>OZ012703.1:68574816-69138505 GCA_963942595.1 Cylloceria caligata
AGAGTATAAATATGTTACCTTACATGGCCCGGTCATTTGCGCTTTAAATCGCTTCCAAGTGGGCAGGTCGATGTGGCGCGCATATGTGACGATCTACGATACCACGACTTTCGCGTATCGCCCGCTAGCGCAAGGCTACTAGGATTCTCGGAAGAGGCCTGTTGGTCTGTAATGATAGAACAGCATTGCGAATACACAGGATCGATGCCTGCATATCTCACCGGTGCTATACCAGGCAGCATGTTTCTATACACCCATATCTGCGAGAGCTATATTACAGGCGATGTACAAGCACCCCTCTTACGAGTTGTTCCCATTGATGCTGACGACTGTCAGTATGATTCGATAAAAATTAAATCGTTTTCGGCGCCACGATATATACCTCTCTTGCGCAACAATTTACACACAATCGAGATCGATATAAGAGACGAGTTTGGAAATCCTATACCATTCGAACAGGGAACGTTGACTGTGACAGTACATTTCAAAAGGCCCCACGATTGATTACGCCGCTATGGATGATATTGACAATGTGCAATACGGATAGGGCCGTCGCGGGTACGGCGGCATTAGCCATGTTTATATCGGAACATCTGATCAACGAGGACACGGTATCGGCAGCTTTCTCATGGGCCTGTTTCGCCGAGTGTTACCATTTTTAACGAAAGGCGCTAAAGCAGTTGGAAAAGAGGCATTGCGAGCTGGTGTAAACGTAGCCGGCGATATCCTCGATAGAAGTATAGCTTTGAAAGATGCTATTCGCGAGAGAGCGCGAGAATCAGGCAGTAATCTCAAACGCAAAGCCTCTGAAAAAATGGACACTCTCATGCGGGGGTCTGGTTATAAAAAGCGCAAAATTTCGCGAACTCCTCAATCATCGAACGATCGTAAACCACGATGTATCTCCCGTAAAAATAAAAGTGTAATAACGAGAAAAGTATCAATAAAGAAGAAGAAGAATAATAAGAACAATGAGAAGAAGAAGACTCGTCAACGAACGGTTGCATATATTTTTGGATAGCTAAAACCTGATGGCTTTTCTACATGCGCACTCGTGCGAGTGTCTTAAATCGGAACTTGAATTATTTTCACTCCCACCTACGCAAACTACTATCGAAGGCTCTAATAGGGTGTATTATAAGCCAATTTCTTTGCTAACAGATGTTTCACGTATTGAATTTGTTATTGCTGGACAGGGTGATGAGTATATCGATCTCGCGCATACTATACTTAGTCTGAGAGTGAAAATAACATCTCCTTTTACGGAAATTGCCGCGGGTACAGCGCCGAAAGTAAGTACCGGCCTTGTAAACAATCTCTTGCATTCTATGTTTAATCAGGTGGATGTATAGCAGAATAAAAAGATAGTTTCACTTCCAAATAATGCCTACGCTATATCGAGCGTACATAGAAACACTTTTGAATTACTGTCCAGCAGCAAAAATTCGCATCTCACGAGCGTTCTCTGGTACGACGATGACCCTGTAAAAATGGATGATATAACATCGGGAAATACGGGTCTTGTGAAGAGAAAACAATTTTTAAATGTCGAAAAAACTGTAAACTTGCTCGGTCATTTGCATTGCGATATATTCAATCAGGAGCGGTTCCTATTAAACGGCGTCGAGATGCGACTACGGTTGGTGCGGTCTAGAGATTCATTTTTTCTTGTGGGGGATACAAAGAATGGTCAATGCGGCTTAAAGATTCTCGAGGCATCGCTTCTCGTTCGTAGAACAAAAATAGCTCCTGGTGTGCTGCTCTCGCATGGTATAACTCTGGCAAAATCTACGGCTAGATATCCTCTTACGAGAGTCGAGGTAAAAGCCGTTTCAATACACTCTGGTGTTCATGGAGAGACTATCGATAATATCGTGCTAGGTCAATTGCCGAAGCTTATAATTATCGGTTCTGTCGATAACAATGCGTTTAACGGCGACTTCAGTATGAATCCATTCAATTTCCAAAATTACAAGATAAATTATCTCTCGTTGTATGTAGATGATGCTCAAATACCTTCGAAGCCGTTACAACCTGATTTCACGAAAAATCATCTATATGTGGATGCTTTTTTAACGTTGTTTTCGGGAACTGGAATACATTTCTTGAACGACGGTAATTCGATCGATCGCGATAATTATCGCGATAGATACTGTCTGTTTGCTTTTGATTAGACACCCGATTTTTCAGCGAACAGCAATTTACATTGGAATTTAATAAAGCACGGTAGGGTGAGAAAAGAGGTTCGATTTGAGAATGCGCTTGCTTGAACGGTAAATTGTGTAGGCTACGCGGAATATGATAATGTCCTTGAAATCGATGCCTCTTGGCAAGTAATGTTGTAATGTTGGATTTTACCGGATAAGCGAAAAATGTGCTGATTTAGGAATAAAATTATTTCGTGTTAAGAGACGTAGAAGCGTCTCTATGAGTAACTAATCTGTCGAACTCGAGCATCTAACAGATTAGACATGAAAATGGATATCGTCGTGGATATAGAGGGAATGCGTCATAAAGACTCGGAATTTATTCCGAAAGAAATTGCCGTGGTAGCACTGGATAGACCGTACTCTGCTCATTAGATCGTCGCACCACCGTGTCACTTTGCCGAATTACCACACCATTCGAGAAGCCATAATAATTTTCTCCCTAGAATTTTTGACGGTCTTGAATAGTACGAGGGCGATGTGAGCTGTTAACAAGCATACGCTAACTTGCGTGAAATTTCGCGAGAATCAAGACGTACCTATACACGCCATCACGAGAAGGCTATACTTCTTTGCGATATCACGAGTCGTGAAATTTTCAACCTGGAGGATAGGGAGGGCGCCCCATTGTACACATTTATGCCGAAATCTTTGCGAAAATGCTTCAGACTCGCTATGATAAACTATACAGCGTCTTCGCATTGTGCAATGCGCCAGGCTTTCCAAATAACAAATTGGCTTCGCGAGCACCCGTTTAAAGGAGAATCATACATGGATGTTTGGTTGGCAGACGAAGACGAAGAGAATAAGAAAGAGGAGAAATCTTCAGCATGTTGTCATGACACGATTGATCGTTTCATAGCATCGTTGACGATGCTATGAAATAAATTTTGCATATATATATACGTCTTTCAAAGCGTATAGGTCATCATTTAATCATTGACTATGTGTTCAGCATGAACACTAGACAAATCTACGAGAATCTCTAGTATCTACCACTTTCAACCGTTGGAGTATACCCAGCTGACAGAATTCTTCGTGTATGGTTGTTATCGGCCGGACTCGTAGTTAACATGGATAACCACGACGGACCTGCAGAGCACTGCATCGCAATTTACTTCAACCATCATGGAAAAGGAATGGACTTTGATAGCTACGGACTACCACCGGTTATACCGCAACATCTCGCACGACTACGAAGAAACTGCAAGTTCTATCGGTACGGCCTCAAGCAGATACAAAGTAATACGTCGGATGTGTGTGGACAATTTTGTATCGTATTCCTGCATCTTATGTCGTGCGGCTTCATCATGTCGCGATTTAATAATTTCTTTAGCGATAATGTAATGAAAAACGACAGATTAGTATGTGAATGTTACAATACTTTTGCCTCTTGACGATAATACAGTGATAAAAATAAATTTAACGGCGGAGGAGTCTCCGAGCGAAGATTACCGTGTTTGCAGGGATGTTGCATGCGACAGTAAATATGTGTAAAGTGATTTAAATAAAATATTGATTAATTAAAAACAAATACATTGTCTTACTGTGTCTTTTATTTTATAATTATATATAAATTACAATCGAGGTCTCTTGCGGTACAGTATCATATTCTGCGTCTTTTATTGCAGAGCAAGCGCTGCGCGAGGAGCACAGCACACAGCGCTACGCACGTGCAAAACCGCTGTCGTTGCATTCAAAGCTCTGGACACCTAGTTATGATTCAGAGATGGGTTTGTTATCTTCAAACCCTGTGATCCCCGCCAGCAGCATCCTTAGCATTAAGTCTGTCTTTAGCAGTGCACAACGAAAGTCGAAATAAAAAATATCAATATGTATCCGAGGTATATAGACGAGGAGCTATCGGAAGCTTTTGTGTGTCGGGTAATATGTAGTAGCGATGATAATACCGTGTGTCTGCGGACGGACAAAATGTGCGTGACATTATCCGATCTGGAGGACGAACTGGACAAGATGTATAGTATGCAATTTATTGAGAGGAGGCGCTTTGTGATCGAGGACTTGTGCGTTGGTGTGGCTTGTGTAGTTGTGCGGCATCAAAGGGCTATGCGCGGGGAGACCGTCGTCGTGAGTGATGACGGGAGCTGCGAGGTGCTGCTGGCCGATTTCGAGAAATCGATATACGTTGACGGGCTTCACCTATTTCAACCCGAGCCGCCGATTAGTGTGTTACCGGTGTTGCTCATGAAGTGTGCAGTATTCGGCGTCGAACATTTAATTGACGAGGACGGAGATCTAGATCTGATCGAGGAAACGTGACGGTAACAATACACTGATCGGGATACGGTTGCGTACCCCTGACGGTGTCTACGCTCCATGGGTGCGGGCAGTCCATATTACACGGACGCATAGCTGTGGATTTTGATGTGTGGATGAGTGAGTGAGTGAGTGAGTGAGAGAGAGAGAGAGAAAGAGAGAGTGCGCGCAAGGGCGCGCTCGTGTGTTTGTGCATATGTGTGTACCATGGATTAATCATTGTGTCCGCCACCCTGGTGAGCCGCCGTAGATGCCGCCAACGTAAGGGTGAGTTATAAATTTTATTCCAAGTATGTGTACACCTTTGCTCCATCCTGCCCTTATCTCTACTCTTCCTTGTTCACCAAGGTAACCACACCACCTCACTTTACCATCTCCACGTTACCGACACTGGTTAAGCAGAGCGGGTCGCGCGACGGTAGAATAGTGAAGTCGTGGGGGTAGCCGCATGGTGGGGGAAGGAGTGGGGATAGGAGTGGGATGGAGCAAAGGTGTACACATACTACTTATACACTCGAGCATTAAAATGTAGCCAGCTGCCGTAACGCTATATAATGCCGATACAGCGATCCGCAATATGATAATAAGTGCCGTAAAGCGACGTGAAAAGAGACGTTTCACAACGTATAAATACAAACTCGGAGATTACGTACGAATCACTTAAAGGCACCTTCGAAAAAGGTTACCAGAAAAATTAGAGTGAAGAAATGTTCCGTATCAAAAAAGCTTTACATCGGCAGGGATTGTATGTGTATGTGTTGTGTGATCTAGAAAACGAAACTATCGATGGTTTCTTTTACCACGAAGAATTGACGAGTGTTCATGAGAAGCGTGTGGAGAAGAATAAAGAATTCAAGATTGATCAAGTCTTACGGACAAAAGGACACGGTGCGAAAAAACAAATTTTCGTGAGTTAGGTGGGATATCCGGCAAAATTTAACTCGTGGATACCAGCGTCAAACGTTCACGGTCTCGAATAAACGAAATTTTTTCCAAAATGCATGACGACGATAATTTCTTTATTGTTCTACCAAGCAACAGCAGTATGAAGTATTTTCCCGAACATACAATAACACATTTTGTAACTCAATATCCGCGTGAAATATCATTAAAGGGTCGTTGGGTTGTGGGCTTGTCGGAAATCCATATACCCTGTACAATGACGCATTTATAATAACAAGATACCATAATCGGTTGGGTTGCTTGTGAAAATAAAGAAGTTACTACAAACCGAATACCTCGAGGTTTGTACAAAATTCATGAGGAAATTGTGGAAAATATCAATGATTTACCGGGGCTACGAAGAGCAAGCATAAAAATTATAAATGTTGAAAGGGCCAAAGGGTACGTTGCCGTCGAGGTTGAGGTAATAGAGTTGTACCCTGAACCTCTAAGCTACCCTGAAGTATTACGAATGAGTAGTAAAATAGCGCGTATACTGGGCTTCGAGAAACACGAAGAACTGGTGCTTGACCGAAAAATCTCAGGGGGTCTTTACCTGCAGCTTATGAGAGGCGTTCCACGCGTAGGACGAGTACCCGCCTGTATAAATAGGGCTCTACCTGATCAGCTTTTTGTCTACACCGATATTTGTGTACCGTATACGGTAGGTGATACACAGAAAGCGCTACTCAGGATTTTTAATTTAAATACATAAAACTACACGTTTGGTACAACGCAAGTAAAATGTTTCTTATCGTCGAACTACATAGGTTTACTCAACAATTGCTTCAAAACAATCCAGGTGGATATAAGAGATCATCTGGGTAATTCTATTGCATTCGAGTATAGAACGTTAACGCTCATGCTTCATTTCAAACGACTCAATTAGACAATATGTGTGCTCATTATACAACGTATTATGAGAATCAAATAGGGGGTGGAAATGGTTATATAGGTAACGTGTTTGCGGGTTCCACGCATCAGCGCGGTCACGGTATCGGTAGTTTCCTCGGTGGTCTATTTCGGAGTGTTTTACCACTGCTGACTAGAGGTGCTAAAGGTATAGGGAAAGAAGCCATTCGCACTGGTTTACACGTTATCGAGGATGTCAGCGATCACAAAATACCATTCAAGGAGTCATTGCCTCGGCGTGCAGCCGAATCTGGAGATAATTTACAACGAAAAGCTAGTGAAAAAATTGCGCTTCTCATGAATGGTTCAGGATATAACGCCGTACTCACCACGCACATGATACAGTCGTTGTCGGGACGCCCGCCTATGAGGACGAGGAAAAGGCGTACTGGTATTTCGAGAAAATCGCTAGGAATAAAGAAGAAGAAGAAGAAGAAGAAGAAAAAGTCAACGAGACGTAGACGCATTGCAGCAAGGAAAAATCGCGGTGTCGCGAAGAATAAAAAGAAAAGGATAACAAAGGGAAAGAAAGGCATCGAAAGCAGTAGGCGTAAACGAGCAAAGACCAACGATATTTTTGGAGGTGTCTAACAATGTCGTTCTTACACTCACACTCCTTCGAGTGTATAAAGTCGGAGCTCGATTTATTTACCATACCTGCAACGCAGACGGCTATAGAAGCATCACAATGGATACACTACAAGCCTGTATCGTCTCTCACGGATGACAGACCCCTGGAATTTGTCAAACCTGGCCACGGTGAAGAATACCTGGACCTAGCTCATACAATGATTATTGTAAATGTCAAAGTTATTCCAACAGCTGAATCACACAACAACGTCGCACCTGTTAGTAGCTTTCTGCATAGCCTTTTTAATCAGGTGGACGTATATTTTAACCAGAAACTCGTGGCACCGCCAGACAATGCATACCCCTACAGATCATATATTGAGACGTTACTCAATTATGGACCGGCTGCTAAAAATTCTCACTTACCGACCGCGCTATGGTACGCTGACACATCCGGTACGTTTGATACTCTACAAGGTGCATCGAACAGCCCTAATATCGGTCTGAATAGTCGTGAAAAGTACATAAAGAATGGTCGGACTTTAGATATGATTGGACATTTACACTGCGATATTTTCAATCAGAATAAATTTCTGCTGAACGGTGTGGAAGTACGGTTACGGCTTGTACGCTCAAAAGACGATTTTTGTCTTATGGAGACTCCTACGGCCGGTGTGACTGATAAACTACATATCACCGAGGCTACATTTCTCGTCTGTCGAGCAAAAATTACACCAGGCGTGCTGATAGCTCATGCCAAAATGCTTGCAAGAACAACCGCCAAGTATCCTATAATAAGGGTTGAGGTTAAAGCTTTTACGATGCATAGCGGTATCATTGGTGATACTCTGGCTAACGTTATTCTAGGCCAATTGCCCAAACGAATAATTCTTGGGTTTCTGAATAACCAAGCATTCAACGGCAGTACAACGTTAAATCCGTTTAACTGTAATAATCATTCGATAAATTTCCTTTTTCTGTCCGTCGATGGTCAACAGATACCGACCAAGCCTCTTCAACCGGTGTTTGGTGGTAACGAAAACTGGATAGATAGTTATCACACGCTCTTTAGCGGTACGGGTATACACTTTCAGAATGAGGGCCTAGATATTACCAGGGGCGACTGTCCCAAAGGCTACTTTATTTTACTTTACTTTACTGTCTTTATGTCTTTGATTTGACACCCGACTTATCAGCAAGTTGCTTCGGTCACTATAATTTCGTAAGACATGGCAGTGTAAGGATCAAAGTACGGTTTGCAGCGCCTCTGACATCTACATTAAATTGTGTGGTATATGCCGAGTATGATAATGTATAATAACTTTTTAATTTTATACCAAATACCGAATAATCCAATTACGCGGTACCGGCATAACATTTGGTGGCAGCGGTGGGATCTGCTGAAGTATAAGTGCTACATGATTTATTTGGACAATAAGTGTTTTGGACGAAGTAAAAGATTGACTCTAAAGCGACGAATACGACTCGTGCAGGGATACCGGTGTAGTTCGTAGAAACCCGACTAAGCTGACGCGAAGGGCCGAAGTGCACGTCGGTGCGGTGTGACATATCGGTCAACCGTTTAACGTCCCGATTGACGGTATCACGTGAAGTCGCGGAAAACGCACAAAGTGTGCAGCCAAGTACCATCTTCAGAGGTAAACTACACGACAACAGGTCGACAGCACCCAGGGAACAGCGCCGTGGAAAGGATCGACTACAAGATCATCCTTCTGTAAGTGGCGGTTACTTAATATTGAGTCTGGGAAAAAGTTCGTGGCATTTTTTTTTATAGATGGCATCAATTGCAAATAAGTCAGGAAACACAGATCGCAGCGACACCACTTAACGCTCGTTGGAAAGGTTACACTTCGAGCGTTACTTTGAGTGTATAAACATCGAAATTGGTGCAGTGGTTGGAAAGTTGTTTGCGTTTGAAAGTGGAGAAAAGTAATGAAAAATTGCGGTATATTTTGAAATATTATTGCAACAAAGGAAAGAACGCTGCGCAGTCTTGTGAAAAAATTTATGCTGTGTATGGTGAAGGTACTTTATCAAAATCTGCTGCGCGGAAATGGCTCGCTTTCGTTCTTGTAATTTTTATGTGAAAGATGAGTCACGCTCTGATCGTCCAATGACTGAAAAAGCTGATGAAATTCTTGAAAAAGTCCAGCAAGATAAGAATATCAGCAGTGTCGATATTGGTATGGTGCTAGGCATAGACCACAAAACTGTTTTAAATCATTTCCACAAAGCTAGCTACGAAAAGAAGTTCGATGTACGGGTTTCTCATGAGTTGAGCGCGAAAAACATGATAGACCGAATTGACATCTGCGATGCGCTGCTGAAACGCAATGAAATCGAGCCATTTCTGAAACGTGTCATAACCGGTGATGAAAAGTGGATCACATACGACAATCGAAAGCGTCAAAGATCGTGGACAAGGGATGGTGAACCGTCACAAGCGTTCGCGAAGCCAGGATTGACGGCGACGAAAGTGATGCTGTGTGTGTGGTGGGACTGGAAGGCAATCGTCCGCCATGAGCTACTTCCAGTTGGTCAGACGATTGATTCTCAATTCTACTGTAGACAACTAGAGAGATTACGCCAAGCAATTGAAAGAAAACGGCCCGAATTGATTAATAGGAAAGGTGTTGTCTTCCATCACGACAACGCCCGACCACACACTTCTTTGATGATCCATAAAAAATCCACCATTCCAAATCCATTTGATGCATCCATTGTATAGTCCAGACATAGCACCCTCCGACTATCACTTATTCCGATCTCTGCAGAACTCTCTCAATGGAATTAAGCTGCTTTCAAAAGAAGCCTGTGAAAACCACTTGATTCAGTTTTTCAACCAGAAACCACAGAAGATCTTCACCGATGGCACCATGGCTCTACCTGAAAAATGGTGAAACAATGTTGATAATAATGGAGCATATTTGGTTTAAATAAATTTATTTTCACGCTATAAGAAAACCAGTTGAATTTTGCTAAAAAAAACGCCACGAACTTTTTCCCAGACCCAATATTTACGAGACACGCTTTAAAGTTGTGACAGACCATCAGCCATTTACTTGGCTTTATTTATTGTTTATTATTGATTATTGAGAGAGGGGTAAGGGGTGGAGAGGGGCGGAGGAGAGGGAGGGGGGGATTGATTGTTTTATTATGCCTTGGCAAGCCTTTGGCAAATATTTATGGCAATAATATAATATAATATAATAATATTTTAATAAACTAGAATAGGCTATACAGAAATACAATTAAAACAATAAGAATCTTATAATAATTAACTTAAAAGTAATTCTAAAAATTATAAAAATAAGAATAGAAATATAATTAGCTTATAAGTAGCAAATTGACTATATAGAATTTGATGGTATATATATAATGCTGTCACTATACTACCGTGAACAAAAACAAAAACTAATTTACATCAACATGATTAAAAAGGTGAGTATGGAGACGAATCTTAAACAGTTCCAGACTAGAAGAAGAAGTTACATGCGATGGTAAGCTCTCCCAAAAATAAATGCCAGAGAGAGAAAATGCGTTCCTATAAGTAGTTGTGCGATGCTTTGGCACAGCAAAAGTCGATCGAGGTCTCCTTAACTGACGTTCAGGAGTATCCCTCTGATGACTGAATAGAGCCAATAAATATGTTGGTGCTTTCTGATGCAGAATGTTATACATTGAAATACCAAGAAAATACAGACGCCGCGATTTAACTGTAAGCTAGCCAAGTTGTCGCCTGTACGGAGTGATATGAGTATCGCATCGAAGATCGAAAACAAAACGTATACAGTAATTAATGAGACGTTCTACTTTTAAATTCAATTCTTCAGTCAGATTGTGATAAACTAAGCAGCAGTAGTCCAATAGCGGAAAAATTAAGGAAATTATTAATGAAGATCTTAATTCTTGAGAAAGAGCCATACGATGAGATTTTAGCCTATAGACAGCAAAGTGTACTTTTTGAGAGATATGTAAAACATGAGATTTCCAAGATAAATTACAGTGCATGATCACTCCTAGGTTCCTGGCTTCACTAACGAACGGAATATTCACTCCGTTTAAAGAAACCGGTGGTAACATTGAAAAATCAAATTCGCGTGTATACGCATTGCTACCAAACATAAGGACTTTTGATTTGGCGATGTTTAACTTTAGGCCGTTTGAAACTGCGAAGTTGGCAATAGCTTGAACGTCTTCGGTAATCAACCTTATACCTTCATTTATTTGAGACGGGAGGCAACTTAGATATATTTGCGTATCGTCAGCAAATATCATATGCTGTGAGTATTGAAGAGTAGTGCTAATGTCATTAATATAAAGAGAGACAAGTAGAGGACCTAGGACGGAACCTTGCGGTACGCCCGCTGTAGTAGGTAACCAAGAGGAGGAAGTCCAATGGTCATCAATAACTTTTTGAGTTCCTCCAGTCAAATATGAAAAAATCCAATCGAGAACTGGTTCCGCAAGGCCCACTTTTTTTAATTTCGCAAGAAGTTGAAGGTGTGGTACCGTGTCAAATGCCTTACTAAAATCAAATAGGATGAGAATGGTAATTCGCCTTTCATCCGTATTGCGCCTCACGTCGTCACACACACGTAGTAGTGCTGATTGAGTACTGTGGCCCTTACGATAACCTGATTGGCGTGGATCGAAAACTTGGTTCAGCTCAATCCAGTCAGTGATCTGCTTATGAACCAATCTCTCAAGCACTTTCGAAAGTTCACTAAGGTTGGCTATCGGCCTAGTATCAGACGGAGAAAGCGGTGTTTTAATCTTAGATAACGGTCGAAGAAAAGCTTTTTTCCAACACTGAGGAAACTTAGATGATTGCAAAGAGTGGTTGAACATAGCTGTTAGCAATGAGCACGAAACCTTGTAGCACGAAGACTTGTTTATTAGGAATAAAGAAATACCATCTGGACCTCTGCATATGACTTTGAACAAGAGTTGGTAGAGATAATGGATCGTACTTGGTTGGACGTGATCTCCCCAAAGTTGAGTAATGGGCGAATTGGTTGGATTAATAAACTCATCGTGCGAAACTCATCGTATGAACAAGGTGGCAATTCGCTAGATACAGCAGAATAAAACAAATTAAGCTCATCTGGTTGAAAGAAATTAAGTGGAGATGCAAAAGACGACTTGGCTAAACCAAGAGTTGCCAGCTCTTTCCACAATTTATTCGGATCTGTTATGGTTGACAATCTCTGAAGATGGTATTCATTTTTCGCATGTCTTAAGTCATTTTTAAATCCGTCTCTATACTCCCTAAAGATTGCAAGGTCTAGTACGCTTCCAGATCGCCGTGCGCGCGTATACAATAAATTTCGCTGAGCTATGCGTGCTCTCAAATTTTGTGTGAGCCAGGGTGCTGGCGGGCGACGAACACAGAAAGTGCGTAATGGCGCAAATTTATTCAGAGACTCTAGAAATGCTCCAGACAAAAGATCAACTATCGTGTTTATATCATCAGGTATAGTACTCGAACTTCCACTCGAATTGGAGCTGAATCTCGAGTTAAAATCACTAAGTCCCGAAGAATACAATTTATTCGATAAAAAATTCAGAAAGCCTCCGTCATTGAAATTATTGTAGACTCGCCTTGTAATGTTACGCTCGATTGAGGGTTCCACATCAAAGACATAATGTAGTTCTAATAGGTCATGTCCAGCTATGAACGGAGCTTCGGATTTAACATGAGATAGTTTTTTTTCTTCACTATCGATTAGGAATACATCTATCCAGGAATCCGAAGTCACCGTGTGGTGGGTTGTAGCGGATTCAACAATATGTAGTGAAAGGGAGAAGGCTAATTGGCGTAGATAAATTGATTCATAATCATTACTAGCTAAGTTACAATTAAGATCGCCTGCTATTATAATATTTTCATAGTTGTGGGAGAAATTACATAATGCTTCAACAAAATTCCCTAGCATTGATGCTTTTGGTGGTCTGTATACTGAGGCAAAAAGAAGCTTCTTGGCGTTTGATCCAGTAATTTCGATAATTAAATATTCAGGAGCATTTGAATATTGACTTGGTGATGCCATTAATACTTTCGCTTTTAGGGACTTGTGTATGAAGCAAGCAACTCCTCCACCTTCTTTTCCTTCACGATCATTGCGAATGAGGAAATATCCTTCTGCTCGTAACAAGTTATCACATACAAACGAATGGAGCAACGTTTCGCTCAACGAGATAATATGGAATTTGCGCTCGAGTATGGTTGATTGAATTAGTTCCATATGCCCTCGCAAGGAATTAACATTCAACTGAGCTATTTCCAAATGCGATATTGAGTGTGAGAGGGGTAAGCTATCTTGACTATTTGGAGACAGTCAGATCAATTTATCCAGATCAGCTTCAGTTGAAACGATGATTGGTGTCTGACTATCATTCCTGCGAACAAATATGGAACCAGAACGAGACCATACGTATTTATAATTACGTTCTGAAGCACGAGCTTTAACGAGACGTAGTAGATGATAGAGTGCGGGTGGAAGAAACTCATTAACATAGACAAGTCCGTGTTGGTCAAGGCCAAACACTTCTCTGAGAGTCAAATTTTTCTTAGATCTCTTTATTTTGATAATGTGCTCTCTGACTTGGTGCGATTTGAGAGTGATAACGAAAAATTTTGAAGTGATTTGTCTCAAGTGATCGGTACGGACATTACTTGGCTCATTATGTAGATTATTTTTCTTTTTGTCGAGACTTCGAATTTCAAGAACATCGCTTAGGAGGTTCGGTATACCAAGGGCCTTAAAAACTTTCTCCACTACTTGCTCTGCAGAATTTTTTATTGCTAAAGGCACACCAGATAGTGTGATTTCAGTAGGGAGTGGAACCGCGGTACTAGCCTTAGTTGAGTGAAGCTCATGTGATAGATTAATATTTTGTTGGAATAATTGCGCGTAATTTGTTTCAAGCTGTGCAATTCTTTCATCATGGGCCTTGAGTATACTTGTATGCTTTTCAATACAATTTAGTTTTGCTGTATGATCAATATTGACTAAAGTTTGTTCAGCAATAAAGGCACTAAGATTTTTATTTAAGGCAAGTAATAAATCTCTTTCCGACACATGAGGATTTAGATGTTGGGTTATAGCCGGTTGCGATGTAAAAGCGTATTCAACAGCTAACAAATCAATTGACGAATCATGGTTTAATTGTGTACTCTGGTGTGTCAGCTGCTGAGAGATAGGCGTACCGGTAGAGGAAGACATCGAAGATAGTACAAGTGGCGACGCGGGCGGCGAGCGTGTTAAGTTGGGCATTTTAAATAGATTTAAGACGCAACAAGTATTAGCTACTTTGAATGAAAGATATGTCCTCCCACAACCTGGTTGAAATGATTTGGAGCAAGATATACATGAAACCCTATTATTAGCAATAGCTTTTTTGCATTTATTGCACTTTAAATTTAAATTCGACATGCAGATATATAAGATCGATAATCGCACATCTAACAATCAGCTGTTATAAAATAAACTAATGTTCGAAGTTAGAACGGTGCGATGATTGTATATAATTTATCAATCTATAGTGTAGGCGAAAGAGCTCGAAAGATGTACACACTAATACAGAATCAGTACTTGCGAGAGCGCAGATCAAAATACCTGAAGTAAACACCACTACATAGACTCTGCGATAGTCCTTCAAGGCTATGAGATGCGTTTGCGTGCTGGGAGCAGACGGTAGAATGCTGTCGACGATAACTACTTCAGTGGTGTCGGTGGTGTAGCGGTGAAGTAAAGAGTTCGAGCGATGACAGCAAGCTTGCGCGATGGATGATGTGCCGTGGGTTTGAGAGAGAAAGAGCACATGCGCAGTGTACAAGACCTTGAGAACGGCTCGGCGAAAAATCAGTGTTCCCAGAAATCGAAAAATCCATCAAACTTTTCATCGAGTTTCGTCAGTGTTCGTTTGTTAATTAGTGAATTTCTAATTGTGTTCGATGAAAAGCAAATAAGTGCGTGCTTACGTCCTGAAACAAAATGCCCCACGGGCAGAATGGAGCAGAATCGTGCCAAGAAAGAAAGAGCGAAAAAATCAGACGTTGACGTGTACTCACAGAGGAAGAGAGAGAGAGAGAGATTGATTGATTGATTGATTGATTGATAGTTTATTTATGCCTTGGTAACCCTTTGGCAACATGTGTATAAGAACAATTAAATTATAATAAATATAATTAATATATGCTATTAATTAGAAGAATATAGAATTAGTAAAATTAGAAAATAACTAGTTAATAAATCAAACATAATTAAGAAATAACAAAGTATCAAATTCAAATTATAATCTAAGTAACAGAATATTAGAATCAAAAACAAATCAATTAACAATGTCTAAAAATTTATAAAATTAAAAACTAAAAATATATAAAATATATTGTATATAACTATAGATAAAAATAAAATAAAAATAAAAATAAAATGTTAAACCAAGTCTACATGGTCAAAAAGGTGAGCATATAAACGTATCTTAAATATATCTAAGCTAGACGATGAAGTAATAGTTGTCGGTAAAGAATTCCACAGAGAGATTCCTGATATGGAATACGCTTGTTGGTAAGTCGTTGTGCGATACGAAGGTGTAATAAATATGGACCTTGGTCTCCTCTCAGAGCGCTGAGACATTATACCCTGACTTTGGAACAACTCTAGAATATAGGCTGGTACTTTTTTATCGATAACATTGTACATAGAAATACCGAGAAAATAGATGCGTCGTGATTTAACAGTAAGCCAGCCAAGTCTACGCCTATAAGGTGTGATGTGCGTATCAAGTCGGAGATCAAAAATAAAGCGAATGCAAGTATTTATGAGCCGTTCGAGTGTTGTGTTCAGTTCTTCAGTAAGGCCATGATAGACTAGACAACAATAGTCTAAAAGAGGGAAAACAAGAGAAGTAATTAGCAATGTTCTTAATTCCTGCGAAAGCGCAGTTCGATGGAATTTTAATCTGTAGATGGTAAAGTTAACTTTTTGTGAGATATTTTTGACTTGAGTTCGCCACGATAGGTTACTATGTAGCATCACTCCTAAGTTTCGCACTTCATTAACAAAAGGGATAGTCGCGCCATTTAAAGAGATTGGTGATACTGCGCTGAAATGGAGTTGCCGAGAATAGGAATTGCTACCTAGTACAATAACTTTCGATTTGGCTATATTAAGTTTCAAACCGTTAACAGCTGCGAAGTCAGCAATGGCGTATACATCCTCGGATATTAATTTCAGGCCTTCGGCTAGTTGAGATGGTAGGCAGCTCAGGTAAATCTGTGTATCATCAGCGAAAATTATGTGTTGAGAATGATGAAGAACACAACCTATGTCGTTGATGAAAAGCGAGAAAAGTAGCGGACCAAGGACCGAACCTTAAGGCACTCCCGAGGTAGTAGATAGCCAGGAAGAGCAACTACCATGCTCATCTACCACCGCTTGTGTCCTCCCTGTCAGATAAGAAAAAATCCAGTCAAGTACTGGTTCCGCAAACCCTATTTTCTTGAGTTTCAAGAGAAGTGTCAGATGGGGGACAGTATCAAACGCCTTACTAAAATCAAATAGGATTAGGATGGTAATATGCCTTTTATCTATATTTCGCCTGACATCTTCACATATGCGCAGTAGTACAGATTGTGTACTATGACCGCTTCGATACCCTGTTTGACGTGGGTCGAATATATTATTCTCCTCAATCCAATCCGTAATCTGCCTGTGCACTAGTCGCTCAAGTACTTTCGACAGCTCACTAAGATTCGCTATCGGTCGTGTATCAGACGGAGAGAGGGGTATTTTAATCTTAGATAATGGGCGAAGATAAGCTTTCTTCCAGCACTTCGGAAACTCGGACAATTGTAGTGACATATTAAAGATATTCGTTAGTAATTGACATGAAGTCTGGATTGATTTAATTACTGAGAATAGCGAAATTTTATCAGGACCAAACGTAAAAGTCTTAGAACTAGAGCAAGATGTGATAACGGAGCAAACTTGGTCTGTGGTAATTTCAGTAGAATGGAATACATTTTGTGGTGACTGAACAACTGAACACAGAGTACTAAACTCACTATAAGAACATGGCGGTAGTTGACTGGACACAGTTGAATAAAAAGCATTAAGTTCATCCGGTTCAAAGAAGTTGAGCGGAGATGGACGTGAAGACTTAGCTAGACCCAGTGTTGCTAGCGTCTTCCATACCTTATTCGGTTCAGTAATATCAGTCAATTTCAGAATATAATACTGATTTTTGGCTTGTTTTAGATCATTCTTAAGTTGGTCTCTATGTTCTTTGAAAATAGATAGATCCAGAAGGTTGTTTGATCTTCGTGCTCTAGTATATAATCTATTTTTTAAAGATATGCGGTCTCTCAAGTTTTGTGAGAGCCAAGGCGCAGGCGGTCGACATACACGAAGAGTTTGTAACGGTGCATAATTATCTAAAGATCTTAAAAATATCTCTGAGAACGTATCAACAATCATATTAATACTGTTTAGTGATGTATGTCTTCTTAAATTATCAATAGAATTTAAATTTGGATTGCAGTCGCAAAGAATGGGAATATTAAAACTATTTGACAATGAGTCACAAAAACCTGTAACATCTAGATTTTTATAAGCACGGCGAGTGATAGTGCGATTGATTATGGGTTTAGTATCAAACTTGTAACGCAGTTCTAACAGGTCATGGCCTGCTATGTACGGTGATTTTGACTTGACAAACGATTGTATCTTATCTTCGCTATCGATAATGAACACATCAATCCACGAGTCTGAGGTCGGAGTATGATGAGTCGGTAGTGAATCAACAATGTGAAGCGACTGTGAGAAAGCTAAATGACGTAGATATTTCGACTCATAATTATTACTAGTTAGATCACAGTTGAGATCGCCAGCAATAATAATATTGTTATAAGCATGAGAAAAACAAGATAAAGATTGCATGAAATCTCCAAGCATTCGACCTTTCGGTCGTCTATACACAGATGCGAACAACAGTTTCGCTGAAGTTGACCCTGTAATTTCAATAATTAAATATTCTGGTCCATTCGAAAACTCTATCGGCGAAGATGTCAAAACTTTAGCTTTTAGGGACGAATGAACATAGCATGCGACACCACCTCCTTCTCTACCTTCACGATCGTTGCGTATAAGAAAGTAATCATTCATTCGTACTAAGTCATCTGAAACATACGAATGAAGCCACGTTTCACACACAGGAATAATGTGGAAAGCGTGCTCGGCAATGGTCGATTGAATGAGTTCCATATGTGCTCGCAGTGAATTAGCATTGAATTGAGCGATCTTTAAACATGGAGACGACAATAAAGGAGAAGCAACCGATCGACATGTAGGTAGTCAAATTAGTTTTTCTAAATCTGCAGGCGTAACAATGCTGATCGATGGATGACCGTCGCTTTTTCTAACATAAATTACTCCCGAGCGTGTCCACACAAATTTGTATTTTCTTTCAGCCGCTCGTGTTTTTGTAAGGCGTAATTGATTATAGAGCGCTGCAGGAAGGTACTCGTTTACATATATTGAACCACGTTGGTCTGTATCAAAAACTTCACTAAGCGGTAGGTTTTTTTTGGCTCGCTTTTTGCCGATGATATATTCTCTAACTTGTTGCGATTTTAAGGTCACTAAATAAATGTTAGGAATATTGTGATTCGCATTAGATGTCATTGGTGTTGAATTGTTCTGTCCTACGATCGAACGATTTTTATTTTTGTCGAAGCTGCGAATTTCTAAGACGTCACTTAGGAGATTCGTGACACCAAGAGCTTGGAAAACCTTCTCGACAATAACTTGAGGTGTGTCTTCAATAAATGATGGTACTCCTGATATGGTGACTTCTGCACGCAATAGCGAAGAAGATGCAACAGATGTCGAAAGCTTGTGAGGTTGATCATCTATCTTCGATACATGATTCGACAATAATTCCAGACGTGATTTCATCGAGTGGTTGTCCTTCTTAATGACAGCTATCTCCTCGCGGGTACTCTCCGACTGAGTCTCCAGGGTGGTAATACGACTAATTAGGGCCTCTTGGCTAATAGCAAGATCAGCAATTTTGCATTCAACACCAGTGAGTGACTCCTGGATTTTCTCTAATTTCTCTCTCTTAATTCTCTAATTAAGAGGATTCTCTAATTCTCTCTATTAATTCTCTAGAGAGAGAGAGAGAGAGAGAGAGAGAGAGAGAGAGAGAGAGAGAGAGAGAGAGAGAGAGAGAGAGATTGATTGATTGATTGCAGTTTATTTAGCCTTAGGCTACTTGTATTCATACATTGTTTCTTATCACTATTACAATTCTTCCCTTTTCACATACTGTTTCATCATGTCCTTAAATTTATCTATATTTTCCACTTCTTTTATTTCATTTGGTAACTTATTATACATATCAAACCCCTTGTTTGTTATACATTTTTGTGCAGCTGTTGTCCGGCATTTCTTTAATTTTATGTTCTCTCTTTGCCTTGTATTATAGCTGTGTGTTTGTCCCATTAATGTAACCTCTTCTGTTAAATATCTCGGCATAAATCCTTTTTCCATTTTATACACAAATAAGCACACATTATATCTCATTTTTTGTCGTATTGTTAAAAAGTCTAATTTATCTATCATGTATTGGATTTTTTGAGAGAGAGAGAGAGAGAGAGAGAGAGAGAGAGAGAGAGAGAGAGAGAGAGAGAGAGAGAGAGAGAGAGAGAGAGAGAGAGAGAGAGAGAGAGAGAGAGAGAGAGAGAGAGAGAGAGAGAGAGAGAGAGAGAGAGAGAGAGAGAGAGCGCGCGCGTATTAATGGAATATATAAAAGCGTGCCGCTTTGAAAAATCTCTACTTTATTGGCACAATCATGGTCAGAGTGGTTAAGCGCTCATTGATAAGAAAATTGATAGAGCTTATATTGAAGCGTAGGCCGTCGTTGAGTTCGCGGTGGGGGAACAGAATTGTGCAGATCACCCTATGGAAACTTCCTACACAAGCGGTTGTTCGTAAGATTCGCGGTATGCTGTGCGAGTGTCATCAACGCAATTTAGTTGACGCGCATAACATTGGATAGTTTGATAATCACATAATAATTGATTCGGTGGTGCGTGTTATTCGTCGACGCGGGTGGCTGAATGAGCCCGCTTTGCAGTCCATACTCAGTGAAAGACGTAAGTAATATACTGCGTTATTTACTTTTATTTTATTTCGTTTATTTCACAAGATTTTTATATAGTTCGATGGTATGAAAAAGAAGAAGAAATGGGATCCGATACCTATGATTTCAATGAGGAGGGTAGAACCGATTCAGAAGATCATAGCAGGGATAATGATGGTGACAGCACCGCAGGGAATCGTTGGATAAATTTTACCCAGCCGTTCTGCGGGTATAAATAAAAAAACGGTCTTTTCATGGTCGGTTCTGTGAGAGAACCAGATAGAGCCGTCGCAGGTCCATCGCGAAGATACATTTCAAATGATGATACCAATAGCAATACAGAAGAAGTAGTAGAAGAAGAAGAAGATGAAGAAAAAGAATCAGAAGAAGAAGAAGAAGAAGAACGGGAGGAGGAGAAGGAGGAGGAAGACCCGGTAGATTCAGGTAAGCTTTTAATAATGCAATTACACTGATAGAAATTAAAAAATTGAGGGGATGATAACAGTAAAGTTGAAAAACAGGGTGCGAGTCGGACCCAAACGATTTTCGCTTTGCACGATTCACTGTGCCGAGACCGCCGACCATCGAGTTGGTTTACGAAATGCGTCGGTGATTCCCGGGTGAAATCGATGGATTCGAGGACTAGAAGCAAATGTAAGTTCGTAAACCATACGTTACACAATTTATATAAATGGTATATAGCTAGCGACAAACTAAAAATTTAATTAAATGAAATAAAAAATTCTAATGAATGGTTTAATTATGCTTGCAGGTGGATAGACGGACGATGGAAGGACTGCTATACGGGGAGGTGATATTTTGCCTCTTGGTGAACCCTTCGGTATCGACAATGAGCCGAGCCGATATTTTCCACGCTTTAGGATGCAGGGTCGGGAGATAGATTTTTATTTTCGTCAGCCACCGGACTGTATTGATCATCTGACTTGGTTCAAGGGCGGTGTACGAGATGTGCTCACACGTCTTACAGAATCGTGCGAAGGACATGATTATGTGGGTATGACTCTGATCGTGCCGTCTTTCGCGCTGTATGGTTATCATTTCGACAAGCTCGTGACATCGTTCCTGACGATATGTGGTGACTAATTGATAGTGTAGCTCAGAGCGCGCGCGAATTTCGAATAGACTCTGGTACATGTAGAATGACGACATACTAGTATATAGTATAAGGCGTCGAAGGCGCCGGTGTGGTCTTACACATGAGTCTATAGCAAAAAAGTCAATTTTACGCATAAGTAATAGCGATAACTTGTGTCTACAACGATCCCTTGTCACAGCCCGAGCGCATGCCGAACGCGGTCAAATTCGTACGGTCGAGCTACACAGACGATGGTGTCAAATTCGGAACGGGCTTCGAGGAGCGCAATATACAGCAGCGTTAGAGCTATCGCGTAATGCAGAGGTAACGACACCGTCTAGAGGGTGCGCTGTGCGCGAGATTCAGCTCTTTCAGCAGTACTTGGTTCACGAGGATATAGCGATTGTTGTTTATGAATTTCTCACCTTCGGAAAACGCGCTCCGGCTCTGCACGATCGGTGAAAATCCGTATTTTCTGCACTAGGTAAAACTAGTCATACACTCTTTATTCTCTATTACAAACGTTCTCATCACTACCAGCCAATATTAAATCTCGCTGGTGCGCTAGGTAGTTGGGGGTTCTGCACACAGTGTAATTCCAAGTATAATCGAGTACTCGAGCATCGCTGTAGCTATCAATGAGCTGAATGTAAATCCACTTATTGCAACGGCAATAGAGCCTGAGTATTGCACAGACTATAAGCGTTTGTTCTTTGGTGCTTTTTGCCTCGCTCATCATAAGCGCGAGGGCTCCGCGGGTATGACTTCTCGTAAATATAGACGGTACAGCTTCTGTAAAGCATTGAACATCTGTAGAGGCTGCTCGTGTTTGATTAAAACCACATATAAAAATATCCATGTTTTTGGTATATCGTTTTGTATTACATGCACGCAAACTCGACCGACTACGCACGCGTGTTTTAAAGCTCCTCCTAAGAAACCAGAGGCGCCAAAGGAGAAGAAAAAAGACAAGCCTTCCACGAGATTTTTGTGTCATGATTTTGAGACGAAACAACACGAACAATTGCACGTATTCATAGGCCGAATTTATGTGTTACACAATGCGTATGTACGACATGTCTGAATATCACAGATATAGAGACCGATTGTGGTGACTGTGGTAAACGTGAATTCGTGTTTATCGATGATCCTATTGGGGAGCTCGTGAAATTGGCATTATCGCAAAAATGTAAAAAGACTATCTGTATTGCTCATAATGCAAGAGGTTTCGACGCGCAATTTATTCTACGGTATTTAATCGAAGTGCAAAAAACACAGTTGCCCTCTCTGATTATGAATGGTACGAAGATTGCCTCGCTGAAGATTGGCGATGTCGTTTTTCTCGATAGTCTAAACTATTTACTCATGACTCTTAGCGCTTTACCTAAGGTCTTCGGTTTCGCGGATGAGGTTGCAAAAGGTACATTTCCGCATTTATTCAACACACCGGAATATCGGAATTATACAGGTCCTCTGCCGGCTCTGCATTTTTACTCATCGGATACCATGTTCTCGCGGATCGCGAGCGATTTATAAAATGGTATAAGGAGGAATCGAGTCGCGACGATTGTAAATTTGATTTTGCGACGTAGTTTGTGCAATATTGTCGTACAGATGTTACGGTTATGAGACGCGCGTGTCTAGCTTTTCGAGAGTTATTTATACGTTCCAAAAGCGTGTGCCCCTTTACAGAAGCATGCACGATAGCATCAGCATGTATGATAGTATTTCGAAACAATTTTATACAGAAAGATCGCATTGCGGTGTTACCACCAGGGGGGTACGGCTGGGGTGATAAGCAGTCGCGCAAAGTCGTCGTATGGCTCGTATGCCTCGAGCGTGAGCACAACCGCGTTAGCGCTTATGCTGGACGCACGAGCGAGTATTGCCCTCTGACCGGCCTACTGGCGGTCGACGGATGCTACGTGGAGGCAGGGGTCCATCACGTTCCTCAATTGAAAGGGTACCCTCTAAGCGAAATATAGGGATGCGATTTTGACAAATTACTCCAAAATAACGAGGGAATATCGTTATACGTAAGAATCCACGCTATGGTGAAGCAGGCGTCTCTCGAACCACGCGATGCATTCTTTGGCGGTCGAACGGAAAATTTTGTAAATGTGTAAGATGTCGCGAATGAGGAGCAGATACGCTATGTGGAAGTGTGCTCGCTGTATCCATGGGTATGTATGAATGGAAAATATCCCGTTGGACATCTGAAATTGTACGTAGGTGACGATTGTCGAGAACTCGTAGGACTTGAAAACGATCTAAGTGTCCTCGAGGGTCTCGTGAAGTGCACCATAGTAGCACCACGCGATTTGTATATGCCAGTACTGCCTGTTCGCATGCATGGGAAACTACAGTTACCGCTATGTAGAACATGCATGGACACATCCGAGGGCTACACACACACAATGCCACGACTGAGCGAGCGTTGGTCGGCACGTGGGTCGCGTATAAGGTGACGCGTATCGATGAAATTTGGCAATACGTTGTTATGCAGTATGACTCGACGATGACGAGGAAGCAGTAGAGTGTTTCATAGCGTTGTACGAGGGGACTGAGGGTGTATATCTCGACCGAAGTGCTTCTCAGTCAAATCCGGGTTTATGTTCGCTCGCAAAATTGGCACTCAATTCATTCTGAGGAAAGTTTGGGCAACGCGAAAATCTCACGAAAACCGTTATCGTTTTCACGCGCTCGGAGCTAATGAATTTACTTACAAGTCCGGAGATTGAGGTGACGGGAATGCTACTGGTTAATCACAGGATCATGTATGTGAACTATGTAAGCAACTGCGATGCTATCGAATCATCCCCGACAACTCTACTCTACCGTATGGTTATTGTGAAATACGCTAATTAGTATAACACAAAAAGTATATAGTTTTAAGTGTAAATTCGCGGTATTTAAAAACAATCTTTTTTATTTTCAATTTCATGTATCGTATTTATTGTGTACAATACGTTAAAAAAAAAAAGAAATATTCATTTATTATGTATAAAAGCGGTGTCTGTTCGTTCTTTTTGTGCTGCTATTCGTAGCAGTAGCTGCTATCTATCTACCGTTCCCTTTTGTTCTGACTTTCTCATCGTTGATTCCTTTTGTCCCGTCTTTCGTATCGAGTGTTTCCTTTTATTCTCACTTTCTCGTGCTCGTCGGTGGATATAATATTGCTGTTTAGAAATACATGATTCGTAAATTTTACACAAAGAACTGTATGCATAGTGAAATAAAAATGTTGCTTTGTTTGTGAGAAGTTAAAAACTATCGTTATTTTATTTACATACAGTGTAAACATCAGCTTATACCGTGGGCACGCGCCTCATCAGCTAGTACAGGCGCGCCGCTCCTTATCAGCTCGTCAAGGCCGCGAAAATAGCTGATGCCGCGGGTTCGCGCCGCCGCCGCCGCCGTCGCGGTATACCTTATTTAAGAGTCAGTTGATTGATTTGGTTAGACATTCATCGATATAGATACACGTTGGACAGCCATGATAAGCAGTCCTACGGGCTGTGGTAAAACATATTTTCTCAAAGAATTCTTTAAATACATGCACGAAATGACGTATAACGCGTTCGAGCGTATAGTTTATAATACTCAGAGTGGCAGTCCGGGCATTCAGAGTACGGTGATAAAACCGAATTTCGCGAGGGTTTACCGCAAGCAACAGACTATTCGAATGATACAAGGCCTAAACTTGTGGTCATTGACGATCTAATGCGCGGACATCGAACAATACCATGGTCGATCTTTTCATCGAGAGAGAGAGAGAGAGAGAGAGAGAGAGAGAGAGAGAGAGAGAGAGAAATGGACAGCCTACCAACAGGTTCTACAGCGTTATCTTTACTTACAAAAAAAGATACTTTGGTGTCCCCCTCCGATTTTAATGCAACTCACGTATGTTGTAGAGCATCGAAAACTAAAAGACACGTATTTTTTTTTATCGGCGGAAAAACATTTTTAAGGGGTGAAATCGCCCTTCAAAATTAGCATGTCGAGGGGTGATTTTTCAGTTTCACCCAGAAGGCGTCAACCGATTTTAATGAAACAAAAACCAAAATGATCCTCATTGAAGACAATCAAAATTCCACGCTAAGTTGAAGAAAAAAATTCATTTGCAGGGGTGAACAACCCCCTGATTTTTCAATTTTCCACCCTACACAAAAAACTAATGAACCAAATTAAACAGAACATGTACCATTTGGAAGGGCAAGTTAAAATAAAGTTGACGTATTTTTGCACATTAACAGGAAAATGAGTTTACGGGGGTAAACTACCCCTTATCCATTGGTACGTATATTTGTGCGTACATTCTTGTTTCTCGTTATTTAAATGTCCGAATTGCTTCAAAACATTCCTGTTAGCCGAAGTCAACGGGGGGAACTTCGCATGATGCTTTATTTATTATTAAGGGGGTGACCGGCTGGTACTTACAAGAAGGTCAGTTTGGTGTTCCCCTCCGATTTTGATGAAACTCACGTATGTTGTAGAGCATCGAAAACTAAAAGACACGTGTTTTTTTTATCGGCGGAAAAACATTTTTAAGGGGTGAATTCGCCCTTCAAAATTAACATGTCGAGGGGTGATTATGCAGTTTCACCCAGAAGGCGTCAACCGATTTTAATGAAACAAAAACCAAAATACTCCTCATTGAAGACAATCAAAATTCCACGTGAAGTTGAAGAAAAAAATTCATTTGCAGGGGTGAACAACCCTCTGATTTTTCAATTTTCCACCCTACACAAAAAACTAATCAACCAAATTAAGCAGAACATGTACCATTTGGAAGGGCAAGTTAAAATAAAGTTGACGTATTCTTGCACATTTACAGGAAAATGAGTTTACGGGGGTAAACTACCCCTTATCCATTGGTACGTATATTTGTGCGTACATTCTTGTTTCTCGTTATTTCTCTTTGTGCTGATTTTGTGCTTATCAATAATTTATCGTCATATATCATCGACCTTTCGATTAGATAGTATTTGGATTCAGCGCAAATTTCGGAATAAGTCGATGATGCAACAGTCGTTCTATCTATAGAACATTGTCAATTATTCCAACGAAATGAATATGATCTTATTTTTTTGAGTAATCTAATCATACGCCAATATGATAAAAATACTTTCGATGCAGTAAGAGGTGTTTTCTACATAGGCGGCTATCTGGGACTGCGTATTATCTGCTGATATCGCATGTGGTGATATCGACTGTCGTCCTTTTCACGTCCCGTGTTATCGCTCTCCCCACTCTCCATTCTCTCACATTTATTCTTACCGCCTTGCGCATCTATATACATCACAGTATATAATATAATGTATCATTCCTTTTTCAATTCATCAACGTGCAATGTGCACGTCATAATTTGCAGCAATCATGGTTCGTAAGTCGTGCAGAAATGATACTCTTAAAAAAAATGTTGCAAGATTAAAGACTTCTTGCACCATGAGCATCTGATGATGGCCACATTATTACAACCTAGTACTTCACAGTGTGCTTGAAACGATTGACCGAAACCAAAACTCACTGGATTGTCGAACTCGTTTGGCTCATCGGTTATATAATTACTTTTGAACCATGCATATTTGAAAAGATTTATATATCTGGGTGATGAAAGTTGATTGTGTGCGAGCGATTGCAGTTTGATTATGTTGTTTCTCAAGTGTAAATTAATATCAGAATTAAGTAATACACTGTCGGAAAAATGTCGTACAAAATTTTTCCATATTCGGAAACCAAAAACGTCGAGTGGTTGGATTTTCCCTGTGGTGCCTTTAGGTATTATCTTTGTGATTGTTTTTTTACCCCGAGGTGTTGCATTTTGAACAACTTCTGGGCAGTGTCCACTCCACGAGTCTATCAACAATACGCTGTCACGGCCGGTGTTGGGGAAGAATACTTTTTCCAACCAAACTTTGAAGTGCTCTATATATAGGATGATATTGGTTATCGATATAGTATAATTCATCATATGTTCAATATTTTCTGGCAATCATTTTTGTCCATACCTGAAGTAATTTTTCCGGATTTCGTTGCTGTTAAAAATACGTTTTCTGGCCTGAATAAATTTTTTTCCACGATTGGGCCGAATTCGCCCTTTCCCTCTTTTAGAACGATAAAAAGGGGTGACAGTAATTTTCCATCTGCATTTATGGTTGGCTGGATAGTGTAGCTGTGAGTTGTAGATGATACGGATTGTACTACACATTGCACTTGTTTAGTTCCTTCAGCCGTCAGAGTCCTGTCAGAGTGGATTTCCAGTTGAAAACCGCTCTGATCTGAATTATATATGTTTTCCGGTCCATATTTTTGAATATATGGTTTAATTTCATTCACGAAGTTTTCTGCATTTATCCTTAAAACTGGTTCGTCTTCTATAGTCTTTCGTGTTACGAATTTATTAATTTTCCTGGACACAATATGATGTGATTTCTTGAACTTCCGAAGCCAATCACGAGAAGCTTTAAAACGAATGTCTTCGTGACCTATCTGTTTTTGAGATTGTAGAGCCCACTTTTGAAGGTCGATATCATGAACAATGAAACCAGCATCTACTGCATCTTGTATGTTTTTCAAAGTATATTCAGAGATTTGAGCTTATTTCTCCTTGTAGATCCCATCTTTGTTCATTTGATTTGCCCAGCGTTTTAATTGTCGTACAGATTTGACTTTTTTGAATTTCTGACTGACGGTATCGACACTGTAATTTTTCTTCTTACCGGATCTCCAGTATTCGATTGCTTTGCGTTTGTAATCGTAGCTTATGTCTTCTTCGTCTTTAGAACAAGTATCAGAATCCACTGGACCTTCATCATATTGCCAAAGAGTGTCCTCGACAGGGTTAACATCATATTGCTTGAATGGCTCTTGAAAATCTAGCGATTGTTCCTCGATAATTTCAACTCCGTTATAATCGTCCATGCAGTCGACCAGAACTTTTTCGAAATTCTGCTTTACCTCGATTTCTGCATTGTTAATCGGAGTTTCGGGAATATTCATGGCTTGAAATGTAGCCAAAAGAAGTTAAATGACGTTGATTGGATTCACTTTCATGGTCTATTGATTTTTTTTTGTCAGAAATTATAACTGACGCACTATCACTCCGTTCAAATGAGCAACTGAAGATCGCTGTATGTATCGCGGCTTTTATATTTGAAAGACTTGTTGTTGAATCACATGCGATATCAGCAGATAATACGCAGTCCCAGATAGCCGCCTATGTAGCAAACACCTCTTACTGCGTCGAAAGTATTTTTATCATATTGGCGTATGATTAGATTACTCAAAAAAATAAGATCATATTCATTTCGTTGGAATAATTGACAATGTTCTATAGATGGAACGACTGTTGCATCATCGTCTTATTCCGAAATTTGCGCCGAATCCAAATACTATCTAATCGGAAGGTTGATGACATATGACGATAAATTATTGAATGTACGCACAAATATACGTACTAATGGATAAGGGGTAGTTTACCCCCGTAAATTCATTTTCCTGTGAATGTGCAAAAATACGTCAATTTTATTTTAACTTGCCCTTCCAAATGGTACATGTTCTGTTTAATTTGGTTGATTAGTTTTTTGTGTAGGGTGGAAAATTGAAAAATCAGGGGGTTGTTCACCCCTGCAAATGAATTTTTTTCTTCAACTTCACGTGGAATTTTGATTGTCTTCAATAAGGAGTATTTTGGTTTTTGTTTCATTAAAATCGGTTGACGCCTTCTGGGTGAAACTACATAATCACCCCTCGACATGCTAATTTTGAAGGGCGAATTCACCCCTTAAAAATGTTTTTCCGCCGATAAAAAAAAATACGCGGCTTTTAGTTTTCGATGCTCTACAACATACGTGAGTTTCATTAAAATCGGAGGGGGACACCAAAGTATCTTTCCTTGTTAGTCGAGTACAATAATACAGTACCGAATATTTCGTCAAGACGAAAAATAGAAATACTCGATAGCCACGAGAACAAAATCAACGACGTTTTAATGAACAAAGTTAAATCTCGACTCAATGACACACTTATTATCGATAGCGTACCAAAAAAATGTAAATCTAAAGCATTGCTTCGCAATTTGCATCGCAGCGCCGTCGGTAAAAAAATTAGATGGGATCGTAACAGTGTTATTTCCATAGACGGCAGAAGAATTTTAAATTCTAATATCGTTGATCTTATTAACGATGCTATGCGATATAAAAAGCGCGAGAAACCCATCGGTCGATCTTACTTTGCGAAACTCCTGCGAACTGTACTGATGCCACGCGAATTTATCGGCAATCCCGAGTTACTACACGCACCTACGACTACATCATCCTGGACAACGCAGCGGAGGCTCATTTTACCACGCGAAAGTGATAGTAGCAGCAGCAGCAACAGTAGCAACAACAACGAGGCTGAGACCGCAGACTCAAACAGAGATTTAATACTCACGGCGGACAACGACATCATCGAGGTGGCGGAGAGGGAGAAGGAAGAGGACGAACAATTGCAAAACATCGCACAAGTAGAGAGCTAACGACATCCCAGTGAATCTCGATCCCCCACACAGTTAGAAAAGAAAAAGAAAAAGAATCCATTTAACTGGTCATCTTTAAAATTATGAAAATTCTTGAAAAAATCTATTATGACGCCACTCATTCTACATCCTATGCTCGAACAAAAAATTTGGTCCAGGTGGATAGGAGAGTAGCGCGAAAAAATGTTTTACCATGGCTCGAGACACAGGATTCATATAATATGCATCGTCTCGTGCGACGACGATTTCCCCGTCGTACGTACACGGTGAGTAATATAGACGACTTATGGGAGGCTGATTTAGCTGATCTTCGCTCGACAGCTACGTACAACGTTCGGTACGCATATCTGCTTGTTATTATCGACGTGATCAGCAAATACGCGTGGGTCGCGGCTTTGCGTAACAAAACGAGCGCAAACGTGTCCCGCGGTCTCACACGCATATTCCCACGCAGTAACAATCGTCGCCCGCAGTATATGCAAACTAATGAAAGCAAGTAATTCATCGTCACTCCATTTCAGCAAATGCTCAAGTAAAAGAATATCGATTTTCGCGCTGCTCGTAACCCCAATATAACAACCTCGATTACCGAACGCTTTAATTACACAATAAGAGGGCGAATCTGGCGTTACTTTACATACACGCAAAATAAGCGTTACATTGATGTTTTACAAAATTATTTATATGCTTATAATTACACTAGACACACCGGAACGTGCATTTTTCCGAGCGAGGTGACCCTTGCCTCTATAGCCCGAGAAAATTTAGCCCGGCGTTACGAGCGTAACGCGAGAAAAACTAGAGAGCCTAACCACAGTGTCGGTTACTTGGTACGTATCAGTACAGCTAAAGCAGCATTCGTGAAAGGATATGAGCATGGTTGGAATAACGAGTTATACAAGATTCAACAAATATCAGTGAAACGAGAACCATTCGTGTATATTTTACACGATCTGAACAATGAGATTATCGACGGTATTTTCTACGAGGCAGAATTATCGCAAGTACGAGTCCTCCGTCACCTGATAAGACGAAAGAGAAGAAGAGGACAAAGAGGAAGAACGCTCGGAATCAACGTCCCTGATAAATGGGAGCTCCAAGGATAGCGCTTTCTTTGTCGTACTACCGAGCAACAGTAGTATCCAGTATTTTCCGAATAATACAACGATGAAATTTATTACATGTTTCTTTTATATCTGTTGCTCTTGTGAAAATTGCTTATCCGATGACTCTTTTACACGTTCCTACTATAGGAAATCTCGTAACTTTTGAGGATGGTGATTATGATTTATTGGGTTTAAGTCTTTTAACATGGAGACGCGTAGATACAGACCACGTTTCATCTGGTATATATCGTTTTATAGACGCTTTTTTGGAGAGTATAAATAAGTTACCTCACGTGACCGGTCACCTGCGCTTTAAATCGCTTCCGAGCGGGCAGGTCAAAGTGGCGCACATATGCGACGATCTACGATACCACGACTTTCGCGTTTCGCCCGCTATCGCAAGGCTACTAGGATTCTCAGCAGAGGCCTGTTGGTCTGTAATGATAGAACCGCATTGCGAATACACAGGATCGATGCCTGCATATCTCACCGGTGCTATACCAGGCAGCATGTTTCTATTCAATGATATCTGCGATATCTATATTACCGGCGATGTACAAACACCCGTCTTACGAGTTGTTCCCAGTGATGCTGACGATTGTCAGTACGATTTACAATCATATTACATATACAAATTGAATCGTTTTCGGCGCCGCGATATATACCTGTCTTGCGCAACAATTTACACACTATCGAGATCGATATAAGAGACGTGTTTGGAAATCCTATACCATTCGAATAGGTAGCGTTGACTGCGACTCTACATTTCAAAGGGCCTCACGATTGATTATGCCGCTATGAATGATATTGACAGTGTGTAGCACGGATGGGGTCGTCGCGGGTACTGCGGTATTAGCCATGTTTTTATCGGAATGCCTAATCAACGAGGACACGGTATCGGCAGCTTCCTCGCGAGTCTGTTTAGTCGAGTGTTACCACTTTTAAAGTAGAGTGCTCAAGCAGTTGGAAAAGAGGCATTGCGAGCTGGTGTAAACGTAGCCGGTGATATCCTCGATAGAAATATAGCTGTGAAAGATGCTATTTGCGAGAGAACGTGAAAATCACGCAGTACTTTTAAACGCAAAGTCTCTAAAAAAATTGACATTCTCATGCGGGGGTCTGGTTATAAAAAGCGCAAAATTTCGTGAACTCCTCATTCATCGAACGAACGTAAACCATGACGTATCTCCCGTAAAAACAAAGTGTAACAAAGAGATTAGTAATAAAGAAAAAGAAGATAATAAGAACAATATAACGAAGAAGACTCGTCAACGAATGGATGCAAATATTTGTGTCTAGCTGAAACAAGAGGGCTTTTCTACATGCGCTCTCGTGCATGAACATTGCACAGCAATACGTACAGTACACAGCAAGTCACATTGGAATTTAATAAAGCACGGTAGTGTGAAAATAGAGGTACGATTTGAGGATGCGCTTGCTCCAACGGTAAATTGTATAGTCTACGCGGAATATGATAATGTCCTTGAAATCGATGCCTCCCAGCAGGTAATGGTAGATTTTACCGAACAAGCGAAATAATGTGCTGATGTCGGAATAAAATTGTTTCGTGTTAAGAGACGTAGAAGCGACTTTATGAGTAACTAATCAATCAAGCTTGAGCATCTGTACAGATTACACGTGACAATGGATATTGTCGTGGATATACAGGGAATGCATGGTAAAGACTCAGAATTTATTCTGAAAGAAATTGCCGTGGTAGCAGTGGATCGACTGTACTCTGCTCATTGGATCGTCGCACCGCCGTGTCACTTTACCGAATTACCGCAGTATTCGAGAAGCCAGAATATTTTTCTCTCGAAATATTTTCACGGTCTTGAATGGTACGAAGGCGATGTGAGCTGTAAACAAGCATATTCTAACTTGCGTTAAATTTCGCGAAAATCAAAACGTATCTATACACAAGGCCACATTATACTTCTTTGCGATATCTCGAGTCATGAAATTTCCAACCTGGAGGATGAGGAGAGCGCTCCATCGTACACATTTATGCCGAAATCTTTGCGAAAATGCTTTAGAAAGAGGAGAAATCTTCACCATGTAGTCGTGACATGATCGACGATGCTGTATAATAAATTTTGCATATATACATTTGATTGAGAATTTCTCCTGATGTAGTTGAGCGAATCTGCGAATTTATTGAAAATTATGACGCTTCACTCACGACAGGGAAAATAAGAAACCAGACACAAAGATGGTATATATAGAAAGTGGTTTATTCTTCTTCCACTCTTTTACAAAAATATGTTAAAAATAGAAAATTCACAAAGTTATAAATATAAAGTACAAAAATTAAACTGAATCAAATTTGGTTTGAGAGACCAGCACACGATTGTATTAATTGTGCCCTGTTTTGTGTTGCATGAGGACCAGCACACAATTATATTAATTGTGTGCTATGTATGCTAGAGAGTGATCATGACGCAGCCAGTGCTGCGGAGCATGCCACGGAGTGAGAAAGGTGAGCGTGTAAAAGATCTGACATATTGTTAATAAATTCTCTGTATGGATATATGAGGAAATGTAGTGACAAAGTGAGAGCACTTGCAGTTGTGGTTGTGCCGCGAAATAATTCTTTGTATATTATTTCGCCATTGTTCCTCCTTTGCGTGAGGCTCACTCACCAAAGCAGAAAAAATGTGCAAACGTAAGCAACGAGCTGCCAGCAATGACTGCTGCGAGCTCGAGCTACGACTTGCTGGAATTCGCAAGCAAAGATTATTATGAAATCCATTTCGACACCCGATTTCGGTCAATGGGGCAAATAACTGCTTTGCCGAAATCAGTCTAAAGTTCAACATCAACCGGAACGGTTGATCGCGGGTCGGACTCAGCCGAAATATTAAATTCTATCAGTAGATTCAGACGCGAGAGGTTAGTTCCTCATACGGGCTCGAAACAACGATTTATTGTATTAAACTTTTATTCGACTTTCAAATAGACAACGGAAAGTTGCCGTTGCTTATAATAAACACTTCCATTTTACATAATTTCACGTTTACACGAATTACTCGAGTTGCATCTCCTAATCGCAAACGATCCCAAAATAATAACTTTTAAATATTATAGCGATTACTGAGTTATCCAATTACGCGGTACCGGCATAACATTTGGTGGCAGCGGTGGGATCTGCTGAAGTGATATGTACTACGTAATTTATTTGGAAAAAAAGTGTTTTGGACATTGTAATAAGAGTGACTTTGAAGTGACGACTACGACTCGTGCAAAGGACGCCAGTGTAATTCGTGAAAACCCGACGAATCTAACGCGAAGACGCGAAGTGAACGTCGGTGCGGTCTGACATCGGTCAACCGTTTAAAGTCCCGATTGACGGTGTCACGTCAAGTCGCAGAAAACTGCACAAAGTGTGCAACCAAGTACCCGAAGCGGCTACTTGTGACGAATCCGTCGCGCAGTCATTGCCAACGCACAGAAGGCGAGCCCAGGAACCACCGAGAGACAGGTCAGTGGTGCCAGGGACCAACTGGACCAACCTTCGAGAGGAGCTATGAGACAACAGGTTTACAGCACCGAAGGAGCAGCACCCACGGAACATCGCCATGGCGCGGACCATCGGCCAGATCATCTTCCTGTAAGTGGCGGTTACACTATATACCAAGTCTATAAATATGAAACCGGAATTTTTGTATAGAAAATACACGTTTATTGTATGAAAATGATAAAAAATATTTTATTCGAAGTATTGCCCATCGCTATCTATACATTTTTCCCACCTGTCTGACAATTTGTGGATGCCACACAAAAAAAACTGTTGCTCTATTGAGGCAAACCAATCATCGAGCCATTTTCGTACATTTTCGTAAGAAGTAAAGCGCTGCTCAGCAAGTGCGTATCCCATCGATGCAAATAAGTAGTAATCGGACGGAGCCAAGTCTGGTAAGTAAGCCGCATGCGAAAGTATTTTCCAACTAAACGCCTCAATCGTTTCCTTGACCAGTTTTGCTGTGTGTGATGGTGCATCATCATGAAGCAAAATCACTTTGTGTTGTCATTTTTTATATTCTGGTCGTTTTTCACGCAAAGCTTGATTCAAATCGATCATTCGTTGTCGGTAGCGTTCAGTATTAACGGTTTCGCCAGGTTTTAGCAGCTCATAATAGATCATCCTTCTGATCCCACCAAACACAGAGCATTGTCTTCCGTCCATAGCGATTTGGCCTTGCAGTCGATGTCGATGGTTCGCCTGGAGTTACCCATGATCTTTTACGCTTATGATTCTCAAAATATATCCACTTTTCATCGTCAGTCACAATTCGACGGAGAAATGACTTTCTTTTGTACCTGGCGAGCAGCATTTCGCAAGTGGTTTTTCGGTTTTCCTGCTGTCTTTCATTCAGTTCATGTGGAACCCATTTTCCCATCTTCCGGATCTTTCCCATGGCTTTCAAACGTATGGAGACGGCTTCTTGTGTCACATTTAATTGATCCGCGAGTTGTTGTTGCGTTTGAGCGTCATCCTCATCGAAGAATGCTTGCAATTTGCTGTCTTCAAACTTTTCCGGTGGTCTTCCACGTTCTTCGTTTCTCACGTCAAAATCGCCACTTTTGAATTTTTTAAACCACTCAAAGCACTGTGATTTACCAAGAGCATGCTCACCGTAACCTTCGACAAGCATTCGATGCGATTCTGCAGCAGTTTTCTTCAATTGGTAACAGAAAATCAATGCTGTCCGCAAATCGTAGTTTGCAGGCACAAAATTCGACATGTTTAACGCTATTATAAACTATGCTGTTGCATGAAACTTGTATTGTTGTGAGTTGAAAATCTTTGTCAGAGATGTCAACAAGGAAATGGCGCCAATGACGCGGTTTGACGGTAACTACATTGACAGCTAGGGCCATCTATGAGCAAATTCCGGTTTCATATTTATAGACCTGGTACATACATATAGCCTTGTAGATTCAAAGCCAGTCGAGTCAAAGCCGTAAATTGGGAAAATATTCCAATGGATATATGTATCTCTCGGGAGATTATTTTTTTTTTTTCAAAATATTAAAGTAAAGCCCATCGCGGAATAAACATGTCGGAATATAGAGGGGCCCGATCAAGACATAGGGGCAACTCGTTAGACATGACGTTGCCTGGCGCAGGGATAGACTCCACAGCCGGATTAGCTGCGCCTGTAGGCGACATCATTTACGAAGCGCGCAGGGCGGTATCGGAGCTCTCGCCGACGGTCGAACACCCGCGGCCAGACAGGAGGCCCTCGCAGGCCGTCTGACAGCCCAGTTTGGCGTGTACCCACTCAGGGGTGCGTCATTCAGGGATCACGACGGATGTGGTTGAGCGCGAAATTCAAAACATGCTAACACGGTCGCGTAGGTTTCCCTGCAGCCACCGGTTCGGGAGCCCGGTCGGTACCTTTACGAGTACGAGGTCGGTTGGAGGCGGTCGACTGGAGTCACCGTGAAATGGAAAGAGCTCGTCGGTAGTGTGAAAGGCTGCAGCGCGAGCACGATCGAGGTCAACGCGAACTCGATCGCGATCTCAAGGAGGCTGAAACACCGTTGGTAAAACGGAACTTGGCGGATACGCTAAACGAGGTTGGTGCGGACGAGTACGAGCTCATCCACTCCTTAAGAGAGCAAATTGCCGAGCTCCAGCGACGGTTAGAAGGAGCAGGGATGGAGGACTATCCGCCCCCCGCACAGCTCCTGAGACGTACGCGGTTCGTGGAGACGCGGAAATATGCTCAGCCTCAGCCTAGGAATCAAAATGGTGAAAACATTCGACGGCAAGGATTTAAAGGCGTTGCCGCTCTTCTTCAAGCCCTGCAAGACGATATTCCGCATGGTAACAGAAGAGGAGCATGACACCCTCCTGGAGTTGATAGTCATGAGTAAGTTAGAGGGACAACGGACAACGGAAGTCCCTGGCCGCGCTGCAGATGGAGTTCAGCTCCCTCCGGCAGGGACAGAATGAGGACATCGCCGCCTACGCGGCAAGAATGGAGAGAATTACGGTAGACAAAACCGAAATACTCTGTGAACCGTTAAAAACGGAGGATCAGAAGATCACCGTAGAGAGTGTGACCCAACGAAGTGCACAGGCTCACTTCGAAAACGGCCTGCACGGCCAGGTGCAAGTGCTGGTGCGTGCGAGAAATTACCAAACGCTGCATGACTCTGAGGCAGGGACCATAGAGATAACCCACATGGTGCACCTAAAGGGAGGGGTAGGTGGAGCATTAAGCCACCCCAGAAGGTCCCAAGGCGCACCATAGCGGCAGGGAGAAAATTGTTTCACCTGCGGAAAAGCTGGACACATGGCTCGAGACTGCACCCGGGATACGGGACGAGCAAGCCTACCAGTACCCATTGAAAACAAGTGAATCCACAACGTGGAAATAACCTGCAATTACTGCCAGAAAAAAGGCCATATGTAGAAGGACTGCCGGAAGAGGATGTCGCAGAATAAAAGCGAGCCGACGCAGCCGCCCCGACAGCCAAGAAATGCACGCTACAAAGATGCAAGAAATACTGTCCAGCAAAGACCTGCGTGCAAGCAGAAGAAAACAACGCTGCAGCTCCTACAAGTAACGCTGCTGGCGTCGAGCGCCACCGCCAGCGACTTCGACATCGTCGCATCATTGGCCGTGACCGGGTACTCACCCTTAAAGAAGACACCGGGGCCCAGTGTAGTATACTGAAGGAAGGATGCCTCAAGCCCGAGACCATGGTGAGTAGGTGCTCCGTGGAGTTGTGCTGGAGACACCAGCTCTAAATGTGGAACATTGGTTCTACATAATTCCGAATAACAGCTAGGGGTCAATGGACTGCTAGGTATGGACTTTTTCAACTAGCATAAAGTGGACATCCTGCATGGCGAGATGCTTAAGTTGTATGGGTACTGCATGCTGCTACGGGACGGCGCGACGAGGATATATTCGTCACCACGTAGTAGAACTGCCGCCACATGCAAGTACTTAGGCCTGCTTACAAAGATGAAGCTTCCTTCCGGAAATAGGTCGAACATAGATGCCGCCAAGGGGAATAAATTTGTCGGACTACCTACAAGGAGCGGAATCAGCCGAGGCAAAGTAGCGAGATTCTGTGTCACACCGTCAAAACCCAATAGAGTAAGTTTAGATGTTTATAAACAGAACAGGGAAGTGGAACAGCCGACAGTGACATGCGAGCCGTCGGAGATAGCGAAGGCCGTACGTAGCCGACAGGTCAAGACATTGCGCGTAAGCTCAGAGAGCATGGGGAAGAAGGCCCAACGCTTCGCGCAGCTACAACAGAAGCCCGACTTGTTGTCCCCCAGCAGCGAAAAACACGCAGCTCACGCAGGAATAATGTGCGCATACAAGGGTGTATTCCATCTACGAGGGAACAAGCGACAGCGCACGTACGAGGTACCGCATCACGCACCCTTTATGGTGGAATAGAAGGACCTAGGATCGCAACCCTTGCCTGGGAAACCCGTAAAATCGGGGTATGGGTCCGGTAAAATGCAGAAAGCCGGAAAAAGAAATATAGATGCAGACGCACTGAGCCGCATATACGCGACAGCACGAGCCCAAGTGGGACAGGAAAGAAAGTCCCATAAGAAAGAGAAAGATAGCGCAATCGGGTATACGAACAGCCGCACAAAGCGGAGAGCCGAAGATACCCATGGCAACCACGATAACTCGTGGAAGCGAGAGGCTAAACTCGCTCACCAGAAAGAGAAGTGAAGAGCCGACAGACAAAAAAAAAGTGAAGGGCCCGATATTATACGACTTTGGATCTCGCCTCGGGATTTCACCAAATTCCGGTGGCTCAGCAAGACAAAGAAAAAACCGCATTTTCTACACCACAGGGCCATTTTGAGTATAACCACATGCCGTTCGGACTCAAGAACGCGCCACCGACATTCCAGAGGCTGATGAACTCCGCGCTGGCTGGACTACAGGGAATTAAATGCTATGTATACCTAGACGACATAGTAATCGACGGCAAAACCTTCAAGGAGCATAACGACAGGCGGCGAGAAGTACTGCAGCGGCTAAGAAAAGCCATATTGGCAGTGCAACCGAGCAAGTGCTAGTTCCTGCGCAAAGAAATGCAGTACCTAGGCCACATCATCTCCGAAGAGGGTGTACGTGCTGATCCGAAGAAGCTGGAAGCGGTAAGGGAATTCCCGGTGCCGAGAGATGTAAAAGGAGTATAATCCTTCCTCGGACTAGCTGGTTATTACCGGAAATTTATCAAAGATTTCTCGAAAACCGCGAAGCCACTCACAGAATTAACCCAGAAAGGGGTTTAATTCGAGTGGACCGCAGTAAGAAATGCCATCTTCGAAGAACTGAAGACAGCCCTTACCACAGCATCGATACTGCGACATCCCGACTTCATGAAGCCGTTGTAACAACAGATGCCTCAGACAGGGCGCTCGGCGCAATCTTATCGCAAGGCAATATCGGGGACGATTTGCCCATATGTTACGTGAGCCGCACCATGTCGAAGGCTGAGCTAAATTATACAACGACGGAAAAATGACTACTCGCCATATTTTGGGCTCTCGCTCAATTCCGGCCATATATTTATGATACTCGTTTCACGGTAGTGATGGACCACCAACCGCTCACCTGGCTGTTCGGAGTAAAGGACCCAGGTTCGAGACTAATGCGTTGGAAAATACAACACAAATGCAGATGCGCTAAGTCGTATATTCCTTATTACGAGAGAAGCCAAAACGAGAGCAGAGAACGTAGTCTGTGAGTCAGAGAAGGACAGACTACGGGGCAACTCGGCACAGCGAATGACCGCACAAAGCGGAGGGCCAAAGATACCCCATACAGCCGTGGTAGCTCGTCGGAGCGCGAGATCGAGCTCGCCCACGAGACAGAAAAGGACAGCATGCGTCCGGGTACGGACAGCTGCACAAAGGGGAGAGCCGAGAATACCATGGGTCAGCCCAGCAACGAGGCAGAGCGAGAAGCAGCGCCTGCCCATGCAACAGAGGAGGATAGAGAGATCCGCAGCGTGCATGCAGGTCACTCTACTAAACCCCACAGCCCCGACGCGAAGCCGTGCGGTCGGGGAAGAGGCAAACCACGCACACTGACCGAGAATAGCACTGGTAAGACTGCGAGCATCGCTGACAAAGACAGAGCGAGCCCAGCACAGCATGGCGGACCCGCGAGGCGCGGAAGGCCGCAAACGTTGCAAGGCCGCTCGAGACAGAGAGGGACCCAACGGCGGAGCTATGGTGGGTACACCGAGTGACGAAACTGCGGACAGAGCACCGCAAAGGCCTGCTGAGGAAGCGAGGCACGGCGGGGCCCGTAGCCAGCAAACTTCCAGCAGCGTGAACGAAGCAGCGCTACGATAAAGTATAGCGACTGCCGCAGTGGCGTAGCCATTCCCTCTAACGATGACCGCCTAAATATAATAAGAGAATATCACGACACCCCCATAAAAGGGCATCAGGGTATCAGGCGTACGTTACATCGGATCCGGACCAAGTACGACTAGCTCGGTCTAAGAAGGGACTTGGAACAGCATATATCGTCCTGCGAATCCTGTCAAAAGAACAAAATCAGGAAAAAAGAACGAGTGCCGATGGTGGTAACAGACACCCCATCAGGGTTGTTTAAGAAAGTAGCGGTCGATATCGTGGGAACGCTACCTGAAAGCGCATCTGGAAAAAATATATACTTACTATCCAGGACGCGCTTACGAAGTACAGTGCGGCGAGACCACTGCCGAATCAGGAAGAATCGACAGTCGCAAGAGCACTAGTCGACGAATTAATTTGCCGGCACGGAACGCCGGAAATAATATTATCGGATCAAGGTACGAACTTCCTCAGCTCGACCTTCAAAGAAATGTGTCGACTACTGCGAATTAAAAAGATACAAACAACGGCCTATCATCCCGAATTGAACGACGTAATAGAGAGGTCGCATTGCACCCTCGCAAAATATCTGAAAAATTTCATAAGCGAGGATCAGGGAAATTGGGACGAGTGGCTGCCGTACGCAATGTTTACGTACAATACCATTCCACATACGGGGATCGGATTGTCTCCCCACGTGTTGGTGTACGGACACGAGGCTGAATTGCCGACCGCCGTGAAACAGGAGCCCCGCAGCACCTCTGCCTACGATGATTACGTCCACGAGTTACGCGAGCGATTACGCGCCGCATGGACGGTAGCACGCGACAACCTGGAAGTCGCGAAAAGACGGTCAAAGAATATGTATGACCACAGCGCACAGGCGCAGGAGTACCGCGTCGGCGAACGAGTACTCCTCCGTGACGAGACGATGCGCAGGGGGCGGTCAGCCAAGCTGACTCCGAAGTGGACGGGTCCTCACGAAATAGTAGAGAAGAGGCCCCCCGTCAATTACATTGTCCGGAAGGGACGTAAAACTCAGGCGGTGCACCCAAACCGCCTGAAGCTCTTTATTGAGCACTAATAGATCAGGAATATATGAAATTATAAAAATTACCTATAGCTTATTAACAGATTAATTAAAGCTCAGATTGAATATGGGTAAGAACCCTTCAGGGCGCAAGGTGGAAACTTCAATAAACCAAGCAGAGTAGGTAATAACGCTATATAATTGAGATAAACAAAAAACATTTTTCGATTAAACTTATAATGGTGGACGGCCTTGGAAGCATCATGGCCATCATAGGAAATATGGACGCTGCCGATGCCCAAAAGCTCCACGAAGAGATTGCCAGAATAAAGATCTCACAGCAGACGCTGCTGGAAGGGTTGAAAAACTAAAAATAAGTGATAAGCACCACCCTCAGCCTATATAATGAAAGCGCGCATCATATAAAGGCCAACGAACAGGCCCTGCTGGCCCAGATACAGCGTATCAATCACACACTCAACGACAACCTGTACTATGTAACGAGGCGCCAACACTTCGAAGAGACGCTGAACGCGATAAGTATTGCAGTTGAGGCATTACTCATCGACGTGCAGGAGTTAGTGTGGCTGGTAAACGACATAGCTAGTGGTAAGGCCAGAGCAACGTCCCTACCGCCAAGAACGCTCACAAGACACCTCGTCCACGCACTACCACATCTATCGCAACGAAGGCAACGCGGTAGCGCTCGTGCGAGAGATACCGTTGATCGGGCAGCAATAGTACTATATACAAAAAGTACAGAATACAAAAATACTTTAAAAATTGCGAGGTAACGAGCAAATCTTACATTTGCCCGTCGACACACCTACAATGTCAGTTACAAACGACGCACCCTCCAAAGTCCCAAAATACGCGAAAATGGACACAAATAATCGGAATACTGGCTTTGATAGGCGTATATATTGTAACAGCCCCGACTTTCAGCGTGAAAACAACAGGGCGAACATCCCAGATCATCCAGAAGAATTACCTTCCCCCGTACGACCTGAATTTCAGGGAAATAGAGGCTCAGACGCCTCCTACTCAGATTACAGAGGAAATTACGCTAGCAAGCGTAATGCAAAATCCGAAGGAGCTGTAGAAGCTCGAAGATCAAGCAGAAAAGACGTTAGAAACCCTCGACATCGCCGAGGCGGGGCGCCGTATCCCCATATCATAAGCCTCTACTCGCTAAGTACAATGGCACCAATAGCCTTGGTCGGCTTCCTTTTGTTGAAATGTTATAGGTACATACGGAACCGGACGCCGACAAGGAAAACCGAGGCAGCGACCCCAGCAGCAGCTGAGGTGAATATTAATCTCGAGCCACTCGGACGACAACAGCCACAGGAGCGACCGCGATCCGAGCGGGCCAGGGCTTGGGAAACTCGCCCCGTCAGCTGAGTGCGATGGCCAGATCAACAATTAAGGAAAAATAGCAAAAGAAAGAATTGTATTGTCTGCTATATTGTCCGATATGTAAAATACCATTGTAAGAGGAAATACGGGAAACCAATCGAAGAAAAATTTTTTAGAGAAAAAATTTTTCTTTTTAAGGGGGAGGGATGTTGTGCTGCGAACTAATTCTTTGTATATTATTTCGCCATTGTTCCTCCTTTGCGTGAGGCTCACTCACAAGTAGAAAAAATGTGCAAACGTAAGTAACGAATTGCCAGCAATGACTGCTGCGAGCTCGAGCTAAGACTTGCTGGAATTTGCAAGCAAAGATTATTATGAAATCCATTTCGACACTCGATTTCGGTCAATGGGGCAAATAACTGCTTTGTCGAAATCAGTCTAAAGTTGAACATCAACCTGAACGATTGATCGTGGGTCGGACTCGCCCGAAATATTAAATTCTATCAGTAGATTCAGACGCGAGAGGTTGGTTTCTCGTACGGGCTCGAAACCACGATTTATTGTATTAAACTTTTATTGACTTTTAAATAGACAACGGAAAGTTGCCGTTGCCTATGATAAACAATTCCATTTTGGGATCGGCAAACGATCCTAAAATAATAACTTTTTAATATTATACCGATTACCGAGTTATTCAATTACGCGGTACCGGCATAACATTGTACTGCTTGAGTGCTGGAACGTGATGTGAGACAGTGTGACACAGTCAGCGCTGCAGAGAAGGACAAGTAAAATAATGAGGATGCACAACTGAGTAGAAATGTTCACAATATTTTCCCAGCAGGTTTACCGGGGAAAATTGCAGGGAATGGAAAGCACATGCGCAATAATATTAATCGAGTACTACTGTGTTCAAAAAGTAAGGTGAATTTTTAATTTAAACTTCCCGCGTTAACCGAATCGGACAAATGAATTTTTTTTTTCAAGTTGGTAGGACTGTTAGTGACATCTGTGACAAATTACATGTTAATGTCATCATTACTTTTCAGTTTACGCTTGGTTTTGTGAACAAAGAAAAGTGAATTTGGCGATTTTTACGATGTCGAATTTTGTTGAGCAAAGAAGTGCTATTAAATTTTCCTTGCGGAATGAAATTTCCGCCGCTGAAACGTATCGAATGGTACAAAAGGCCTTCGGTGACGAGACTATGTCACAGAAAAATGTTTACAAGTGGTACAAAGACTTCAAAGAAGGCAGAGAACGTGTTGATGATTTGGAACGCTCTGGACGACCATCGACGTCAATTGATGAGCAACACATCAAGAAAATCAAGGAATTGGTGCTCGAAAATCGTCGATTAACAATTCGAGACCTTCCCGACATGTTTGCAATATCAATTGGATCAGTGCAAGAAATTTTGAAGGATCATTCGTGCCTCAGAAGAGTCGAATCGCGTTTGGTGCCAAAATTTCTCAATTTTTTCGAAAAGAGCGTCGCGTTCAAGCATGTGAATCAATGATTTCTGACTATCAGGACATCCACAAACAAATTATTACGGGCGATGAGACTTGAATTTATGCCTATGATCCGGAAACAACCGATCAATCGAGCGAATATCGTGCGAAAGGTGAACCGAGACCGAAAAATCCATGCCAAAGTCGCTCAAAAATCAAGGTCATGTTGACAGTTTTCTTCGATTATCGTGGTGTGGTGCATTACGAATTCCTTCCCACTGGCCAAACTGTCAACATGGAATATTGTTTAAGTGTTATGCGTCGTTTGCGTGAAGCTATTCGCAAGAAAAGGCCAGATATATGGAAAGACAACACTTGGATTTTGCACCACGATAATGCACCGTCGCACACAGCACTGGTTCTTCGTGAGTTTTTCGCCAAAAACTCCACTCATGTCGCTCTACAACCACCGTATTTGCATTATTTAGCACCGTGTGACTTCTGGCTGTTCCCAAAGCTCAAGAGACCACTCCGGGGAAATTGTTTTGAGTCGATTGAAGAGATCAAACGTGAATCGCTACGCGCATTGAAGGCTATACCTGAGGACGACTTTTTAGCATGCTTCAAAGATTGGAAAAAACGTTGGCATAAGTGTATTGTAGCTAGGGGAGATTATTTTGAAGGGGACGAAATCGATTTGGAAGAATAAATAAAAAAAATTTATTTTAAAACAAAATTCACCTTACTTTTTGAACACAATAGTAGGCAAAATGTAGTGATGAAAACGTGGTACAGCACGTGCTGCAGCACACGCCACGAAGTGAGACATTTATGTGGATGCACCGATGAGATTATCACTCCTCATCGTCATTGAATTTATGAGAAAATTATAACGATGTACTCGTACCTGATTTTGAGTCCTGTTGAGCACGATAGCTAAGTAGATCCGGTGAAAAGTGGTGAAGAAAGTCCAAGAGATGCAGAGATGAGTGCGCTGTTCCCGTTGGTTGTTCAGAAATTGTCTAATTTTGCAATATGACTGCGTGATACAAAAGCGTCGTTGAGCGCTGAAGTCAAATGAGTGAGATAGCCGGTGAGCATAGCCGAAGTTAAGCGAGAGAGATAGCCTCTCGCTTAACGCGGCATGCCTGCGAGGCACAGCCTCGGCTCTGCGAGGCCCTGCCTCGGCCATCTCCGGCATAGCCGAGCGCAGCATGCTACACAGCAGCAACAGCTCGGCGCACGGCGAATATCGATTGCCGTGCGCCGATCACCTCACTTTACCATCTCCACGTTACCGACACTGGTTAAGCAGACACTGGGTAACGCGGTGGTGGAAAAGTGGGGTGGTGGGTGTAGCCACGCGGTGGGGGGAGGAGCGGGGATAGGAGTAGGATGGAGCAAAGGTGTACACATACTATATACATACTATATACATACGTATATATATATGTCTTGATTTTTGCGATATTTCATGCAAGTTAACGTATGCTTGTTTACAGCTCATATCGCCCTCGTACCATTCAAGACCGTGAAAATATTTCGAGAGAAAATTATTCTGGCTACTCGAATGCTGCTGTAATTCGGCAAAGTGATACGGTGGAACGACGATCCAATGAGCCGAGTACGATCCATCCACTGCTACCACAGCAATTTCTTTCGGAATAAATTACGAGTCTTTACCACGCATTCCCTGTGTATCCATGACGATATCCATTTTCGCTTGTAATATATGCAGATGCTCAAGTTCGACTGATTAGTTACATACAAAGACGCATTTACGCCTCTTAACACGAGATCATTTTATTCCGACATAACCACATTTTTTCGCTTATCCTGTAAAATCCACCATCACCTACAGAGAGGCATCGATTTCAAGGACATTATCATATTCCGCGTAGACAACACAATTCACTGTTGAAGCAAGCGCATCCTCAAAGCCTACTTCTGTTCTCACACTACTGTGCTTTATTAAATTCCAATGTAAATTGCTGTTCGCCGAAAGATCGAGTGTTAACCCACAATCAAACAGACAGCATCGCGATAATTATTGTGATTGATCGAATTACCATCGTTTAAGAAATATATTCGAGTTCCCGAAAACAACGTTTGAAAAGCATCCACATACAGATTATTTTTCGTGAAATCAGGTTGTAACGGTTTAGGAGGAGCACTATCGACATACAACGAAAGATAATTTATCTTGTAATTGAGGAAATTGAATGGATTCATACTGAAGTCGCCGTTAAACGCTTTGTTATCGACGAAACCGATAATTATACGCTTCGGCAATTGACCTAGCACGATATTATCAATCGTCTCTCCATGAACACCGGAGTGTATTGAAACGACCTTTACCTCGACTCTCGTAAGAAGATATTTAGCTGTAGATTTTGCCAGAGTTCTAGCATGCGAGTATAGCGCACCAGGAGCAATTTTTGTTCTACGAACGAGAAGCGATGCTTCGAGAATCTTTAAGCCGCATCGACTATTCTTTGTATCGCCCACAAGACAAAATGAATCCCTAAACCGCACCAGTCGTAGTCGCATCTCGACACTGTTTAATATGAACCGCTCCTGATTGAATATATCGCAATGCAGATGGCCGAGCAAGTCTACATTTATTCCGACATTTAACAATTATTTTCTCTTTACAAGACCCGCATTTCCCGATGTAATATCATCCATTTTTCCAGGGGTATCATCGTACCGGAGAACGCTCCTGAGATGCGAATTTTTGGCAGCTGGTCCGTAATTCAAAAGTGTTTTTATGTACTGTTGTACCGCGAACTAATTCTTTGCACATTATTTCGCCATTGTCCTCCTTCCGTGAGGACCGCTCACCAAAGTAGAACAATGTGCAAACGTAAGCATCGAGCTGCCCGCAATGACTGCAATGAGCTCGAGCTTGAAATTTGCAAGCTAAGATTATTGTGAAATTATTACGAATCCATTCGACACTCGATTTCGGTCAATGGGGCAAATTACCTGCTTTGCCGAAATCAGTCTACAGTTGGACATCAACCTGAACGGTTGATCGCGAATGATAAATTCGAACGGTAGATTCACACGCGAGAGGTTGGTTCCTCGTACGGTCTCGTAACCACAGTTTTATTGTATTAAACTCTTTTTACTTTTAAATAGACAACGGGAAGTAGCCGTTGCCTATAATAAACATTTCCATTTTTACATAAATTCACGTCTACACGAATTACTCGAGTTTCTACTCCTAATCGGCAAACGATTTCAAAATAATAACTTTTTAATATTATACCGATTACCGAGTTATCCAATAACGCGGTACCGGCATAAAATTTGGTGGCAGCGGTGGGATCTGCTAAAGTGATAAGTGCTACGTAATTTATTCGGACAAAAAGTGTTTTGGACAAAGTTAAGAGTGACTCTATAGTGACGACTACAACTTGTGCAAAGGATGCCAGTGTAGTTCGTAAAACCCGACTAATCTAACGCGAAGACGCGAAGTGACCGTCGGTGCGGTGTGACGTATCGGTCAACCGTTTAAAGTCCCAATTGACAGTGTCAAGTCAAGTCGCGGAAAACCGCACAAAGTGTGCAAACGAGTACGCGAAGCAGCTACTCGAGACAAAGCCGTCGCGCAGCCATTGCTGACGCACAGAAGACGAGCCCAGGAACCACCAAGAGACGGGTCAACGGTACCAGGGAGGACAACTGGACCAACCTTCGAGGGGAGCTACGGGACAACAGGTCTACAGCACCGGAGGAATTGCACCCAAGGAGTAACGCCATGGAGAGGATTATCTTCCAGACCATCTTCCTGTAAGTGGCGGTTACGTAATATATATATTTAGCCTTAAAAAATCAAAGCCAGTAGCGTCGAAACCGAGATTCAGTAAAATATTCCGTCGACATATATCTCTCGTGAGATTATTTTCGTTTGGGAAATATTAACGTCAAGCCCGTCGCGGAATAAACATGTCGGAGCCTAGAGGAGCCCGATCAGGTCGCAGGGGCAGCTCGTTAGACACGACGTTGCCTGGCGTGGGGGTAAACCCCCTAACCGGATTAGCTGCGGCTGTAGGGGATATTGTATATGAGGCGCGCAGGGCGCTATTCGAGCTCTCGCCAACGGGACGAAACCCCTCGACCCGACAAGAGGCCCTTGCAGACCGTCTGACGGCCCAGTTCAGCGTAAACCCACGTAAAGATGCGTCGTTCGGGGATTTCGACAGCGACAGTAGTGACGACGTTTTTAATATAGCCACTGGCGAGCGAACGCCCGAGCACATCGCCGAGGACATGGTAGAGCGGGAAATGGAAAATATGTGAACCATAGATCGCGTAGGTTTTTCCGCCGCTACCGGTACGACAGCCCGGTCGGTACCCGCGAGAGTACGGGATCGGATGGCGGCGGTCGACCGGAGCCACCGTGAATTGGAGAGAGCTCGACGTCAGTGCGAAAGGCTGCAGCGCGAGCACGATCGAGGCCAACGCGAGCTCGATCGCGAAATCAGGGAGTCCGAGACACCGTCAGCAAAACGGAACCTGGCAGATACGCTCAACGAGGTAGGTGCGGACGAGTTCGAACTCATCCAGTCCCTACGGGAGCAGAATGCCGAATTGCTGCGGAGGCTGGAAGGTACTGGGTTGGAAGAGTACCCGATACGACGTCCGCGGTCGAGGCAAACGCGATTCGAGGAGCCGGAGTATCTTGCTGCGGATCCTGTGTTCCAAAGGGAGCAACCGCGGATACCGGAAACCCGGGGTCGGACGCTCGACCTGGGGCTGGCCTTGAAAAATATAAAGCGCTTCGATGGCACCAACGCTGACGAGCTAGACGCCTTTATACGGTCCTGTGAAACCGTTTTCAAGCGAGCTGCGCCCGGTGACCACGAGATCCTATTGGAACTGATACTGAGCAGCAAGCTCGAAGGTAGGGCGGCCAGACAGATGAAACACAAGGTCATCCTCTCGGTAGCGCAGCTTAAGACCGAGCTGGAGGCCCTGTAAGGGAAGCGAAAAAAATTCCACAGGTGGAATTTAACTCCCTCCGGCAGGGCCAGGGCGAGGATATCGCGGTATACGCTGCCAGGACAGAGCGTATCACCGTGGATATCATAGAAAAGCTTTGCGAGGATGCCACTACGATGTTGGAAATGCGCATCATTGAGAACATAACCCGGAAGAGCGCCCAGGCCAACTTTGAAAATGGACTGCATGGGCAGGTCCAAATTCTGGTGAGATCTCGTAACTACACCACTTTCCACGAGTCGGTAACCGGAGCCATCGAGATCACCAACATGGTGCAGCCAAAGGGAGGGGTAGGTGGAGCACTAAGCCACCCCAGAAGGTCCTAAGGTGCACCATCCCAGCAGAGCGAGAATTGTTTCACCTGCGGGAAACCAGGGCACGTGGCTCGAGACTGCACCCGCAGATCGGGAAGAGTAAGCCTACCGATGGCCTGCAAGAATACATCCATTCACAACGTTGACGTCGTGTGCAACTATTGCCAAAAAGGGGCTACATGTGGAAAGACTGCAGGAAAAGATTGTCGCTGAACAAAAGCGATCCTGCCCAGCCTTCACAGCATCCCCAACGTCCAAGGGACTCAGGGGGCAAGAGTGAAAAGTCCACGGTTAATGCAAGTGCAAGTCGATCGAATACCGATGCCAGCCCGCTGGGAACGATGAGAATAAATACCTTCACGGCCCAGCAGAGACCCGCGCGCATGAGGAAAACGACGCAGCAGTTATTGCAGGTAACGCTGCCGGCGTCCAGCGCTCCGGCCAGCGACTTCGATATCATTGCACCGTTAGCCACGACCGGGGTACTCACCCTTCAAGCGGACACAGGGGCCCAGTGCAGCATATTGAAGGAGGGATGCCTCAAGCCCGAAACCATGGTGAGCAGGTGCTCCGTGGAACTGCAGGGTGTGGCAGGTGAAAAATTTACCCCCCTCGGTATAGCGAAAATTGTGCTGGAAACACCGGCACTAAACGTGGAACATTGGTTTTACATAGTCCCAAATAATGTGCCGCTAGGGGTCAACGGGCTGTTAGGCATGGATTTCATCAAGCACCACAAGGCAGATATCTTGCACGGAGCGATGCTGAAACTGTACGGGCATTGCATGCCGCTGCTGGATGGCACGACGAGGGTATCTCTGCCGCCACGCAGCGAGACAGTCACCTACGCCGCAACAACGAGCAAATTCGTTGGATTGCTCTCCAGAGTAGAACTCGAGGACGGGGTCATCATGGGTGCCTGCGTTACGCCGCCGCACGGTAGTAGCTGTGCAATCAGTTTAATAAATACTACTGAGCAGGTGGTAGAGGTGTAACGCCCCGTAGTGAAACTCGAGCCGCTCGAGGAAGCTGCAGTAGGTCAAGCGGCCGAGGTGGCCGCTATGGAGGTATGCGCCGTCAGCACAGAGCGAGGGGCCGACCACCTCGCACGATTAGCCAAGGAGCTTGACACGACCAACCTCAACGAAGAAGAGCGCAAAGAGCTAGACAAAATCACATGCGAATTCGAAGACGTGTTCCACCTACCAGGGGATAGGCTGCCGTGCACGCCTATGGTAGAACATGTGATACCCCTTAAGGATGGGGTGCAGCCCATAAAGGTGCACCCATACAGGCTGCCTGAGACCCACAAGAGAGAAGTGGAGAGGCAGACCCGCGAAATGTTTGAGGAAGGCATTGTCCAACCTAGCCGGAGTCAATGGAACGCACCGCTGCTGGTTGTAGCGAAGAAACCTGACGCAGCCGGAGTGAGAAAAATGCGCGTAGTAATGGTGTTCAGTTTTCACGCCTACCAAGCACACACTCAACTCATGCACACGCTACACTCACAATCATCTGACGCCTCGCGTCATATTGTATAGCTCGCAGGTATGCTATATCGATTTATCGACCGCGCACTCAAGCATTGTTGTCCATCTGCTCACATCCTCGATCGAAGCTCACTCAAGCGGCCAACGCTGTTAGCGTGGCCCCATCGGCAAGACCACTCACAAGGCTCGCCTTCCATCGCTGACAGCGAATCACAAGCAAGCTGTGACGCACGTCCGTCTTCTTGATACTCTGCCTCGTGGTCGACGGATGTGGCCATTGTTCTCACTCGAGTCGCTCGCAGTACACGTTCCCGCGTAAACTCACAGAGATATTCATTCGTTCCAATCACTTTTGTGCGCATTCAGTATTATAGTGTAGTACATTCTTGATCAAATCACCCGTGCATATATTCAGTGTCAGTGCGAATCACAGCAACTCAACAGGACTAGTGCAGCACTCACATAACCGTCAACGGCGTGGTTCGCTCGTTGGCAGCAGAGACGCCATTCTGCCTCGCACTGATCATCGGCGTCCGGACACTCACCAGTCTGCCGTGTGGCTTTACTCGAGCTCTACAACCAGACCGTATCACCAGGATCAACCACACGGAATCAACAAGTCAACTCAGAGGCCTGAGAACCTACTCACCAACAGTACATCAACACGCAGGCCAGACAAATCACAGTATATATTTGTTATAATCACCAGGTATTTTTTTATGCAATCACTGTTATATAATTTAAATAAACATTGAATTTATTATTGTTCATTACTGAGTGCATTTAATTATTTATACTTGTCACCAGGATCCTTAATCTTACTATTCGCATCTGTCACTCGACATGCTACGTGTGAATGTATCGACTTGCTACCTGTCGACAGATTAAAAATAATTTCAAACTCAAACTCAGACTCATACTCATTATCATAACATTTTTTGGTCCTTCGAGCCGGATATAAGTTACTCACACTCATTATCATACAAGTGGACTTTCGGAAGCTGAACGAAACCACCATCGGAGACTCGTACCCACTGCCTTATATCACCGAGATATTGGACCAGCTGGGAAGGGCCTGATACTATACGACCTTGGATCTCGCCTCTGGATTTCATCAAATTTCGATGGCAAAGCAAGACAAGGAAAAGACCGCATTTTCCACACCACAGGGCCATTTTGAGTATAACCGAATGCCTTTCGGACTCAAAAACGCTCCACCGACTTTCCAGAGGTTGATGAACTCCGCGCTGGCAGGACTACAGGGCGTCAAATGCTATGTGTACTTAGACGACATAGTAATTCACGGCAAGACCTTCAAGGAGCACAATGACAGGCTGCGAGAGGTACTGCAGCGGCTAAGAGAAGCCAGATTAGCAGTGCAACCGAGCAAGTGCCAGTTCCTGCGCAAAGAAACGCAGTACCTCGGCCACATCATATCCGAAGAGGGCGTACGTGCTGATCCGCAGAAGCTGGAAGCAGTAAGGGAATTTCCAGTACCGAGAGATATAAAAGGAGTACAATCTTTCCTCGGACTAGCTGGCTACTACCGGAAATTCATCAAAGATTTCTCGAGAACCGCGAAGCCACTCACAGAATTAACCCAGAAAGGGGTTAAATTCGAGTGGACCGCAGTAAGAGATGCTGCTTTCGAAGAACTGAAGACAGCCCATACCACAGCACCGATACTGCAGTATCCAGACTTCACGAAGCCGTTTGTTGTAACGACAGATGCCTCAGACAGGGCGCTCGGCGCAATCTTATCGCAAGGCAAGATCGGGGACGATTTGCCCATATGTTATGCGAGCCGCACCATGTCAAAGGCCGAGCTCAATTATACAACAACGGAAAAAGAGCTACTCGCCATAGTTTGGGCTCTCGCTCAATTTCGACCATATATTTATGGTACACGTTTTACGGTAGTGACGGACCACCAACCGCTCACCTGGCTGTTCGGAGTAAAGGACCCAGGTTCGAGATTAATACGTTGGAAAATTAAATTGGCCGAACACGAATTTAACGTTGAATATAAGGCCGGAAAGCGTAATACAAACGCCGATGCGTTAAGTCGTATATTCGCTACTACGAGTACCCAAGCGAGAGCTAAGAACGAAGTCCGTGAGTCGGAAGAGGACAGCACGATGGGGCAACTCGGCACAGCGAATGACCGCACAAAGCGGAGAGCCAAAGATACCCCTTACAGCCATGGCAGCTCGTTGGAACGAGAGATCGAGCTCGCCCACGAGACGGTAAAGGACAGCAAGCGCCCGGGTACGGACAGCCGCACAAAGCGGAGAGCCGAGAATACCCCGGGCCAGCCTAGCAACGCGGCAGAGAGAGAGAGGCCGCGCTGGCCAATGCGCCAGAAAAGGATAGAGAGATTCGCAGCGTGCATGCAGATCGCTCTACTGAACCTCACAGCCCCGCCGAAAAGCCGAGCGGGCCCAGCACAGCATGGCGGACCCGCGAATCGCGGAAGGCTGCGAAAAGCAAACGTTGCAAGGCCGCTCGAGACAGAGAGCGACCCAATGGCGGAGCTAGCGGTGGGCACACCGAGCGAAGAAACTGCGGACAGAGCACCGCAAAGGCCTGCTGAGGAAGCGAGGCACGGCGGGGCCCGTAGCCCACGAGCTTCCAGCAGCGCGGACGAAGACAGCGTTATAAAAGAGTATAGCGACTGCCGCAATGGCGTAGCCACTCCTTCCGCCAATGACAGCCAGAAAATAATTAGAGAATACCACAACACCCCCATAGGAGGGCATCAGGGTATACGGCGTACGTTACATCGGATTCGGACCGAATACGACTGGCCCGGCCTGAGAAGAGATTTAGAAAATTATATATCGTCATGCGAATCCTGTCAAAAGAATAAAATCAGGAAAAAAGAACGAGTGCCGATGGTGGTAACGGACACCCCATCGAGGTCATTTGAAAAAGTTGCGGTCGACATCGTCGGACCGCTACCGGAAAGCACTTCCGGGAAAAGATACATACTCACGTTCCAGGACTCGCTTACCAAATACAGTGCAGCAATATCACTGCCGAACCAAGAGGCTTCGACAGTCGCTAGAGCGCTCGTTGAAGAATTAATCTACCGGCACGGAACGCCGGAAATAATATTATCAGATCAGGGTACGAACTTCCTCAGCTCGGCCTTCAAAGAGATGTGTAGACTGCTGCGAATTAAAAAAATACAAACTACGGCCTATCATCCCGAATCGAACGGCGCTTTGGAGAGGTCACATCGCACCCTTGCTGAGTACCTACAAAATTTCATAGATGAGGATCAGGGAAATCGGGACGAGTGGCTGCCGTACGCAATGTTTACGTACAATACCACTCCACATACGGGGACCGGACTGTCTCCCCACGTGTTGGTGTACGGACGCGAGGCTGAGTTGCCGACCGCCGTGAAACAGGAGCCCCGCATCACCTATGCCTACGATGATTACGTCCACGAGCTACGCGAGTGGTTACGCGCCGCATGGACAGTAGCACGCGACAACCTGGAAGTCGCGAAAAGGAGGTCAAATAATACGTATGACCAAGGCACACAGGTGCAGGAGTACCGCGTCGGCGAACGCGTACTCCTCCGTGACGAGACGGTGCGCAGGGGGCGGTCAGCCAAGCTGACCCCGAAGTGGACGGGACCTCACGAAATAGTAGAAAAGAGGCCTCCCGTCAATTACGTCATCCGAAAGGGACGAAAAACTCAGGCAGTGCGTGCAAACCGCCTGAAGCTCTTTATCGAGCACTAAGAAATATATGAAAGTATGCATTCACGCGGAAACGCGAGTTTGAACGTTTCCAATCCTCATTCCAGGTGGATCACGGCAACCAACGAAGGCAACGCGGTAGTGCTCGTGCGAAAGATACCGCTGATCGGGCAGCAATAGTACTATATACAAAAGGTACAGTATACAAAAATACTTTAAAACAAAATTGCAAGGTACCGAGCAAATCTTACATTTGCCCGTCGACACACCTACAATGTCGGTTACAAACGACGCACCCTCCGAAGTCCCGAAATACGCGAAAATGGACACAAATAACCCGAATACTGGCTTTGATAGGCGTATGTATTGTAACCGCCCCAAGTTTCAGCGTGAAAACAACAGGGCGAACGTCTCAAGTCATCCGGAAAGATTACCTTCCCCCGTACGCCCTAAAATTGAGGGACATGGAGGCTAAGGCACCTCCGATACGCACCGAGGAAGAATTTTCACTGTCAAGCGTACTGCGAGATTCGAAGGGGCTACAAAAGCTCGGAGATTCGAGCAGAAGCCTTGGTCGGTTCCCTTCTGTTTAAATGTTATAGGTACATACGGAACCGGACACCGACTAGGACAACCGAGGCAGCAACCCTGGCAGCAGCCGAGATGAACATAGATCTAGAGCCACTTGGACGACAACAGCCACAGGAGCGACCGCGATCCGAACGCACCAGGGCCTAGGAAACCCGCCCCGTCAGCCGAGTGCGATGGCCAGATCGACCATGAAGAAAAAATAGCAAAAGAAAAATTGTCAAATGATAGAGATTATTATGTATTATGTCTGCTATATTGTCCAATATACAGAATATCATTGTAAGAGGAAATACAGGAACCAATCGAAGAAAAATTTTATAAAGGAAAAATTTTTCTTTATAAAGGGGGAGGGATTATGTACCGCGAACTAATTCTTTGCACATTATTTCGCCATTGTCCTCCTTTCGTGAGGACCGCTCACCAAAGTAGAACAATGTGCAAACGTAAGCATCGAGCTGCCCGCAATGACTGCAATGAGCTCGAGCTTGGAATTTGCAAGCTAAGATTATTATGAAATTATTACGAATCCATTCGACACTCGATTTCGGTCAATGGGGCAAATTAACTGCTTTGCCGAAATCAGTCTACAGTTGGACATCAACCTGAACGGTTGATCGCGAATGATAAATTCGAACGGTAGATTCACACGCGAGAGGTTGGTTCCTCGTACGGTCTCGTAACCACAGTTTTATTGTATTAAACTCTTTTTACTTTTAAATAGACAACGGGAAGTAGCCGTTGCCTATAATGAACATTTCCATTTTTAAATAAATTCACGTCTACACGAATTACTCGAGTTTCTACTCCTAATCGGCAAACGATCCCAAAATAATAACTTTTTAATATTATACCGATTACCGAGTTATCCAATAACGCGGTACCGGCATAACAGTACGCTCGATAAGCGTAGGCATTATTTGAAGGTGAAACTAGTTTTTGATTCAGGTATACGTCCACCTGATTGAATATAGAATGCAAAAAAATGTTTACAGGGCCGGTACTTACTTTCGGCGCTGCACCCGAGGCAATTTCCGTAGAAGGAGATGTTATTTTCACTCTCAGACTAAGTATAGTAGGCGCGAGATCGATATACTTATCACTCTGTTCAGGAGAAACGAATTTAATAGGCAAATCCTCTGTAAGCGAAGAAATTGGCTTATAATACACCCAATTGGAGCCTTCGATAGTAGTTTGCGTCGGTGGGAGTGGAAATAATTCAAGTTCCGATTTAAGACTCTCGCACGAGTGCGCATGTAGAAAAGCCATCTTATTTCGGCCATCCAAAAATATCTGCAACCGTTCGTTGACGAGTCTTCTACTTCTTGTTCTTGTTCTTGTTTTTCTTTATTTTATTCTCTTTATTACACTTTTATTTTTATGGTAGATACGTCGTGGTTTACGTTCGTTCGGTGAATGAGCAGTTCGCGAATCTTTGTGCTTTTTATAAGCGGGCCCCCGCATGAGAGTGTCACTTTTTTCAGAGGCCTCGCGTTTGAGATTACTGCCGGATTCTCGCGATCGCTCGTGAATAGCATCTTTCACAGCTATATTTCTATCAAGGGTATCACTGGCTACGTTTTCATCAGCACGCAATGCCTCTATTTCAACTGTTTTATCACCCTTCTTTATAAGTGGCAACACTCGACAAAACAGGCCCCCAAGAAAGCTGCCGATATCGTGTCCTGATTGGTTAGGCGTTCCGATATACACTTGGTTAATACTTCCGTATCCTCGATGACCCCATCCGTGCTGCACACTGCCAATCCCACTCATAGTAGCATAATCAATCATGGGACTTTTTAAAATGTAGTGTCACAGTCATGTTCCCTGTTCGAATAGTATAGGATTTTCAACCTCGTCTCTTTTATCGATCTCGATAGAGTGTAAATTGTTGCGCAAGAAAGATATATCTCTCTTGCGCAACAATTTCATGGTGCCGAAAATGATTTAATTTGTATATGTAATATGATTGTGTATCGTACTGACAATCGTCAGTAATCGTCAGGTAAGGCCTGTGCTTCCATGTAAATCACTGTTCACTGACTCGGTGTTCACCACAGATGACGGGCGCGCCAGCAACAAACAGCTAAAAACCGTAGCAAACGGCGCATTCAACGTCCCGAGAAAATACCGAATAAGACGGAGGGTGCGGTCCAAATCGCACTCACAGCGTACATAGCGTACTAACGCGTGGTCCGATTCGTGCTTTGAGCGTTCAACGTGTGCGCCGCGAACGTTACGACGTCACAAATGACGTCATTATCGAGCGTACATGACGTGCCAATGCTCACGGGTCGGATCGTCAGCACCGTGTTTATACAGGGTGTCCGCCGGGAAGGTATACTACTTTGTTTTGCCGCCATTTTGGTAAACGTTAGTCTTGACAGTTCATATTTGGCAGTCGTGAAGTAGACACATGGCAAATTTATTATGGAAAAATATTCGATAAACCAACGTGTTTTAATCGTTAAAACATTTTATCAAAATCAATCATCGATTACTGTGACGATGAGAAAGTTACGTGAAATTTTTGGGAGAAACAAATGGATATGTGAATAAACAGAATAGTCGGTTCTGGGCAATGGAAAACCCTCAAATTATTCATCAGTCACCTTTACATCCATTAAAAGTGACAGTCTGGTGTGCAATTTGGTCAGGAGGAATCATTGGACCTTACTTCTTTGAAAATCAAAACGGCGTAACGGTAACTGTGAATGGGGAGCGATATCGTGATATGATTGGAAACTTTTTAACGCCACAACTGCATGCTTTGGGCTTGATTAACATGTGGTATCAACAAGACGGTGCCACATCGCATACAGCCAGGATTACAATGGAATTACTGCGAGACCTTTTTCCACAACAAGTTATTTAAAAAAATGGTGATGTTGATTGGCCTCCACGGTCGCCTGATTTGACTGCTCCGGACTTCTTTTGTGGGGATATTTAAAAAGCAAGGCTTATGCAAACAAACCAGAAACGCTTGAGCAACTCAAACAAAATATTCGTGATGAAATTAATGAAATGCCGCGTGAAATGTGTAAGAATGTAATGAAAAATGTGCTCAAAAGGGCTCGCATTTGTGAGGCTAACAGAGGCGGACATTTATCTGATATTGTATTCCATACATAATTGCCGACATTAAATAAAACATTTATCAATATAAGATCCATTCTCTTTCATTTAATCAAAAATTATAAACAAACAAAGTAGTATACCTTCCCGGCGGACACCCTGTAGTACCCAACTGTTTTGCACCTAGCCTTCACTGTTTTTGGGGCATTTATTCCCACCCAAGGATTAGTCCTCTTTGTTCCCAGTATTCGAAATTGTGATTTCGTCAACCTAATTTGTCCAATTATATTATAATAATAGAAAATAGTTGTTGATAAAAGATCTACGTTGTGTTAATTATATATTGAATATTTTAAGGATGCTCTCGGAGCTAAAAAAAACTGTTCCTCAATGTTACGTCCTGGTCCCCCGCTATATTCCACGCGAAATTAAAAAAATATTTTTAACCAGTATTTTACACATTTTTTCATATCTACATATATTATTAATACGAACAGATATATGCAGGTATACATATATATACATATATATATATATATATATATATATATACCTGTTCTCTCTCTATATATATATAATTTTATATTAATATGTTTTTTTTTTATACATATCTTATGCGTATAATTATCCATACATTTTATATGCGCGTAATCAATACGCGCACCTTGTATTTGATGCATGTAGGTATATGTATAATACGTGCATGCACATATACATTAAGCCATATTCTTAGACGTCCACTGGGGTATAAGCGAGAAACGCTGAGCAAAGCATCGCGCGATAACCACCCGTGCGACTTTGTTTAGTCCCACGACTAGAGCCAAGCATAGTTATTGAATATGACTTTGTATTTGTTGTGGCAATGCACAGCCTCTCTCGCACCCTAAACGGGATAAGGTTGCTCGCCACATTCCAATGTTATCCACTGGCGAGTAGCCACTTCAAATCTTTAAGCTAGCGTAAGCAATCCCACGTACCGGGCCGTGGTGCTTGGTCCAGGCGGCCGTCGAACGGAAGCGATAAGCCCGACACCCGGCCGGGTTACGCTGACAGGCCGGTGAGGCTGCGAGGCCCGTTGTTCTGATTCTTAGAATCTAGATAGAGACCCGCGGGACTCGCAACTCTGCACTTTTAAGAGTAGGCGACTGGAGGGGCACTTAGCCACCCACTATACCGAGTCGTTGTCTTAAAAGAGGCAGTCCTCATCGTGCGGTCAATTGAAAAAGACGCCTTCAAAATTAGAAGCATCGCTCTCTAAATTAGTTACACAGCTCCAGTAATTGTTCGCGCATTTCGAACTTTTATTTGAACATTTAATATTGTGCGTCTAGAAATTGTTCGCGCATTTCGAACTTTTATTTGAACATTTAATATTGTGCGTCTAGAAATTGTTCGCGCATTTCGAACTTTTATTTGAACATTTAATATTGTGCGTCTAGAAATTGTTCGCGCATTTCGAACTTTTATTTGAACATTCAATATTGTGCGTCTAAAAATTGTTCGCGCATTTCGAACTTTTATTTAAACATTTAATATTGTGCGTCTAGAAATTGTTCGCGCATTTCGAACTTTTATTTAAACATTTAATATTGTGCGTCTAGAAATTGTTCGCGCATTTCAACGTTTTATTTTAAACACCTAATATTTTGCGTCTAGAAATTGTTCACGCCATTCCTTGTATACGAACACTCAATTCACGCGTCTCGAAATTGCCGCGCATGTCAAACATTTAATTTCTGCGTGACCCAATAAACAACGGTATCGTACAAGGGTGTTCCGTGATATTCTTTTTAAACCCACCCGATACGTCCGAACATCTCCAAACCTGTCTACTTTACTGTTTTCAGTCGCCAAGCCGGCCGCGATTTCTCTCTCGTGGGCTAGCTACTTTGTGTGACACTTGGTCGTAGGGCCCCCGTGGCCTTTGGCTTTTCAATTCTGACTAGGTGATCTGGAGCGCGACCCTCGTTGCACCTCCAGATCACGTGTTGTTTGGTCCCGCACCTGGTTGCGAGTCTGCAGCACTCTACACCCTGGTGGCGCTTGGAAACTCTCGCTGGGGGATCTTTTAACTAGGGAGCGTGGCGTCAACTAAACAGTTGCACACCCTTCCGTCCTCTTTGTCTCACGAATCCGCGTGGTACCCCAGGGTCCTACACGCGGGTTCCATTTTTTCTTCCAAGCGGTTCGCGTGCCCACCCTCGATGTGGACGCCGATCCTCTAACTGTGTATACCCAAACTCCCGCCTACTATACTGTTTTCAGTCGCCAAGCCGGCCGCGATTTCTCTCTCGTGGGCTAGCTACTTTGTGTGACGCTTGGTCGTAGGGCCCCCGTGGCCTTTGGCTTTTCATTTCTGACTAGGTGATCTGGAGCGCGACCCTCGTTGCACCTCCAGATCACGTGTTGTTTGGTCCCGCACCTGGTTGCGAGTCTGCAGCACTCTACACCCTGGTGGCGGTTGGAAACTCGCGCCGGGGGATCTTTACCTAGGGAGCGCGGCGTCAACTAACAGTTGCACACCCTTCCGTTCCTCTTTATTTCACGAATCCGCGTGGTACCTCAGGGTCCTACACGCGGGTTCCATTCTTTTTCCGAGGAAGCACCGTATGACCACAAAGAAAGTGGACAACGGTCTTTCTCACCAACCGGTCCTAATTACCTGAAAATCTAGATGGGCAAAACCCGTAAACGTGCAGGACGACAACTCCGAGAAAAACAGTCCGAGTCGTCGCGAGGACCCGCGTCGGAAATCGTGGACACCGCACCGAATCCTAACCGAGGATTAACTAACGTAACGATCCAATTACGCGATTGGTCCGACGGCGCGGGCGGGCGAACCCTAAAACGGGTTCCTGTGGCTGCTATTCGGCCCATGGTCGTGCAACGCTGCACGATCCGTCCCGACGAGGAACGAGCACAGCCGCAACCGGGACCGTCAACATCGTCGTCGACTCACCAGCCGCAACCGGGGCCCGCAAATTTTTCCGACACCACCGATTCGGACTCGGACGAGCGTCCCGTCGTCGTCCTCGACTAGTTCGTGGGGAACGGCGCCAACTAGTTTCAAGGTGAGTAAACCCACTTGTTTTGTCGGAAAATAAAATATTTCGACAGGTCGACCGTGCCCCAATCCCGAAGCAGCACATTCTGTCGCAAAATGGGGAAAATAAAATATTATTCCTTCGTCGCGTCTCCCATTTAAAAACCCAGGACGTAACAGGAGTAAAATTTCTGGTGGCAGCGGTGGGATGTCACGGTCTACTTGTCAAAATGAATTTCCCATGTTTTACCAAGCACCAGTCTCTCCGACGGCGCGAAATCCTTTGTCATCTGTCTGAACATTTGAGTGACGTTTTCCCCGCCCTCGGAACGGCATAGGCCGGTCCTTTTTTCGCTACTGAGTGCTGTTACTGTTAAACAAATAGCAATATCACCGCCGAGCGAGGGGCCCTGAAAAAAGCCCGTATTAGGAGACTCCATCGCTAAATTCCGAAATAAATTTTTGGCAAATTCGTTGCCGGTATCTTATTGTTTTGTCAGGGCCGGTTTCTGGATCACAGGTATAACGCGGCACTGAACGGTACCCGGTAGCGAGAGGGCATTTTTATAAATAATAACTAACTAAGGCACGACCCTTTCGTCGAAGTAACGTCCCCATTGTGTGAGAAAATTGTTGGAAGTCCATCGAGGGCCCGTTTAATATAGAGCGTTCGGGTTTATCCATTTTTGCGAAATAACGTTGTGAGCGTCCGGAGTTCGCGGTGTCGTACGACGTTAAACCTTTTGCTGTTAACATTATAGCAATTACTACGGCGGGAGGTACGCGTAAGAATTACACGGGACACAACACTATATGTCACGACGATTTCGCCGCCGCGATTTATTTTTTTTGGGGAAGTATTCAATTCTCGAATTAATTAGCAAATAAATTGAAAAACTTTAATTTTGGTCGTTATGTACAGCCCTGACCTGGCTGTTTTTAATGACGCGTCTTGTCGGTGCGCCGCGTTTGGTTGGTTAGCGTGTGAACGCCGACTTTAATCAAAAGAACGAATAATAAATCGAATATAAATTATTAAAAATTCAAAAATTATACATGTATTGAAAGGGTGGGCGGAAACCCAGGACTTAACACATCCCCCGTTTCCGATATTTTCTCTTCCACAATAAACCTTTTTCTTTTTCGCCGATCATTGCGCGACAGAATACATACATGGAATGTTTTGAAAAACTTAATTCCCTATCGCCAACCGTATTCAGTTCTTGGTATTAATTCAAGAATTAAACACATTTTTTTTTTATATAAAAAAAATAAATGATAGGATACAGTTTTCTGTCGAGTTTTCATCGCGATTTTTCTCTTTCGTCGCGATTTATTTTAGAAAGTGCTCAAGGAAGGCTATGCCGTTTCCCTCCCGCTCCTTTTGTTAATGTTATTCATTAAGATAAGCCATCCTTAACTGTTTTCTGTACATTGCATGAAAAACCTTATATGGGACATCGGTATCTCTGAACGTATATTGCGTCGAGCCGGCTCCTCCTTTTGAACGAAAGCCCGCGAGCTTGAAATAAGAATTATCCGTACGCGCCGTTGTGCAACTAGTCGCAATGGGTGACGAGAACACAGCTGATACGCCGGGCGACGGGTCTCCACCCAAATATTTATCCGAAGAGGAGTTGATGACCTTACAGGATCAACTTATAGCCAAACAAAGGCAACTTAACGATCGCGAGCAAGAATCTCGCGCACGCGAACTCGCGGTAGACTCACGCGAACGCGCCCTTGAAATCCGGGAAACTAAACTCGCAGAACGAGAAATAGAAAACGAGGAACGCCTCATTAATATCCAGCAACGGGAACTCCGACTCCTCGAGGCCAAACCTATTGCTCCCCAGCATAAACCCGAAGATGCGGTAGAAAAATTAACCAGAGATTTTCAAACATTAAAAGAGGAAATAGCTTTGCTCTCGACACGAGGAATAGGGCCCTTGCCTGAGGTACAAATACTAGAACACCCGACCCCTGCTAGAGAAGGTCCAAATACTCAATTATCTTTTAAGGATGTGCTCGAATCGGTACCTATTTTTAATGGGGACACCCCCCCTATTTTAAAATTTGCTCGTGCTTGCAAACGCGCGAAAGAATTACTCGCGCCTCACCTCGAGCCTACTTTCGCACGGTTATTACGGAACGAATTAAGGGGTCGCGCATATACCGCCGTGGAAGACGATGTGTTCAGGACGGTCACGGGATTCACAGATCGGCTTAAGGAAATTTTTGGGGCAGTAAAAACTGTAAATCAGTATAAGGGCGAACTCGGTAACGTAATGAAGGGTGGAACTGAGCACGTCCTTGACTATATCAGCCGCGTAAAAGACTTGCATTCGGCCATTATAGAAGGCGAAACCCAGAACTGTGGGCACTTGACGCCCATACAAAAAAGAAATCTCGAGGGCGACACTCTCGAATGTTTTATTATGGGGTTGCCTCCAGATTTTCGCCTCCGTCTGAGGTTTGAAGGGTACGAAAACCTCAACCAGGCCTATACTAAGGCCATCGCGGTCGAAAAAGATTTGGAACGCGATGATAAAAACTTCAAAGGCAGGGCCGCGCCAGTTAGATTACCGACTCCGAAGCCCCCGGTGCAGGTAAAAACCGCGAAAACCGAAGCCGTGTCTTGCGAACATTGCTCCTACTCAGGTCACGTTTCAGAAAATTGCTGGAAAAAAATTCCCGAAAAACGACCACCGTTTAATCCAGGAAAGACGGGCGATGCGACCGCGGTTCTAGCAACGCGACCTCCGGCAAAAACTTGCGTTTATTGCCACAAACCGGGGCATGAAATTAACAATTGTTATAAGCGCGAACATGACGAAAAACGCAAGGCGTCGGGAAACGAGACCGCTCGTTCGTCGACCTCAGGCGCACGCCGAACGGAAGCGCAACCCGAGCGCCCTGTGCGAGTAGTTCAAGTAGCCGAACAGTCCGTACAGCAAACGTCCGACTAAAAACACATTCGTTTGTCCCGTCGGTAGACATAAATTCGCCCCAATTAGCAAAAACAAGCGAGTTTCTAGTCGACTCCGGAGCCGACCCAAATTTAATAAAGCAAAAAGCATTAAAATGTAGCGTTCCGGTTAATGACTCGGATATTTTACGCCTCCAAGGCATCTCGGAGGCACCCGTGTTCACCAAGGGGTCCACCGACATTAATATACTCGGTACGGATACCGAATTTCATTTAGTTGAAAATTCTTTTCCCATCGATCAAGACGCAATCCTTGGCGCAGAATTTCATGGCAAAAATAGAGCCAGTATAGACTGAGATAGAGAGGCCGTCAGTTGGAAAGATAATGTTTTACCATTTAAAAAACAGGAGACAGTGTTTCTCCCTGCTCGTTCTAGTAAAATATATCACGTTCACGTAAGAAATTCCGAAATTAAATAAGGGTATATACCCCGTTTAAATGTAGCCGAAGGAATTTTTATCGGCGAAACGGTAGTCACTAATAATAATGGAGTGGCGTATTTGAAGGCATTTAACACCACCGAAGAAGGCGTGGAACTCACCGTACCTACGGTAACCTTGTTGGCACTTGAAGAGTTCCATGACCAGGATGGTGAATCCTCCAATGGTAACTGCGAACCCATAAGGGCGCAGGACATTCCACGTGGGGAAGGCCGCGCACACGACCATGGTGTAAAAACCGCCGCCGCAACCTCGGTTAATAATGAGTCAAGAATACAGTTATTAAAATCTTTGCTCCGCCTCGACCATCTTAATGATGAGGAGGTGAGTAGCGTTGAACGGATAATTAGAGCGACACATGATCTATTTTACTGCCCGGAAGACTTCTTGGGCACTACTAATGCAATAACGCATAAAATAACAACAACTGACGACCAACCCGTTTTTAAACGCCAGTATCGTTTTCCTCCAGCTCACAAGGATGAGATCACGCGGCAGGTAGGCGAAATGATCGATGGCAAAGTTATAGAACCTTCCGACTCTCCATACAGTTCACCGTTGTGGATCGTTCCGAAAAAACCCGATTCACACGGAAAACCGAGATAGCGAATGGTAATAGATTATCGGCACTTAAACGATAAAACTATAGGAGACGCTTACCCTCTCCCAAATATTATTGAAATTCTTGACCAATTAGGTCAAGCTCGATATTTTTCTGTTTTTGACTTGGCAAGCGGATTCCACCAAATTAAGGTCGATCCCAAAGACGCGCATAAAACGGCGTTCTCAACGCCGTTCGGTCATTATCAATTCTCGCGAATGCCTTTTGGGCTTAAGAATGCCCCCGCCACGTTCCAACGGTTAATGGATCGTGTATTGTACGGCTTACAGGGTATCGAACTTTTCGTGTACCTGGACGATATAGTCATTTACGCTAATACGCTCCAGGAGCACGAGCTTAAATTCCAGAGATTGGCAGAAAGACTGCGTAGAGCAAACTTGAAGCTCCAACCAGACAAATGCGAATTTCTTAGAAAGGAAGTGGGATATTTGGGCCACATTATCAGCGAAGATGGTATCAGACCAGACCCGAAAAAATTAGAATCTATCAGACACTACCCTAGGCCGAACACACCTACGAAAATAAAGCAATTTCTCGGTTTAGCTGGCTACTACCGTCGATTCGTCGAAAATTTTTCGGGTATTGCGAAACCTTTTACAATACTCCTAAAGAAGGGAGTCGCGTTTTTGTGGACGGAGAGTCAGGAACAAGCGTTTATTAAACTTCGCGAAATACTCTGCAAATCACAAGTGCTCCAGCACCCGGATTGTACAAAACCTTTTATTATTACAACCGACGCTTCAGCGCACGCTATCGGAGGTGTGATCAGCCAGGGCGAGATCGGAAAAGACCGACCAATTGCGTATACCTCACGGACATTAACGCCCGCGGAGCTCAATTACTCGGTTATCGAGAAAGAATGTCTAGGAATAATTTCTGCGGTCAGTTGTTTTAGACCATACGTATATGGTAGGGAATTTGTATTAATTACCGATCACAAACCCTTAGTTTGGCTAGATTCGGTAACAGATCCGTCGAATCGTTTGGTTGGTTGGCGTTTCAAGCTCAGAAACTACGATTATAAAATCCTCTATAAATCGGGATCAGCGAATGCGAACGCTGACGCTCTTTCGCGCAACCCTCCCGTACCAATTAAGACGGTCCACCTGGTCAGACCCATTAGATTTCGAGAGGACGACGACGAACCGGTAGGTGGCACGCGTACATCACCCGCTCGAAAAGAGCTAGAATGCAGGAGGAGGCCGCGCAAGGTTCGAACATGCCCGCGAAAATCATATGTGAGGCGAGCTCACCGCTTGGTTCCCCCTCGTCCTCCCCCGGCCCGTCAAATAGTGTTGAGGAGACACCCGATGACGGCGAAATCGCAGAAGTAGAATCCGAATCAACTGACGCTTCCTCGTGTGAAGACGATGGCCCAGTCATTGAAGAGGATCCTCCCGACTTCGCGATCATCGAGTCTCGCGATAATATTAGCATGCGTACCGACAATTTAGTGTATATTACAACGACGAAGAACCAACCTGTAGATGTCGGCGCGAAAGATTTGTTTGCTGCAGGGAATCTCCCGGAAAAGGAACACCTTAATTTAGCTCGAGTAAACGCAACCCGTGTAAAATCCAAAGTATACGTCGCTCTCCCGGTGAAAAACGATTTCCGCGCGAATGTTCACGTAGATGACCTCGCGGAGGCAATACAATCCTTGAGGGATCTTGTAATGGAACTAAGAATAAAATCGCTTAGTATAGCAAAAACCGAGGAAATAGACGGAATACCTTGGAACACTGTAATCGAATTATTGCGAAATAACCTCGCGGACCAGCCATTGCGTTTGACTATATGTAAAAATTTAATTCGAGTACCACCCGACGAAGAAAGAAGAGACATCATCCAAGAATGCCATAGCTCTCTGATCGGAGGTCATAAAGGGGTCAACAAGACATATTGGCGGATCCGCGAAAACTACTTCTGGAAGGACATGAAGATCCACATACAACAATTCATTCACGGTTGCCAGGGGTGCCAGCTAAAGAAATTGGTTCGAGTCAAAACCAGACAACCGATGGTGTTAACCGACACGCCTGGTAGCGCCTTCGACACGGTATCGATGGATATCATGGGCCCTCTCCCGACCTCAGAAGAAGGTTACACCAGTATCCTCACCATCCAGGATTTGTTGACGAAATACTCAGTCGCTATTCCTCTACGGCGAACGACAGCCACCGATGTCGCGGATGCCTTCACGAAGAACTTCATCTCTCGTTTTGGAGCGCCCAGGGCTCTGCTAACGGACCAGGGCACCAACTTCTGCAGCAGCCTCATGAAAGATGTGGCGCGAAAATTTAGGATCAAACATTATCGCACCACGGCTTTTCATCCACAGACGAATGGCTCGGTAGAACGCTCTCACCATATACTTGCAGAATACTTGAAACAATTTGTCAACCAACGCACCGACTGGGAGGAACTGTTGGAAATGGCAATGTTTTCCTACAACACTAGTCGTCACGAAGGCACGGGCTTTACGCCGCACGAACATATTTTTGGCAGGCAAGCCAGGCAGCCATCCAACCACGACAGGATAGAGGAAAACCAACGTCCAACTTACGTGGACTACCTCCACGACCTTTTCGCAAAAATAAAAGGGTTACAGGAAATGGCCGCGGAAAACCTTAGAAGGGCCAAAGAACGGTCAAAAGACTATTATGATCAGCGAATCAATCCCCAAAATTTCAAAGTAGGAGATATGGTATACGTTCTCAAGGAACCCAAGGGAGGAAAATTTGCCGACCAGTATCTGGGACCTTATCCCTTACTGGAAAGTCTTAGCGGCGGAAACGTAAAAATCAAATTGAATGGGAGACCGAAAATTATCCATTCAAACAAATTGAGAATTTGTAAAAGCTAACGACCGTCTCTTTCCAGGATGTTACGAACACTCGTTATGATGCTCCTTACGAGCATTGGGATAATGGAGACGACGGGCCTAATTGGCTACGACTGTAGCGGGTCTACCCTCAACGTCACCACCCTCTCGCTTAAGGGAGTAGCGGAGTGCCAAGTGCCATCGAGGAACCCTGAACCAACGCAAATTCACATTCAACTTCTACAGCTGTCGGAATTCGACGAAACCATGGTTGTTCAGTGTAAAATCGAAATAACCAGAGTGATAAACTACTGTGGAATGCACTCTCACAATTCAATCGTTCACGATGGATTGCACCAGTACATTCACGACATGGACGAATCCGGATGCAGGCGCCTCCAGGAAACAGGAATAATTCGGCTGGGCTTCGCCGCGGAAATCGTAGGACTACGTCGCAACGACACCACTACTCGCAGCGTCACTCTGGCGGGTTCGGCTTCAATGGACGGCAAATGCGCAGGAACACAGTACAGCGACCCTTTTGGCACATGGAGCGACGTCGTGGTGCACGCAACAGTAAAAGTGAGCCTCTTCGAATACCGCGCAGTGGTAAACCTCCAAGCCGGCAAAATTAGTCTCTTGTCGGGAACGCAGTGTAGACTCTCGGAAGGCCATCGCATGGATATCGATGGAAACAGTGCATACTGGAAAATAGCACCATTAGACGCGTGCAATTTCAACAGGTACGATGTCTTGTACGAAGGAATCGCTACTAAGCTTAAGGACATTGAAGAGGGTTCACGACTGCCGGATGTGTATACGCTCACGTCGGACTCTACAACTTTCGCTTTGGCTAAACGTTTGGAATATCACGTTTGCGGATACGTCCTATCAAACACCGAACACCCGAAGTTATTCATCCTTGAGGGGAGGAAAGGAGAATCGTTCACCACAAAAAGGAAAATAGCAGTCAACAACTTGGACATGTTCTCCTACATCAATTCCAAATTTGTATACATCGAGAAACACATGAAGAAACAAATGAAAAACTTGTACAAGGATGTTATAGGACAACGTTGCGAGCTAGAGAGGCAAATTCTCCAGAACGCCCTGACAACGGCTACTCTCCTCCCCGAAAAATTTGCTTTTGCAGTAATGAAGGGACCCGGTTTCATGGCAGTTATCGCAGGCGAAGTGGCTCACATCATTAAATGCGTTCCCGTCGAATGCAAACTACGTCGTACGGAAACTTGCTATCAGGAACTGCCTGTACTTTACAGAAACGAATCGCTCTTTCTGTCACCTACATCAAGGACATTGGTGAGATCTGCCACTATAGTGACTTGCGACCCAGTGGTCCCTACTCAGTACCAGATAGAGGGGACTTGGTACCGCTTCGCACCACAACCGATAGAAGTCGTGGCTCCACGTACCCTCGAGCCGATGACTCGCCCCACGTGGAAATATCAATCAGCCGGAAACCTTGCTACCAGCGGGATTTACACCCAAGAGGATGTGGACAAACTCCGCGAGAGGATTATGTTCCCGGCCGAGAAACCAGCACTACTAAACAACCTCGCACGAGGAAGTGCGGGTTACAATCTTCCACCAGAGAGTGTCTCTATTAAAGGACTCCTCGACGAGGAAACCCTCAATCACTTGGCTGAAAACGCCGCTACGCGACTCTGGAACGGATTCGTTAAGTTCGGCTCCGCGAGCGCAGGAATTATCGGAATATTTCTAGTGATCAGGCTGATAAAATTCGTAGTCGACACTTGTACCCAAGGCTACGCCATCCACTCAATATACGGTTGGAGCCTGCATTTGATGGGGGCTATATGGAGTTCGATAACAGGACTCCTGCTCATCATCGGTCATCGACGCAGAGAACTGACACCCGCAGTTATGGAGGCTGACGGAAACGGAAGGGCAACAGATTCAATGCCTACCCCTCTTCCACGGGAATCTCGACCAGATCAACAACCGAAGATCCCATCCGCTACGCTCGAAGGCATGGACCCAGTCCTCTATGCCCGCCTAGTGGCCTCGAGGATGCAGAGCCCAAGCACGGCATCCAACTGAAGGAGGGAGGTGTTACGTCCTGGTCCCCCGCTATATTCCACGCGAAATTTAAAAAATATTTTTAACCAGTATTTTACACATTTTTTATATATATACATATATTATTAATACGAACAGATATATGCAGGCATACATATATATACATATATATATATATATATATATATATATATATACCTGTTCTCTCTCTATATATATATAATTTTATATTAATATGTTTTTTTTTATACATATCTTATGCGTATAATTATCCATATATTTTATATGCGCGTAATCAATACGCGCACCCTGTATTTGATGCATGTAGGTATATGTATAATACGTGCATGCACATATACATTAAGCCATATTCTTAGACGTCCACTGGGGTATAAGCGAGAAACGCTGAGCAAAGCATCGCGCGATAACTACCCGTGCGACTTTGTTTAGTCCCACGACTAGAGCCAAGCATAGTTATTGAATATGACTTTGTATTTGTCGTGGCAATGCACAGCCTCTCTCGCACCCTAAACGGGATAAGGTTGCTCGCCACATTCCAATGTTATCCACTGGCGAGTAGCCACTTCAAATCTTTAAGCTAGCGTAAGCAATCCCACGTACCGGGCCGTGGTGCTTGGTCCAGGCGGCCGTCGAACGGAAGCGATAAGCCCGACACCCGGCCGGGTTACGCTGACAGGCCGGTGAGGCTGCGAGGCCCGTTGTTCTGATTCTTAGAATCTAGATAGAGACCCGCGGGACTCGCAACTCTGCACTTTTAAGAGTAGGCGACTGGAGGGGCACTTAGCCACCCACTATACCGAGTCGTTGTCTTAAAAGAGGCAGTCCTCATCGTGCGGTCAATTGAAAAAGACGCCCTCAAAATTAGAAGCATCGCTCTCTAAATTAGTTACACAGCTCCAGTAATTGTTCGCGCATTTCGAACTTTTATTTGAACATTTAATATTGTGCGTCTAGAAATTGTTCGCGCATTTCGAACTTTTATTTGAACATTTAATATTGTGCGTCTAGAAATTGTTCGCGCATTTCGAACTTTTATTTGAACATTTAATATTGTGCGTCTAGAAATTGTTCGCGCATTTCGAACTTTTATTTAAACATTTAATATTGTGCGTCTAGAAATTGTTCGCGCATTTCGAACTTTTATTTAAACATTTAATATTGTGCGTCTAGAAATTGTTCGCGCATTTCAACGTTTTATTTTAAACACCTAATATTTTGCGTCTAGAAATTGTTCACGCCATTCCTTGTATACGAACACTCAATTCACGCGTCTCGAAATTGCCGCGCATGTCAAACATTTAATTTCTGCGTGACCCAATAAACAACGGTATCGTACAAGGGTGTTCCGTGATATTCTTTTTAAACCCACCCGATACGTCCGAACATCTCCAAACCTGTCTACTTTACTGTTTTCAGTCGCCAAGCCGGCCGCGATTTCTCTCTCGTGGGCTAGCTACTTTGTGTGACGCTTGGTCGTAGGGCCCCCGTGGCCTTTGGCTTTTCATTTCTGACTAGGTGATCTGGAGCGCGACCCTCGTTGCACCTCCAGATCACGTGTTGTTTGGTCCCGCACCTGGTTGCGAGTCTGCAGCACTCTACACCCTGGTGGCGGTTGGAAACTCGCGCCGGGGGATCTTTACCTAGGGAGCGCGGCGTCAACTAACAGTTGCACACCCTTCCGTTCCTCTTTATTTCACGAATCCGCGTGGTACCTCAGGGTCCTACACGCGGGTTCCATTCTTTTTCCGAGGAAGCACCGTATGACCACAAAGAAAGTGGACAACGGTCTTTCTCACCAACCGGTCCTAATTACCTGAAAATCTAGATGGGCAAAACCCGTAAACGTGCAGGACGACAACTCCGAGAAAAACAGTCCGAGTCGTCGCGAGGACCCGCGTCGGAAATCGTGGACACCGCACCGAATCCTAACCGAGGATTAACTAACGTAACGATCCAATTACGCGATTGGTCCGACGGCGCGGGCGGGCGAACCCTAAAACGGGTTCCTGTGGCTGCTATTCGGCCCATGGTCGTGCAACGCTGCACGATCCGTCCCGACGAGGAACGAGCACAGCCGCAACCGGGACCGTCAACATCGTCGTCGACTCACCAGCCGCAACCGGGGCCCGCAAATTTTTCCGACACCACCGATTCGGACTCGGACGAGCGTCCCGTCGTCGTCCTCGACTAGTTCGTGGGGAACGGCGCCAACTAGTTTCAAGGTGAGTAAACCCACTTGTTTTGTCGGAAAATAAAATATTTCGACAGGTCGACCGTGCCCCAATCCCGAAGCAGCACATTCTGTCGCAAAATGGGGAAAATAAAATATTATTCCTTCGTCGCGTCTCCCATTAAAAAACCCAGGACGTAACACTCAACAATGTTTATAATATTAAGAAAAATATAAGAAATTCGTTTCCAAGTTTATTATAGTTTTGTTCATTCTTCCTTCTGATTCATCAGTTCGTTGTACGACTCTCTATTTCAAAGTAAATCACGTCAATTGGAATTGATAAATAAATTAACCAGATTCCACGCAAACTTTTTTTATTGTTGTGAGTCTCAAGAATGAAGAAATAAAAATAAAATGCACATCTTACACTATAAAACATATACTGTAACGGAACGCCACTAAGGCGATCCGCTACAATACAGAAAAAGAAAAAACCCTTACATTAAGAAATAAAAAAGACTAACTAAGCCAACTAAAACAAAGCCACAGAACATGCCAAAACCAGACAAAGGAGACAAGTAGTTATCCGTAGACAAAACAATCTATAACATCTCAAAGAAGCACCCACCGTACGAGGAGTACAGAAGAAATAAGTAGATACACACAGAGTCGTAAGTACACCTCAAAAACAATGGCGTAAATAGAAGGCCCGTCTAGCCTGAAGACCACCACGTAAACAAAGCAGAGCACGCGAGGGAACCCCTCCCGAACGAAGTTCAACTAGACAGGAGGCGGGACGGCAAGCACACGCCGGATCCACTAGACCAGCGCAATAGCCCCCGCCTATACGAAGACCTGGCAAAGCCAAACGCAGGCGGCCCTACCCCCAATAGGCCATAATACTCAAAAGGCGAAAACACCAAGAACAGTACGGGGAAAAGAGAAAAGAATTTGTGGAACTCTCGAGATTCCACGAAGCCTTGAGAAAAATCAACAGGATACCTTCGCATGAAGCTTCGCCATGTACCCCCACTCACAGATGAAACATTAACATTAAGAAAGACACATAAAACAAACCTATCTTTTACAAAATTTAATAAACATATAGAGAACAAGACAGTCCTCATACAGGAGAATACATGGAAACGAAAATAACATAAAAATCAGTCGAAAATCCGTAAAAAACGCACAAAGAAACACATAATTAACAATAATTAATTATCCTCGGCAAACAGTTAGCAACAAAACGAACAGGCAACTGCACACGAGGCAGGAAAGGACACATATAGGCCCAAATCACAGAAAAACCATGACCAAACCACTATAAACACCGCAAAAGAGTTTGAACCTACAACAGGTAGCAGTATAACATTGTCTAATGAAACTCAACCTCGCTGGAACCTCGATTCAAACCCTGAAAAGACAAAGCACGGCTAAATATAGAAATTTAAGACATAAACGGAATACTTACACGCCACCCCGCACCTAGTGATTGAAGTGCGACAAACATCACGTGACCTACCACAAAACACCCCCCCCCGGGTCCATCCACTAACCTATTGTAACGTGGCAAAATCCTCAAGCGCTACGTCCTCCTCGCACGACGGCTGCCAACACGATCTCGCAGGGCTGTAAGGCGTAATCGCCGTACTCTAAATAATTTTTTTTGTTTTTTTTTGTATTTCTTTTTCTTAAAATCGTACGAATGAGGAGTGGAGAGGAAGAGGAAGAAAGAGGGTGGCCTACACCTCTTGGCGGTTTCGAGATCGAGTCACCCTTTCGTAGGAGAGAGAGGGAGGATACAGACATTTTCCATTTCTCGGGGTCGGGATCTACAGCCGTCCCGCTCGACGTTCATCTACGGCCAATATGCTATTATCTATTCTCGGTCATCTGATCTACTAGCAATAACCAGTCTATCTCACGGGGCTCACCTGCCGGACTGGACTACACATGGTTATTATCTGCTATTAATATTTGCGTCGTCCAGCCGAGGCGCTAGACGCGGTCATCGTGCGACACCGGTTCCCCCAATTAACCGGGTTCGGCTCGCTAAGAGGGGGTCATAGTTCACGGGCACGCGTGCCGACCGGACCTCGAGGCTTTTTTCCGGTTACCGTCGAGCGAACAGGACGTAGCAGCGAGTATTATATCGTCCCGCTCCACCGTTGATTTCGTCGAAATCTATCACCACCTATCGTGGGTACCGGGGCATATCTTTTGAAACAACGAGGAGTAAATCGAGGATGGTATCGAGAGGAGAGAATTTCGAGACGATTTTGGGTTAAGAAGGATTGGCAAGGAACATCGCATCGTCATCGTCCCGGTGAGCTCTCTTCCCTTCTACGGTCTTTCGCCATTATTTGATTATTATTGTTTTTTTAAATTCTTTGGAAAGTTCAATTCGAACTTAGTCGTACCTGCGATTCTGATATACCACGCACAGAGTACGATTCGTATCGGGACAGACTGCGTCGAGTAGAGTGTAATATCGAGATCGTTTGGCGGTTAGAGCCGGGAAGAAGTCACTTCGTTCGTCATTCTGTTTTTTTGTTACTGTTCTGTAGTCATTTTGCTGTAAGGCCGCGCGCGTGTTGATGCATCATCCCGTGGTCGGATTGTATAGGAGAGATTGGAATGTCATATGCCGTGTTGCGGACTTGCAGGACTTGCAGGAATAATTGACACTTATAGATTTATACTATTGCATTCGCCTTATTTTATTTTATTTATTTCTCTTATTATGTTGGACATTGTTTTATTTCTGCGAACGCATGCAGTGCGTACTCGGCCGTCGTCCCGTGTTGGTACTTGATCGTGAGGGATTAGTACGGTTCGAGGCGTATCTGGCCATGATAAATAGTTCGTTCGTTGTTACTGTTCTGTAGTCGTGTACTGTAAAGCCGTGCGTGCGTTAGGCCGTTATCCCGTGTTTGTTTGAATGTGTGAGGGCTTTGAACGGGATAGACAGCATCGCGGATTTTACCGGACAATTGATTTTATATGGACTTGGATCACTTTATGTATTTTTCTTATGTCGGACATTACTTTATTTTATTTTGTGAACTTATGCAGTGCGTGCTCGGTCGTCGTCCCGTATTTGGAACTTGGTCGCGAGGGATTGGTACGGCTCGAGACGTATCCCGCTTGGACTTCTGTAATCCGTTATTTGGAATAATTTAGGGATTTATATTGTTATTTTGGTTCACGATACTTTCTCGATTTTGCGGCCTGCAATGTGATAGTTGGGAGGTTCGAATCAGTAAAGGCTTCGCGTACGTGACCTTCCGACGTCCCGTAGTTATAGTTGTTGGATGTATGTGGGATTAGATCGGTGTAGGCCGTATCGCGAGCCGAATTGCGAGGCGACCTGTCAAGTTTACTTTGCCTGGCCGTGTTTTGGTCGTTTATCGCAACCGTCTGAATATAGGTCGTGTATGGGAGAGAGTGAGAGCCGAGACGAGTGCCGGGATAAAATATGCTGCCAGAATAATTAAGTTTATGAATTGTTAAAGAGTTAGGTTTACGGGACATTCTGTTTGAATTCATTATCAATGTTTATTGAAAATTCGTAATTGTTTGTTAAGAAATAAAGAAGTTGCCCGAGTGGCCTTTGTAAGTCCCGTACCTGCTATCGTTGTGTAAATTATTTATTGGTGTTGTTTCATCAATTTGACTTTGTTTATTGTTCCGGTCAGGGGTATTTATTGACCCTATTTTATTGATTTATTTTACTCATCGACGTTAATGACTCATTTCATCTGTATTACTGGATTTTATTCGCCTTTTATTCGAGGATAATTCTTGGCTTGACAGTCCGAACCACCCACTCTGCCTCGAACAGCTGTAGCTAGCCTGGGTTGAGTCTGGCCTAACATCTCGTTATTTTTCCTTCCGGCGCATAAGCGCCTGGCGCCCAACTCGTAAGAGAAAATAAAAGGAAGGAAAAATAGTTTGGGTCAACTATAGGTAACGTGGTACGTTGAGGCACAAATTTACCGTTACACTATATAAACCGCGACAGGACAAGACTTCAGGCTCTTGTCAAAATTCACACGTCAAGACGAACTGCTGCTCGACAGCCTACCTAGTATATAAGATCACTCGTAAAATTCACACATAAAAGATACGTGTTCTTTCGATCAATCGATTCCCCTGCATTGCGCTTGGCCGTCGTTTGACCGAACGAACCGATAAACAACAATTACTAACAGTTTGGGACACACCATGATAGAACCAGTGTTCTTTTTCTCAACTGATTCCCCTGCATTGCGCTTGGCCGTCAGTTGAGTAAACGAACTCATCCGGATACTCTGTGAGGAGTAAGGCTCCTCTGCACTGCGCTTGGCCGCCCCTACACAGCGTCAGGGCACACTCCACTAACGGATCCCCACGCACGGCGTCATGGCTATCCGTCTCTTGGAGTGTGAAGAAGCACGAGTGACACGAGGTCAAGGGAGTGGCATCTCGACTAAGTGCACCGCGCACTAGATTCGCAGGGTGTACATGCGTGGGTGGGACCACGTCAGGGCCAGCACCAGCTACCACCTGTAACTTACGAATACCTCAGCTGCAGAATCATTAATAAACCGAATCGTAAGCCTCTTAATGGCACGATAAGGTGGCTTAATTGATCGTGAATAAAGGCCTCAGTATCCGGGGTACAGGAAGAGTTAGCTGGTCATAGCTGCGAACCCAGTGTCTTGTGCGAACAGCGAAGCTATAGCTAGGGACCCAAACAATAACAAAGACGAGTAAGATAGGTAGGTAAATTCACACACACACTACCTTACAGTACGACACTCGCGATCCCACTATAAGCTCACCGCGTAAACATCAGTAGGGCGGAGCCTCGAAAGGCAAATCACACGGTTACTCCTATCTATGGGATGTCAAAATAATAAATCACCAGTTAAACGTCCGATGATTCAAAACAAAGGCCGACCGGTGCGTCTTACAGCGGTACCACGGAACGCCCGATATGAGCACAAGCAAAGGCAGTAGTAACTAAGCAGGCCCCACCCCCTGTAAGATCAAATAGCCACAGGTGGAAATGAATACACCAATGAAAGAAAAGCTCCGTATAGAATGTATCCTGAACGCACATAATTAGTCCATCAAAGCCGCATAGATAATTATAAGCATCGCATAAAAACAAATGCGACCACACAAAATTAGATAAATTGAGTGTTAAGCTCCGTAAAGGTGATATCTAATCACTTTACGAATAATCGAGTTCGACCCAAAAATAACCTGGAATTATTCCACATACGTAATCTTAGAAAATCGCGTATCAGCAAACGCTATGACCCAAGAATATATAAATTGAGTGTTAAGCTCCGTAAAGGTGATGTCTAATCACTTTACGAATAATCGAGTCACAACCCAAAATAACCTGGAACTATTCCACATACGTAGTCTTAAAGAATCGCGTATTAGCAAACGCGATGACCCAAAATGAATAAATTGAGTGTTAAGCTCCGTATAGACATCTCATCGCTATACGAATAATAGAGTCACGACCAAAAATAACCGGAAATAAACCCGCATATGTAAGTTAAGAAATCGCGTAACGCAAACGCGAAACCCCAAGTAGAAAATTGAGTGTTAAGCTCCGGATGTGCGATATCTTATCGCCATACGAATAATCCAGTCAAAAACCCCAAATACCGGAAACAATTCCGCATATGTAATTTTAAGATCGATCGCAAACGCGAAAGAATCCATCAGATAAATTAAGTGTCAAGCTCCGTATGCACGAGATCTCATCGTCATACGAATATTAGAGTCGAAACCTAAACATACTGGAATTTATTACACCTCTGGAATTACAGTTGAGAGTAGTATAACGGTAGGACGCGATTTTTGGTTAAAACCTGTACAAACAATACGAGATCGTCCTCCTAAACCATCAATCTCCATTCCAGTCTCCTCACAAAGTATTGCAAATAATCAACGCCTTAAGCACAACAAAAATATAAAATTACCCTACAAATATAAAAAGACCAATTATAAAAGGGTAACGAACAGCATGTCCACCACGGACCGATGCAACTCAACAAATCCAAACTGAGGTCTCTTAACAAACAATAAAAAGGAAAAACAATAATAGAATCGATCACACACACTTATTAATCAATAAAACACAACTCCTCCCATCCAGCCCAGAGCACGAACCTATCTCGAGCTACCAATCCTCACCCGATGGTTTAGGATAACCCACGCTCGAAACAAAATCAAAACCTACGCAATTTAACGAAAACCGCTCAAAAGACGTGCGCCGAAGCGATAAGAATAAAGCACATAACGAACGAGTAAAATCGCGAAACGTTTCAATGCATATTATAAAATTTATGGTTTTATACAGAATAGTGAAATTTACAAAATCAATGGCTTTGTACATTTCTAAACGGTCTTCATTAGTTCATTCTTCTCACAGGTTTAGCATCACCTTAAACTTTTTGATTATACGTTAGTCGCTGTCTGGCGGTTATTCTTAACGTTTCTTCAAATTGGAAATTATCGCTTATCTGAATACAAATATTGTGAAGAACACACGTAGCTAATAAATACTGGGGAATGTTCTCAAGTTTAACCGTCGGTAAGCAATCGAGCATTCTACGCCAACGACCTCTCCACAGTCCAAAAGCTCGCTCGATCGACATTTTTGCCGATGAGAGACAGTAATGGAATTTTTTTTGGGTCTGCGTCAAATTTCCGTTGTCTTTGAAAGGAACCATCACGTTGGAATGAATGCCGTATGCTGCATCACCAATTATGTGACAATCATTCGGAAAATACACATTTGGATTGTCGATGTATTCTTGGACGCGAAATAACCGAAAGACTCTGGCATCTTGGACACATTTAACATAACCAGCCAATACGCTTGTGAACGATAAATCACGTATGCAGACCGCCTGAAATATTAATTACAATATTTCAAATAAGCTTTTACAAAACTAAGCCGTCAAATTAACAACTGAACAAATATTACCTGTACTTGGATTGAGTGATATCATTTCTTATTTAAGTAAGAGTTTCCATCCTCATAAGGCGCCCTTATTCTGATATGCGTCCCATCAATTGCTCCAATAACACCAGGAAATCCACTATTTGCCTCGAACTCGGATATAACCTGAGTAGCTCGGTCCCCTGTTGGCCTTGGGTGTATTGAGGAGCCAAAGAATGAAGAGCATATGTCACTCTCTGCACACTTCTAATGGCAGTGGCTTTTATAACGTTGAACCGGTCACAAATGATACTATGTTAATAATATTTAAAAAATCAGTAATAGTTTTGTTTCCGAATAAAAACATTGATTACGATCGGTAAAGTAAAACCTGTACAAGTCCGGCGTTGCCATCACCCACAATGTTCCGTTTTAGAGCATATCGGTTTTCTCCCAGACACAGAATCAGTGCTCGATATCGCCGATCCTATCTGGCCAAGTATGATTTCGGCAGTGTCAGGGAGCATTCTGAAAGAAGTCAAATATTTAGAATACAGATGGAATATACTTCAGATTATACATTAACATTAACTAACAAAATCCTCAGTTTCTGTACAGCGGACAAACTCATCGTCCATCCAGATGTGCATGAGTTATATACCAGGTCTATAAATATGAAACCGGAATTTGCCCATAGATGGCCCTAGCTGTCAATGTAGTTACCGTCAAACCGCGTCATTGGCGCCATTTCCTTGTTGACATTTCTGACAAAGATTTTTAACTCACAACAATACAAGTTTCATACAACAGCATAGTTTGTAATAGCGTTGAACATGTCGAATTTTGTGCCTGGAAACTACGATTTGCGGACAGCATTGATTTTCTGTTACCAATTGAAGAAAACTGCTGCAGAATCGCATCGAATGCTTGTCGAAGCTTACGGTGAGCATGCTCTTGGTAAATCACAGTGCTTTGAGTGGTTTAAAAAATTCAAAAGTGGCGATTTTGACGTGAGAAACGAAGAATGTGGAAGACCACCGAAAAAGTTTGAAGACAGCGAATTGCAAGCATTCTTGGATGAGGATGACGCTCAAACGCAACAACAACTCGCGGACCAATTAAATGTGACACAAGAAGCCGTCTTCATACGGTTGAAAGCCATGGGAAAGATCCAGAAGATGAGAAAATGGGTTCCACATGAACTGAATGAAAGACAGCAGGAAGACCGAAAAACCACTTGCGAAATGCTGCTCGCCAGGTACAAAAGAAAGTCATTTCTCCATCGAATTGTGACTGACGATGAAAAGTGGATATATTTTGAGAATCCGAAACGTAAAAGATCATGGGTAACTCCAGGCGAACCATCGACTAAATCGCTATGGACGGAAGACAATGCTCTGTGTTTGGTGGGATCAGAAGGGTGTGATCTATTATGAGCTGCTAAAACCTGGCAAAACCGTTAATACTGAACGCTACCGACAACAAATGATCGATTTGAATCAAGCTTTGCGTGAAAAACGACCAGAATATCAAAAAAGACAACACAAAGTGATTTTGCTTCATGATAATGCACCATCACACACAGCAAAACTGGTCAAGGAAACGATTGAGACGTTTAGTTGGGAAATACTTTCGCATGCGGCTTACTCACTAGACTTGGCTCCGTCCGATTACTACTTATTTGCATCGATGGGACATGCACTTGCTGAGCAGCGCTTTACTTCTTACGAAAATGTACGAAAATGGCTCGATGACTGGTTTGCCTCAAAAGAGCAACAGTTTCTTTGGCGTGGCATCCACAAATTGTCAGACAGGTGGGAAAAATGTATAGCTAGCGATGGGCAATACTTCGAATAAAATATTTTTTATCATTTTCATACAATAAACGTGTATTTTCTATACAAAAATTCCGGTTTCATATTTATAGACTTGGTAGAAATTCACTGGTGCGTCAGCTTTACAGGAGTTGCGCAGAGACTCACCGGTGCATCAGCTTTACAAAAGTTTCAGTTTGCAATGAATGATTAGTTGAAGACGTCATTGGTTAGTAATATTACTTGTAAAATTGCATCGACTGACAAGATCAGAAGCAGCAACTCATGTAAATCTTCCTAATTTGTACATTAATCAGCGTTTTTCACAAGTGGAACTACTTTGATGTACTCACCTGAAATGGGATTTAAATTGTTGATCAGAACATCTGGGAATCGTTCTGTCAACGTAATTTTCAATGCAAGGTCTGTACTCCAATCATCCTCGTTTCTTCCTTAACACAAGAATTGCGTAAAGGAGTTCGTCATCTTCGGAGCTACTTGTTTTGTCAACAACATCATGTTGTTCTATTATATTTTCTGTATCACTGTCGTCACTTTCGTCAATGGTAGAAAATGCTTGCAGTGCAACTACCTTCTCGAGTTGATAGGCCATGATGATTTGTAAGGTTATGTCGAACGAGTAAGCACGCTCACAAGTGGTCCGAATTACTAGAACTGCAGGTAGACGTTAGCACGCTCATTGAATCGGACCGCACGTCAGCAGTTTGTGAATTGTCAGCGCTGTGAGCGCGATTCGGACCGCACCCGGAGGCACCGATTTTTGTTTGGTTCTCGCGCTCGCTACCAGTCCCGAAGGCGTAAGAGTGGAAGGCCCAACGATACAGAAGATAAAGAAGATTTTGGAACCATTGTATACGTAATCGCATATGAAATTCATTGTACTGGTAAACGGCGCTACAAAGCCGGAAACCATCACAACTTTATCAATTATAAAATAAACCCTTCCTATACCTATCTAAGAAGTCTTGATGGAAAATCAGCTGGCTCAAGGTGATCGATATTCGCCGTGCGTCGACCTGCTGCTGCTGGGTAGCGCGCTGCGGTCGGTTATCACGGAGATAGCCGAGGCAGTGCTTTGCAGACATGCTGCTTGAAGCGAGAGGCTGTCTCTCTCGCTTGACTTCAGCATCGCACACCGGCTGTCTCGCTCGCTTGACTTCAGCGTCGCACAACGACGCTTTTGGAAAACGCAGCCGTTTTGAGATTTAGATACTTCTGTGAAAACCCGCTGGCACGACACAATTCTCTGCAGTCACCTCGGACAATTTCATGGACTTCTCCGGATCTACTCATCGTATTCGTGCTAAACAGGACTCAAAACATGGTAAGAGTGCATCGTTACAATTTATCTAAATTCAATGACGGTGAGGCGAGTAAATCTCATTTGTGCATCCTGATAAAAGTCTCACCGCGTGACGTGCTCTGCAGCGCGGGCTGCACCACGTTTCACATCAAACCTTTCGCACTCAATTAATATAATTGCATGTGCTATCATTCATTCACAGTAATTTCCCCCAACTAAACTTCCTGGAAATTTACTGTGAATACATTTTTCTCATTTGTGCATCTTCAAATTCTCATTTCCTGTCGTGCTTTACAATGCCGGCTGCACCACGTTCACCTCACAAAATTGACAGCACACAATTAATATAATTGTGTGCTTTTCAATCAAAATCTTTTCCAAATTAATTTTATTTATTTATATTTCTTTATATATTTTTTTGTATTGTAAATTTTGGAGGTAGAATAAACCGCTTTCTCTTTCAACATCTTTTAGTCTGGTTCTTTTTTTCCCTGCCTCGAGTGAAAACTCATTCCTTTTCAATATATTGCAGATTCCGTCCACCAACACTGACTGCAAATCTCAACAAGTCTAAAATAATTATTTTAATGTTCAAGCCCGAATTCTTCCTCTCAAAAGATAAAAAATTAATGACAACGAGTAAATATCGTTACACGGTATTGTAACGGTATCTAACTTTAACATTACCCTTAAAGGGTTTGTTCGGACTCGAGCAGGGAGGAAAGTAATTTTAGGCTTTTCTAGTAGGTAAAAGTAGGGTTTAGTCAAAGAAAAACAGAGATAGAATTGTGTGATACATAAAAAATAAAACAGAAAATTCAATTATCTAACCCTTTCTCTTGGTATTATGGCTACCACGCGCCTTACAATAAATTATTCCCGGGCACTCGAGTGCATTTATAATCGTGTACGCGGGTGGATTTAAAGAATTTATGAGAATAGAGATGTAACATTCGATTTAACAATATGCACTATGACGTGAAAAAAGATGTTGATAAATAATATAATTCCTAATCTGGAGATATTCGTTAACTAATATTTATAAAAATAATAAACGTCACTTGATACATTTTATCGATTCGTCGCGTTCCCTAGGTAAGAGGTTTAGCATGCGTACCATCGGTAACTGGCCGGTCGTTGCTTGCGATATCCTGACTAGTCTCGAGTCTACCGCTGAGTTGTTCAATACCCGCTACAGGCCCGTTGGTGAGAATAGAGTTCCCTGCTGGTATTTTTTAAAGGCCGACTTACGCGTCCACCCGACCACCGCTGCAATCCGGCGTCAATGGGATGCACTCTGGGTCCATGCGCTGCTACTGGACATACCAGGGCCGTACCCTGTTCAGTTATCGCCTTTTTATATTTTTCCTGAGCTACTTCGATCCCTGTTGAATTACCTACACTAGTATTATTTATGGGTCTTTAACATAATGATATTTATATGCAGTATTTTTACCAGAGTAAGAAAGAGAGACAGAGATAGACCGCTTTGTTGATGTTTGGGTCTGCGGTGCGTTGGCCTCAAACGCAGCACCGACTCAGCTGCTTCCCGTCAAATGTGTGTGTCAGGTACCACAGCTGGGCTCTCTTGGTATCAGTGCGGCTGCACCTAGCGAGGGTTGGCTGCTCTTCCTTCCTGGACTTCTGCGTTGGCGGGATCTGTGAACAAAACTGTTCCCCGAATGCCAAAATTCTGGTCTTTTTATACCAGTCTCCCCTCCGGCTGGCCCATGCTTTTTGTATAGCTATAGCCCCGGCGCACGCGGATGGACTGTGCCCACCCAGATTGCAACTTCGGTTGCTTGCCCTGGGTGAACGTCTTATCTGTACGGGAGTTAGCAACCCCGCCGTGGTGTAGGCTCGGGTGCTTACCAAGCGAGACGTTAAGTCTTCGGACTAATTGGGAGATGGGGAGGTTGTTGCAGCCTCACGGCTTTGCCGTGTACAACCTTTAAATGGGTTGGACTCTGTCGGGCATACGGTTTTTAAAAACGCCAACGCGTCAATAGGGAGTTTATGGATAGTGCTCCCCCTCAGACCAAGAGGTAACACTCGGGTAAAACCGAGCGGGGATTGGTAGCCCGCCCCGATGCAAGTCGGGGGGGCGCGTTGGCCGAGCGTATCTCGGCCCCACGCTCGCGGGAGCCGTGTCGTAGGCCGAGAGGCGGGAACGGCACGTTAATAACAAGGTGATCTCAGTGTATAGCTATAACTAGTGGTAGTCCTTTATCCCATCTTCCTGTAGCCCACTGGTAGCCTTGGTCTTTTTTTTTTAAATTCGTCGTTGGTCTTTTAACGTTTCGTTATTCCTGCTTTTTGAAAGGAATAACGGGACTTGGTCACTGACGTGCCGTCCTACCTTGTGTGAGTGACGCTCGGTAGCGGCGCCTTGTTGTGTGTGTACCGAGCATCATGAGTTGCCGGCTGTAGGCTGGTCTTGCTCGGTGTGCGTAACGCGCGGTAGCGATGCCTTAGTGTGTGCACCGTGCGTTATTAGATAGCCAGTACGTCGCAGTATCATATACTATGGATATGTGCCATTATCTTCGATGGAAATTCGTTTTTAAATATTTGCTGACTGGCAAGATAAATCAAGACAATCTGGAGGTAATCACAATTCGTAATTAAAACTTAATGACGTTCATTACTCAGAGCATAAGACAAATCTTACATACGTCAGTAATATTCCTAATTATTTTGTACGAATCACCCGTTCAGAAATTTTTCGGCACAATCCGCCAGACAGCAGGATGCAGCGGTCACCCCGCTTGCTGCATATTTTTACAACTTTATAAATTGCTCTTGGTTTATAACGTTATAAAATTACCGAAGTACGGCAATTTTACCGCTGCGGAAGCGCCATAGCCAGAGATCTTAGTTTCGTTGAGCGATTTAAAAGCTCTCAGTGACGAAAAGTTCACCTCGACAATGTCTCAACATTGTGAGAAAATTCGGCGGAAATTGGACGCAGATTTAGAACACGAAGAAGGGGAGGCTAACGATCTTATAGAATATAGTTCTGACCACGACTATACCTTTTCAATTTATTTCTTACTAACACAACGTAGGTGAACTGTACAGCAAACTAATACCGCTTACTATACAATTACAGCTTTCATCAAGTATCTGAGTAAAAAGAGCTGTTTTCAATTTTTTCAACGAATTAAAAGAAAACCGACTTTATATGATTCTACGTGAATCTGCATAGAATATGATATCAGATTCTATCACGATGAAAGTAGTCTCTCTTTCGTCGGCTTTAATTCATCTTGTTGCAATTGTATAGCGTGCTTGTTGTATACCAGGTGTACAAGTATAAAATGCGGATTTTTTTTGTAAAAAAAAACATGTTAACTTCGGAAAAATGATAAAAAGTGCTTTATTCAAAGTATGTTCCATCGCTTGTTTTAAACTTTTCCCATCTTTCGGACAATTTGTGAATACCACGCCAGTAAAAATCTTCCCCTTTTCCTGCGTACCATTCATCGAACTATTTCTTCACATTTTCGTACGAACCAAAGCGCTGCTCAGCAAGTGCGTGACCTATCGATGCAAACAAGTGGTAATCGGAAGGAGCCAAGTCTGGTGAGTAAGCCGCATGGGGTAGAACTTCCCAGCTGAGTGCTTCCAACGTGTCGCGAACCGGTTATGCCGTATGGACCGTGATGGAGCATTGTCATGAAGAAAATTGACTGTGTGTTGCCTCTTTCGGTATTCTGGCCTTTTTCAAGCAGCGAACGGTTCAAATCAGTCAATTGTTGTTGGTAACATTTAGTATTAACCGTTTTCCCAGATTTTAACAGCTCATAATAGACCACGCCCCTCTGGTCCCGCCAAACACAGAGCATCATCTTTCTGCCAAAGCGATTCGGTCTTGCGGTCGATGTGGATGGTGCGTCTGAGTCTACCCATGATTTTTTACGCTCGGGATTCTCAAAATAAATCGACTTTTCATCTCCTGTAACTATACAATGCAAAAACGACTTCCTTTTGTACCGAGCGAGCAAAATGTCACATGCGTTTTTGCGCTTTTCCATTTGCCTGCCGTTCAACTCATGTGGTACCCGTTACCGGTCTTCTGAATCTTTCCCTCTCTCGTAGCCGATTGGAAACAACTTGTTAACTAACGCCCAATTGCTCGGCGAGTTGTTTTTGTGTTTGCGAATCATCTTCATCCGACAATGCTTGCAATTCCACATCTTCGTATTTTTGGCGGCTTTTCGCGTTCCTTGTCTGAAACATCGAAGTCACCACTTTTGAAACGCCAAAACCATCGTTCACACGTATCTTGCAATGGAGCATATTCATCATAAGCTTCTCGAAGTAATCGGTATGATTCAGCAGCAGTTTTCTTCAAATGAAAACAAAAAATTACTGCTGTCCGCGAATGCTCTTTGTTCGGTATAAATTTCGACATATTGAACACAACAACACAACACTATGCACACACCCTTCCAATTTATCACTTGTGCACATCTGATACTTGTTGATGACACAACAAAATGGCGCAGTGTCAAATCTTTATAGCTCAAACTGCATTCGTGCGCCATTTGTTGTCTGAAATCCGCATTTCATACTCGTACACCTGGTATATTGCGTGCGTGCGCAGCCGATACTTCTCGAAGGTTCCCGAACCTCTCGCCATACGCTCGATGTGCCGGCGTTCTCTCGACCCAATCAGTTTCGGACAACACGATATCAGCCGAAATCTTGGCGAGCCTCACATCGAAGTTTAACACCTTGCAGACAGCATGAGATCGCGTCGAGTCTGGTCAACAAACCATGGAGACAAATCAAATCCATTGTCAACAAATCTGCAAGAACGTCTCATCAGAGAGGAGCGTAGTTTAAACACTGAAGGAGGTGAGACAACGGCATTTGCAGCAACAAGGAACATCGGCGAGAAAGCTGGTGGATCGAAACAAAACAAGACGTGAAAATCAAGGAGGAGAAGAAAGCTCATCGCGAGAAAAAGAAGAAATATGCCGAGTGCTATTGATGTTTGGAGAAGGGGCACTACGCATGCGATTGCCGACGCGAGGACCAAGAAAAGATGGTGGCAGCAAGAGCGAGCCGCGTGATCTCGCATTCGTTGCTGTGAGCACGGAGAGTAACGGTCCGGAGTCGAGTCGGTATAGTAAAACGCCTGCAGATTTTAAGAGGAAGTGGCTAACCATCGATAAGAAAGAGGTGTGCTATACCGACAGCGGCGCTTCGACAGCGAATGCTATCGCACGGCGATGATGCTGAGTGTGTGTGAGTAGCTGGCGAAGGGACAGTTGTAGAAGAGAAGCCCGTGAGTGGTGAGTGGTGTGAAGCGCGATTCAACGACGTACTCTACACACCAGCAGTGCATAGCAATTTATTTTCCGTCGGCGTGTACACTTCGAACGGGTTCGAAATAAGGTTCACGGGTAATACTCGTTGAATGGTAACGAGAATAAAACAATGAAACGAAATTTATCAAATGTGTTTTCGCGTGAAAAAAGGCCGAAACGTGGGTGAAGTGAACGTGTCCACGACGAGCCTCAAGGTCTGCCATAAATATCTAGGACATCCGAACAAGCGTCTGCTGAGCGATTTAGTGGAGACAAATCTCGTGCAAGAATTAAAAGTCGCTAACAATAATGACTTTTTCTGTGACGCCTGCTAGCTGGGTAAAGCACACAGACTACCGTTTAAAAAGGATAAAAAGAAAATAACAACAAAGCCGGCCAAGCTAATACATAGTGACGTGTGCGGACCGATGTCAGAGACCACACCGAGAGGAACGTATTATTTCGTGACTTTTATTGACGACGCTTTTGGGTTCCGTCAGGTATTTTTCTAAAGACATAAATTGGACGTGTTCGAACGTTTTCGAGATTTTCAGAGAGGGATCGCGTACAAATTCGGTTAGCCAATGAAGGTGCTGAGTTCCGATCACGGCCATGAGTATTACAACGAAATAATGTAAAAGTATTTGTGGATGCGCGGTATTAAGTTCGAGCCGAGTGCACTGTATACGCCGGAGCAGAATGGCAAGTCGGAAAAAGAAAATCGAACGATCGTCGAATCTGCGCATACGATGGTGAAAGTAAAAAATTTACCGACTCTACTGTGGGCGGAAGGTAAACACTGCCGTGTATAATCTGGACTGGCGAAAATACCGATCGCAGTCATATAAAAGTGTTTGGGTCGGAGGCCTTCATACACGTCCATAAACAATTTACGAATAAAATTGACGCGAGGTCGAAAAGGGTTGTGTTTGTGAGGTACGAAGGCGACTCAACTAACTACAATGTGCACAACCACGGGACAAGAACCGTGACAGTGTCGAGAAACCTGGTCTTCAAGAGAAAGACAGAAAAAAAGATCCACGTGGAATGAACCTGAGCCACTCGGCATGCCCACAAGGCGATTCTCGAGCAACAACGACCAAACCCAAGTCCAATCTAGCAGAGTGCACCTGCGCGCGCCGGGTAGTCCAACCGTCGCCCAGATAACGACACTCTTGAACGTAAAGGCTAAAATGGTGGACACGACAATACGCGCCACGAACGACGCCAACGAACGCAACGATGGTAGCAACGCGACGCCAACATGAGGTACGACGACCACGTGTGGTGCGGTCACCGGTCTACGCGGCGATTCGTGACCATTGCTGTTACATTGTGTAATACGAGTTAATTTGATTGGATATTATCAATAAAGCGTTTTGTCTACACTCTACACGACAGTGTGTGACATAATTCGCTGACGGTTGCCCCGCGGAAATGGACCATCACGGGGCCGACCGCTTTGAAGAATACTGCACCATCCCTGACTACTACTATCCTGAAAAGCGAAACGTAGATAAAAGGGCAGGGGGTAGACCCATGCATATAAGATGGGGTAAATCCATGCATATAAGAGGGGGTAAACCTATGCATATAACACACGTGAAAACGAGAACGAAGCAGAGTGGCTACTGACGGGAGTTTCCGGCGAGTACAACGAACAGCGGAAGCAAAAAGAGCCAATACATAAGGCATCAGTAGTTGGTAACGTGCCAGATGCACCAGCAGACGGTAACGTACCAGCAGCACCCGTATTTATTAATGCAGGAATCGATACTCCGAGAAACATCGAACGTCAATTTGTTGTACGCCAAGGCTACGTCATATAACTCTCCAGTGATTCCCTTTTACACTCGTTCTAGATTCACCTATATGCACTCCACACGTCACTCAATATACACACACGCCTACCAATGTAACGCGACCGATATATGCCTCCACACAAACTAACGTAACCATTGATATTCACCATACCCAACCCACTCCGAGCTTCCATCAGCCTACCTATGTAACCCTTAGTATCAATATTCAGCTGCGCGGTGGCCACCCATTTTTCACAAGCCACAAAAGCTCCTGTTTCGAATATAAAGCGCTCAGAGACGACTGAAAATCAGTCGCCCCTGAGGAATACTCCAATTATGAATTTTAACAGCAACCGACTACTTCCTTTACCAGTCTCCTACTCACACCACCCATCCCCTCTCACCCACTCCATTTCTCTACCTCTCCGTGGTAGCTTTCGGACCGCTCCCTACTCTTGACAGCGATCTGCAACTTCCACCCTACTCTTCATCTTCTTCACCACCGATCCGCGTCCTCTGATCGTCATCGAGGTCCAACCTTTCTCTCACTTCTGCTACTCTGAGGCACCCTACAAAGCTGACCCTCGTAAGAAAGCAACCAAACTCAGAAAACTCTTCAGCTAAACTATAAGAGCGCTTCGAGGCTAACTAGTATGTTAATCACACCAACGGTCCTTATCAGGACCACTACAAAGAACCACATCTCTCACCTCTTCAAGGTTTGCCCATTTCCTTCACAGCTTCGCGATTGCACCACAATGCGGCCGCTTCTGAGGCACGAGATGAAGCACCGATGCTCACAGCGCAGAAATTCAAACATCGGTCGCCATAAACACCGCGGAACGATTCGGAAGACTGAAATCTCTCCTGCATTTGGAAAATCTAAATGCGGAAGAGAAAAATCATGTTTACCAAGTCGCGTCGCAAAATCCATTCTTGTTTCACATACCTGGCGATCAATTAGGACATACTACTCTTATAAAACATGTGATTTTCATAACAGATGACCGGCCAGTAAACACAAAACAATATCGCTTTCCACAAGTCCACAAAAAAGAAATTTAGAAGCAAACCATGAATTTACTAGAAAAAGACATAATCAAACCTTCGTTATCACCATTCAACTCTCCGGTTTGGATCTTACCAAAAAAATCAGACTCTCAAGGCAACAAAAAATGTCGAATGATAATAGATTTTCGAAAAATAAACGCAAAAACAACACCCGACGCGTACCCCCTGCCAAACATCGTAGAAATTCTGGACCAACTAGAAAACACTCATTACTTTTCAGCATTCGACTTAGCTTCCGGCTTCTATCAAAACAAAATGCACACAAACGACAAACAAAAAACAGCATTTTCTACGCCAAGTAGACATTATGAACACTCGAAGAACACGACAAGAAATTCAACCGATTAGCAGAAAAATTAACAATAGCAGGACTAACTCTACAAACTTACAAATGTCACTTTCGCAGGAAAGAGTTAACATATTTAGGTCATACAATTTCGGAAAAAGGAGCTCAACCAAATCCCGTAATAGTCCAAGCAGTCAAGGATTTTCCAGTCCCCAAAGATAAAAAAGCCATAAAACAGTTCACTGCTCTCGCTGGAGACAGACGTTTTATTCGAGATTTCGCAAAAACCACAGTCCCTATGTCAAAACAGTTAAAGAAAGATGCTAAATTCGAATGGACTCAGGAATGTCAAAAAGGCATTCGAGTATCTCAAGAACAAAATTATCGAACGACCAATCTTACGTTATTCAGACGCCAAAAAACCATTTAAACTCACAAGCGACGCTTCAGACTATGCGATTAGCGCCGTACTTAGTCAACAATGTGAAAAATCTGACTATCCAGTAGCTTTCTTCTCTCGAAATCTTTCAAAAGCCGAACAGTCATACGATGCCATGAGGAAAGAATTTTTAGCAATAGCAAACGCAGTAGAACAATTCAAAACGTACCTGTACGGACAACGATTCACCCTTATAACGGACAATAGAGCACTGACATACTTAGCAAATAAGGATGACCTTCCGCAACTCCAACGCTGGCAAACGACGATGAACAATTACGACTTTGGAATTCATCATTAACCAGGCATTAGACCCCGCGAAAGCTCTTCCGAAAACACAAAAGAAACATTTAAAAAACCAAAAATCTTACATCAGCCACATACACGCGGTCGCTCATCTGACGAATCATCCGGGAATTCAGCACCTAGGAAAACACAGCACGAAAACGATTCAGACAACGAACAACGTCAACAAGGTCCAAGCAAAAACAAAAACATAACTACAGAAAAAAATAAGAGAACGTACGTATTACAACGGATCCGACGGTTGACGACGAAACACCAATAACCGAAATATCGGAAGATGAACTCACTTCAAAAACCCCTAAGACGACAGGAAAACGTAAAAAGGACGAAAAGAAGACACGAGTCACGCAAGAAATCAGGGATACGAAAAGAAACAATAACAGAAAAATATGTAAGAAACAGTGACAAAGAAAAGACTAGAAGGAAAAAACCCACCGTCCAAACTGAGACTAGAGCGAAAAGTGCAGAGCGCAGAGGACAAAGAGCCCCGTCTGACACAGAACAGAAAGATCCATAAATGCGGAAAGACACAGACAATTAAACAATCCAAAAAGGACAAGATCTAGAACAACGAAACGATCAATCGCCGCCGACAAATATCGGAGAACTAGCCAGTGACGATAACACCTACGAACCACCGGTGCAACCGAACTTCAGGTCACCATCGTCAAGGATCGCGAACAAACCTGGTTACCTTTTACCGGAAATGGACGACAATCGAGACTTCAGACAGCTAGGCGAATCTTCATCAACAAAAATAGCTAACTTAAAGGAGCCAAAGAAAACTGTCGACGATCCTGGCCATTGTTCATCGGAAATGACTGACGATTTCCTGTACGCTAAGTCACGAGTTATAATAATTCCCGATTTGCATTTATCAATCCTACCGCCCAGTATACAGCTGTCTCCGGCGATTTCGAAACTTATTTTAGCCTACAGGAATTAGACGAATACAAGATCGCAGCATTCAACTACATATGCGAACAAGTTACTCCAGTTCAGCGCATTACCGACCACACCAAATGCGCGGTGCAATCATTAACCAGCCCTCCATTTTCAATTCAATGGAAACCTGCAACATCCGACTCAAAACACTCAAACAAACCTATTGGGCCAGAGCCAGCAAAACTAATGCATGGCTGTATGCCACACCTAAGCCAGAAAGTCTTCATGTCATCTGCAAAAACCTTCAGCCAAAAATCAGAATTATTAATAACATAGTAATTTTACAACTTAGCCCCTTCAAATTCAACTTCAAGCACACTATTCCTGAATATTACACAAATAATAGAAGAAGCAGTCAAAATCACAGATAATTTGAACATAACCGACACTCTGACTAAAACAGAAGCATTTGCATTGTCGGTCGAACCGAATACCGTTCACGATGACCTCACAAAGAACGAAGTGGCTTTAAAAGCGGTGATCGTAAATGTTAGAGAAATGACAAAAGCACATCGCTCGAGTAATAGACTGTCGCTACTGGAATCCCTTCGAAAGTATTCAGTAATATTACTAGGATCAATCCTCGTTTTGTTGGGCATTTGTTCATTGTTCGGAAAAATATAATCATTAATTTAATGACGTACATGACAGGGAAGCAAAGTAACAGAACGAAAAATCAAGAACAATCCAGTGAAAGAACAGAACAAGCCACACGAACGCATCGGCAACCAATAGAGCTAGTCGAAACAGCAGTCGTACCAATAACCCGATATAGAGACGTGGCAATAGTAACTGAACCTCCTCTAGAAATATTATAGAACCTAGACCAGCACGTGATATAACATACTATCCTTACAACAGCATCATGTAAATGCCCCTTGAGCATTTTTCCCATCCATAAAAAACTAAAAGGGAACAACCACAAAAGTCCACGTATAAGACACATATTATAATCAAATACTAATAATCGTCACTAGACAAATATACCAACTAACATAATAATAATAACAATAACCGTATAACTATAATCCAAAATTACTCTTTTTTTTTTAAATACATTTATATATCACGAAAATCACGGCCTCTTCATTTCATTTCCTAGCACAAAACCATGGGCCGTACAAACATTGCCACATCCCAAACTAACATGTCTCTTCTACTAACCTTGGAAGCTAACAGAATTTAAACTGTTTCAGGAAATCAAGCCAATAATAAATATTTTTCCAAATTAATCACAAGATACAGGGTAATACATAATACGGAAAAAAAGAATCAGGAAAAAACTAATCCTGAAGGATTGCCACCAACAGACTGAAGTCACATAAATTCGGAAGACCGACGTAAAAACGTTTACTATTATTATCACAATTACACGCATACCCACAGACCCGGCCGATCCTCTATAACACAACCAATTCGATTAACACAAACGGTAACGAACAATAGTCAGTTTCAGATCTAAGACACCTATATACCCTTAGACAAGTCTAACAAGGACATTCGGACGAAATGAACAATAATCATCTTTGGTGACCTGGATAAAAAGAACCAGACGACACACACACACACACGCACACACACTGGCAAATGCATTAAAACCGGATTCACAAACAACAAGATAATTTCATTGTATAGACCCACGCGTTAAAAATAATTGTCATCAAATCATATCCGATCGCTCTTTTTGCAAGAGGGGGAGTGTAGCGGTCCCATAATTGTAGATTCTGCATGCATTATTTCTCACGCCAGCATCCGGTCTTGCAGTCACAACCTATAATATTCATTTCTTATCGCGACACTGTCAGAACTTTCGGTGCGACCGTCCACTTTTGCATGGCAACGGTCCAGCCGCCGTATTCGCCACACGCGGGCAACGGCCGCCTTATCGCGCGTAGTATTATTGTCTCCGCGCGCAGCAATAGGCGAGGATCCTGCTTTCGTCAGGCCCTTTCTTCAGTCCATCTCGTCATCCCGAACCGCTGTGACGTTTGCTCTCCTTCACTCGTATTTGCTCACAATAAACTCTACGTTAATCCCGTTCCAGCATTAACTCTCATTTTCTACCGATCACCATTACCTCACCGGGTTAACATTATACACCGAGCTGGTCCCACCAAATACAGAGCATGACCTTAGAGCCGTGAATATTCGGTTTGGCCGTCGACGTGGAAGCATGACCGGGAAATCTCCATGATTTTCTGCACTTGGTGTTATCGTAATGAACCTTTTTTCGTCCCCAGTCACAATGCGATGCAGAAATCAGAAGAAAAACAAACGCCGTTCAATAACTGTCGGTTTCAATCTGTACGGCACCCAATTTCCTTGCTTCTGAATCATTCCCATAGCTTTGAGGTATTTTGAAATTGCTTGCTGAGTCACTCCCAATGATCGTGCTAATTCTTGTTGACTTCGACACGAGTCGTGATCAAGTAATGCCTCCAATTCTTGAAAATATGATAGCCAACATTTATTGAACATACCTGTAAATAATTAATTATTATAATATATTTTCAAAAATAATTCATAACAATTCACCCTGTGTGTCACAATTGACCCTGCAATCAAATAAAAATTCACGAGATAAAACTGAAACAATTACAATTATAAATTGAAGTCTGAAAAAAACAAAAAACATTCAGTTTAAACACTTAATATGTTGTTAAAAACATTATTAATACAATAGTTACAAATATTCATTGACTGATTTTTTACAAAGTGTATTTTTTATCGTTATAAAAACAAATTAGATTAGAAACAAGTAAATAAATACAGTAAATAAATGAACAAAATAAGTGCAAGGATTATAAGTGAATTATTCAAATGAAATAATAAAACGAATAAAAAAATGAAGTAACCAAGTACACAACGATAACATGAATAAAATGAATAAAGTGTAACGATAATTTTTATCGTTAGCATTAAATTTGTTTTCCCAGGGGAAATTCGAGCTCGATCACAGGTATAATTAGTTGTAGACTTCTGGGTATGTGAGAGTGAGGTTTACTTATGCACACAATAAAAAAACAGAATGTGAATGTTTGATTTTCTGGTATCGATGACCAGTACAATTCATTTAAATGCGATAATTTCTAGGATTATTTTTACAATTCTTTCTGGCTATTTCGTGTACATAGGCTCTCGGTGCACTCGACTCGGTAGTCTGTTATTGTTTTCTGCGTTCGTATTGAGCTGTATGCTCGACGCGCACACGCACAGTCAAGTACGTCGAAACACTCGCTCCCGGACCGATGTCTTTATTGTAATTCTACCTCTCTCTCTTACTCTCACTTATTTCACTTCCTTGCTATCTCTTTTCGACTCGCACGCTTATGTGTGCGATATTACATTTCTCGCTATCCTACAGATTTAAAAACCACGCTACTTAACTCTATTCGCCTATAATTACTTGCTTAATTCTACTTAACTAACCCTATGCAACTAGTTTTTACCCACACAGCACAAGACATCCCAGGGATGTCCTAGGGACGTCATTTTCGGATGTCGCAATATCCCATGGATATCCCTGGACGGTCTCGGATATCCGTGGGATATCCAAGGGATGTGAAAGTGTCTACCTTTGTGATATCCTACGGATATCTCAGGCGACATCCAAAGGATATCGCAGGTATTCCCCAAGAGCTCCCTAGGATGTCCTAAGGACATCCTATGGACATTTTTGTGCTGCATATATAGGGATATATAAAAAAAGCAAATTATGGTTTAATGATGGAAATAATTATAAAAAATGCATGTATGTTAGCTAATATTTTATTTATAAACAGTCTTTGAGACTAACCTAACCTAACCTTAGGTTTAATATATCAAATGAACGCAAAAACTTTTTACTAAATAAACATTACGCATAAAATACGACTGAAAAATGAATGCAGTCTTACAAGTCATTGCAAGGAACAAAAACGATCGTAAAGCCCGTATTAGACTACGGATTGGAATGGAGGATAGGATTGCAATTTAACCAATATGGAAAAATTTAACTAAATTTCAGGTTAGTTTTGTTTCTCCTAATTGGTTAACTGGCAATCCAGTCTCAATCCCAATCCCTAGTGTGATACGGGCATAAATAAAGTATCTTTTAAGAGTAAAATAAATGCTCTGTGAGAACACAACTTCGCATAGATACATTCAAAACAAAACATAAATTATAAAAGTATCTTTGAAAATGAAAAAATAGTTTTAAGACATCCCGGGAAAAAAAGTTGATGTATGATCATATATAATGATATATAATCATATATGATTATACATGGATTTTGTCCATGTATAGAGTCATATATGGCCATATATGATCAAATATGACTGTTCATATATGATAATATATAATCTTATATGATCATATATATTATATGACCATGTATGGACAAATCATATGTGATCATATATATGATCATATAATGGACAAAATTCATATATGATCTTTTTTCCCGGGATATCATAAAAGTATCTTTTAAATTTAAACAAAAAACTTATAATAATAAATGTAATTCGATATTCTGAATCATCTTGATCCTGATTGTGGACAAGGTCAGGATCCTGTGTATGTCTTGAATGTCGCTCTTTTACATGTCGCAGCCAGTCAGTCACAGATTTTTTTATGGCATATATCGTTGCGTCTTTATGAAGTTGTAGTACAATTGCTGAAAAAAGAAGTAATAGTTATATATAAATATTTTACTGCGTGAAAATTGAATTATTTTTAATATACAAGATTCTAGGCTCTTATAATATTCAATCAACTAAATTAAGACAAGCCAATAGGAGCCAACGCTGGATATTAGTTGCGAAATTAAAGAATTCTTGTCAGAATTTGAATTCTTTTTGTATCTGGAAATGAACTCAGAACTGGTGACATACGACTGACTTCTTTTTTAATTCTCTGTGCTATCTGGGAATCTATTTACCTGTACATAAGTTGCAATGCTTCTCGGAACCTGTGTCCTGTTTTGATCTCGCATAACTGTAGGAAGAACCATTGATATTTTCCTGAAGTTGCATTATCTGCGAACTCGTTTCATTTCCGCTTTCATTTTCCGAATTGCGTTTATTGGTATGGATATTTAAATCGTGCAGTATCATTTTATCAATAATATTTATTCTGGATTCAGAAGTATTCCCAATAACCTTTTTTTGTGGTTCATTCTTTTTATCTGTAGTTTTCCTCATTTCTGGTGAATACATAGCACTCCTTTGTCCGTCGGATGTCTTTTTTAAAGACGAAGTATTAGTTGATGCAGATTTTCTCTTACTGTTATACGTTACTTGTGGTGGAACGGGAAGAGGTTTAAGTTTCCTAACTGCATCATGATTTCCATCACTTTCTTCTTCGCCATCACTTATAACCTTTTTTGCATGTTAGCGACGTTTCAACTTTAATTTATTCAAGTCACTGTCCGTGGAAATATCATTAGTGTTTTCCGCCATAGAGAGCTTTTCCATTGCTCTGGAAAAAGTATCTGCAACATTAATAAACTTCACTTAAGCTAAACATATAAGATATTTAATTGGACGACTAACAAACATATATAAACAATAACTTATTTATATTTCAGGATGTACATTTATTTCCATATTGTCACACATACATAAAATAATAACCGTTATGAATACTTACTTGCTGAACCTACAATTTTGACAATAGGAGTCTCCATCCAACCTTGAAGTGGTTGACACATATTTCTTACACTATTATAATATTTTTTCCAATCAGTAATTGGAGGCCATAATACGACTTTGTTGCTTATGAACCAACTGCTTGGTATTACTGGCATACCGTCTTGAAATTCGACTATATAATAATTATTCTCCTTCTGCGTATTTGAGAAAAAACAAATAATTACGTTTAATGTGACGTGATAACTGTGTATTTATATTTATAAAGACAAATTTTTTATTACCTGTTTTTTAGACTTTTCGGTTTCGGAAAAATTACCTCCTACGTCCTGTGTTTGTACACTCATTGTGTCTTTTAATAGTACAGTGTGCTTAAAATTACAGCAATTAGAACTGACTAGACTGGTTATTGTAACGTAATTATTAAGATACACGTTTATTATTAAGATACACGGAGCGAGTGTTTGTAATCCTCGTCTCCGGGCGAGATTACTCAGCCTCGCGTTCGTTTCATCAAGTATTTGAAGGCTATGTCATCTACTTTTTCTCTCGTCTCTCCGTTCGTCAGAAGATCCCTACAAATTATATATGACATATTCTTGAGCGGCCTAAGGAATATATCTATTTTGTCCCCTTCAAAGTAATTCCCCTCGGATGTAATACATTTGTGCCAACGTTTTTCCTAATCCTCGAAGCACTTAAAAAAATCATTTTTTGTGATCTTGTTCAGCTCCTCCTTCGATGCCGTCTTTATCGCTTCAATCATGGAGTAGCGTCGGCCTTTCATGGGCCTCTTCAGTTTTGGGAACAGGAAAAAGTCACAGGGGGCCAGGTCTGAGGAATACGGTGGCTGCTGCATCATTAGAGTGTTTTTTTTGGCCAAAAATTCGCGCACAAGCAACGATGTGTGAGCAGGGGCGTTATCATGGTGCAAAAGCCAATTTTTGTTCTTCCACAAATCCGGGCGTTTCTGGCGAATTGCTTCGCGTTAATTGCGCATAACTTGCAGGTAATATTCCTTGACTGTACGACCCTGTGGCAAGAACTCATGATGCACCACGCCCCTGCAATCGAAGAAAACTGTGAGCAAAACCTTCACATTCGACCGAACTTGGCGCGCTTTTTTCGGTCTTGGCTTATGCGACAGCTTCCATTGCAATGATTGAGCTTTGGTTTACACGTCATAACCATAAACCCATGATTCGTCACCAGTTATGACCCTCTGGAACAAATTTGGGTCGTCGCGGACCGAGTCCAACAGCTCCTTAGCAATGTTAACGCGACACTATTTTTGTTCGAAATTGAGCAATTTTGGCACGAATTTCGCGGTGACCCGTCTCATGCCCAAATCATTGGTAAAAATCGCATAGCACGAGCCAATCGATATGTTTAGGTCCTCGGCAACTTCTCTAACGGTGATTCGACGATTGGCCAATATTATTTTCTTCACTTCATCAATGTTTTCGTCTGTTGTTGATGTGCTCGGGTGTCCGGCACGCTTTTTGTTGTTCGCATCTTCTCGGCCCTCTGAGAACATTTTGTACCACCGATAAACGTTGCTTTGTTCCAAGGTAGCTTCACCATATGCCACATTCAACATTCGGAATGCGTCCGCGCACTTAATTTTGTTTTTCATACAAAATTTGATACAGATTCTTTGATCCATTTTATGGAATAGGCAAAAATCGAAGACAAGCCAAAACACGTTCAACCAAAATAGCTGTCAACAATTAACTAAACATTAAAAATGGCCGACTTTGTCAGCATAAGTGAGGGACATGATTACCAACCTAACGCCACAAAAAAATCGAAAATCGAATATACGTAGCCCGCGGAAATTCAAAATTCGCGATACTTTTTGAACAGACCTCGTATGTTACAAAAGAGTATATTTTGCTAGTATTTTTTTTTATGCAACACGCACACAAACAAACAAACGACCCGAATAAACCTAAAATAACCCAACAAACCCAAAACAAATTAATGGCATAATAAACTTTATAAATTTTATAATTTTATAAATACATAAAATAAAACAAATCAAAATTTTTAAATTATGTCATTGAATAAAGTAAATGAAATAACTGAAATGAATAAAATGAAGCAAATGAACAAAGTAAAAAATGAATTTAGAATACGAATTAAATTAATAAAATTCATTAAGAAAAGCAAAAGAAATTTTTATTGCAGTTGAGACCAATACAGTCGGTAAACATGCTATCCTTCTATGTGGTGAAAGGGGCAAACTTTGTGTTGGAAAATCAGCTGGCGCACGGCGATAGATATTCGCCGTGCGTCGACCTGATGCTGCTGGGTAGCATGCTGCGCTCGGCTATGCCAGAGATAGCCCAGGCAGTGCTCGCGAGCATGCTGCTTGAGACAAGAAGCTCGCTCTCTCTCGTTTGACTTCGGCATAGCTCACTGTCGCTCTCTCGCTTGACTTCAGCGTCGCACAACGACGCTTTTGTACAACGCAGCCATGTTGCAAAATGTGACACTTTTGTGAAAACCCGCTTGGACAGCGCACACATCCTCTGTACATCTCTCGGACTTTTCACCATCTCACCGGATCTACTCAGCCTTTTCGTTATCACCAGGACTCAATAAACAAGTACGAGTACACCGTTACAATTTATCATAATTTAATGATGGTGAGGAGTAACTCATTGGTGCATCCTCATAAAGGTCTGACTCTATGGCGTGCTCGTCAGCGCGGGCTGTACCACGTTTCACATCACACTTTGCGCACTCAATTAATATAATTGCATGTGCTTATTATTCACTGTACTTTCCCCCAACTAAACTTGCTGGTAAAGTACTGTGAATATATTCTTGTCATTTGTGCATCCTCAAAACTCTCATTTTGCCGTGCTCTGCAGTGCTGACTGCACCGCGCTTTCCACCTCACATTTTCACAAGTAATGTAATGGTATATGCCAGCAATTACTCATAGTACTTTTCCTCAACTAAGTGTGCTGGAAAAGTACTGTGAATATTTTGCTAACTTGCGCATTCTCAACTCATTATTACGTGGCGTGCTCTGCAGCACTGGTTGCATCACGTTCACTGTACAACCTAAACCAGCACACAATTAATATAATTGTGTGCTAGTCACTCAAAATCAATATTAATTCTATTTTATTTCATTGTATTATATATATATATAAATAGTATTCACTCGAGGCAGGGAAACAGAAACCAGACTGAACATGTTGAAAGAGAAAGCGATTTATTATACCTTCACTATTAATTTGGAATACGAATATATATATATTATTAATATTAATTTTATTTTATTTCATTGTATTTTATATATATATAGAATACTCATTATTTTCAATATATTACAGATTCCATCCGACACCATCAACAGGAATTCTCAACACTTTGAGTAGGTGAGAGGTGTGGCTCTTTGTATTGGCCTGATAAGGACCGGTAGTATGATAACGAGTTAGCCCCGAAGAGTGATTTTAGTTGGGCTGCTTGCCGACAAAGGTCGACTTTGCGAAGTATCTGAGAGTAGCGAAAGTAGTCGAATGGTGAGACCTCGATGGGGATCAGAGGAGGTAAAGCGGAGTTGGGATCGAACTGTAATTTGCGACGTTGTGCAGCGACAAATGTGAGTCCTTCGACTTTCTTCCCTGGGGTGGGTGGGAGTTCGGTAACTTGATCTTGGAACTTTATTTCCTGTAGGATGCAGAGAATTTCCAGATCGGATGGAGTCGGAGAAGGGTCGGTAAAGAAGAGGCTGGGGCCCTTTGTGTTACCGACCCGATCACTTAGCTATCGGCGATGGTAGAGACGAAGAAAATGAAGATTAGGGAAAAAAAAGATATAGAAGAGTTGAAGTAGAAAGTGTGGAGCAGGAAGGCCGGCACGCAGGGTTGAGAACGAGGCGACAGCTACTACGGGGGTGAAGAGTAGGGTGGAGCAGTAGGGCCGCTACCCAGGGTTGGAAGCGAGCCGACAGCTACCGCGAAGGTGAAGAGTGGGGTGGAGCAGGAAAGCCGGTACTCAGGGTTGAGAGCGAGCAGACAGTTGCCACAAAGAAGGAGAGGAGGGTGGAGCAGGAAGGCCGCTACCCAGGGTTGGGGGCAAGCTGACAGCTACTACGGAGACAGGTGATGAAGAGGGCGAGAGGTGAGGAGAGAGGTAGGTGGAAGACTGTTAAAGGAAATAGTCGGTCGCTCTGCAATTACGGAATTGTTTATTCCTCAGAATCGACTGACTTTCAGTCGACTCTGAGTGCTTTATAATTACAGCAGAAGACCGTGGGGCTTGCGAGAAATACGTGGCCATCTCGCGGCTAAATCGTAGTACTATGTTACATAGGTAGGTTACATAGGTAGGCCGAGGGAAGCTCGGAGTGGTTTGGGTATGGTGAATATCGATCGCTTCATAGTGGTGGGGGTGTGTTTATGTTGAGTGACATTTGACATGTATTTCGGTGAGTCTAGAGATTAATATCTATTGGTGTTGTGAGTCTGTTTCGAGGCGTATATGGATCGCTTTATAGTGGTGACGTGTGTTTATGTTGAGTGACGTTTGGCGTGTATATCGGTGAATCTGGAGGTGAATATCTATTGATGTTGTGTCGAGGCGTATATCGATCGCGTTACATGGGTAGACGGGTGTGTATGTTGAGTGACGTTTGGAGTGTATATAAGTGAATTTAGAACGGGCGTAAAAGAGCTCTGACTATTCTCGGATCTTTACTGAGTCAATCGATATTCGCTTCCTAGGTCACGTGACCGTTGGTGGGAGTTGAGCTCCCGCCTAGGATCTCCGTGGCGGCTTACCCGCTCGCTACCCAACCGCCGCTGCAGTCCGGCGTCAGCGAGATGCACTCGGAGTGCATGCGGAGAGGTGGGGCATATCAGGGCCGAACCTTGTTGAATTGAATATTGTTGGATAATCAGCTGGAGCACGGCGATCGATATTCGCCGTGCGTCGACCGTTGCTGTGGTTGAGCACGCAGCGTTCGGTTGGGCGGAGATAGCCGAGGCAGGGCTTCGCGGAGCCGAGGTTGTGCCTCGTAGGCATGCCGCGTTGAGCGAGAGGATGTCTCTCTCGCTTGACTTCGGCTTCGCTCACCAGCTATCTCTCTCAATTGACTTCAGCGCCCAACGACGCTTTCATATCCCGCAGCCATGTTGCTAATTTCGACTCTTCTGTGAAAGACCGCCGGGACAGCGCACGCATCCTCTGGACATCTCAGACTTTTCACCATTTTTCATCGGATCTACTCAGCTTTTCGTGCACACCAGGACTCAAAACTCAGGTAAGAGTACACCGTTACAATTTAACGTAATTCACTGACGGTGAGGAGATTCATATATCGGTACATCCTCATAAAGGTCTCACACTGTGGCGTGCTCTGCAGCGCAGGCTGCACCACGTTTGCACTCAATTATTAGCATGCTCGATTAATATAATTGCGTGTGTTTTACCAATTAACTGCACTTTCCCGCAATTAAACTTGCTGGGAAAGTGTTGTGAATTCAGTCTGATCATTTTGTGCATCCTCAAGCTGACATTGCTATGCTTTGAATCGTAGACTGCTTCAAAGCCTGTCACACTAGAATTAGATAAAGTGGCCAGATTTTCATGTGCTAGCACTCACTTGCTGCAAATTCTAATTCATTGTCGCATTGAGTACTTGGTGACAGGCATTGGATTTGTCTACGCACTCATCTATCTCATTGCGTGGCATGCTCCGCAGCACTGGCTGCAGCACGCACACCGCTCTCAGTGCATCCAGCACACCAAATTAATATAATTGTGTGTGGCTCAAGTTTCATAATAAAATTCAACTAAATTTATTTACCTGGAAACTTTCTGATTTTGTGACAATTATTTTATATCAATTTTGGTGTTTTACAAATTTAACTTATTTTAACACTTAACATTATTCTCAAAATTATAACCAAAATTGTATTTATTTTTCGCTTTTATATTTTTCCAAATTATATTTAAATAATATTTTGTATACCACATAATGGAAGGTAGAATAAACCACTTCCTCAATATGACATCTCTGTGTCTGGTTTACTTTCCCTCTTGTATCGAGTGAGGCTTCATTCTTTTTCAATATCTTCACAGATCTGTCAAGTTACACCGGACGGATTCTCAAACAAATATAATCTTATATTTTCCCTGAGATACCGTAATTTCTATCCTACTTATTTTCCTTTATCCCTACGCTATCGTGGTATATTTTATGTTGGTCATTTTAAATGTATGATTTGCTGTAGGCTCTCGGTTTTGTTGGATATAATAATTCGCCGGATCGTCTATCCTCGGTTAGCAGAGTGAGTCCGCTTTGTTGTTGTTTTGACGGCTCTGCGGTTCGGCTGGACTTGGACGCAGCATACGCTCAGCTGCTACCGTCTAGTGTGGGTCTGACGTCACACCTGGATCTCGTGTATACCAGTGCGGCTGGAGCTAGTGATGGCTCATTTGGTCTTCCTTCCTGATAGCTGGACTTCTGCATCGGCGAGATCTGCGAACAAAAGTGTGCCTCGAATGCCAAATTTCTGGTGGTTTTATACCGGCGTCCCCTTCGTTCAGCCCATGCTTTTGATATCACTATATCTGGTGGCGGTCCTTTAGCCCATCTCCTGTAGTCCATCGATAGCCTAGGTCCTTCTTAAAATTCGTCGCTGGTCTTTAACGTTGGTTTTTAATTCTCACTGGTCTCAGATGGCGTTCCTTTATTTATGCTATTCCAACCGAATAACGGGACTTTGCCTCCGATGTGCTGGCCTACATGGTGTGAGTGACGCGCGGTAGCGGTGCTTCGTTGTATGCACCGCGCGGTATTAGATAGCCAGTACGTTATAATATATTTAATAGGACAAATTGTAAAACGTAAATTAAGATTACTCGATGGAAACCACGTGTAGGTGGTGGGGCTTTGAACAAGCAAAATAATTAAATATCCTGGGCTGAAACGTCAACACACAAGACAGTTTGGCACGAAAGTGAGCCGTAGAGCTATCGCAGCTCGCTACTCTGGGCGCCTGCTATATATTACATATATAGATCTAGTGCGAAAGAGATAGTGCTATAACACCCCGAATCAACGAAGATCGACGATTGCATACAAATAACAAATGCAGGTACTTCAATGTTTACATTAATTAAAAAAAATTAATAAAAATAGAAAATAAACCAATGTAATTATAATATTTAAGTTATAGCACTACTTGCATTTTAATTCGGTTTGATTTGCTTGGTCGATTAATAGTTTCATTTTTCTTATAATTGTCTGTATTTTTTAATGTAATAAATAACAAGGGGTTCTGGTCAGCATGTGCTAGGCGTCATGACAAAAGCAACCAAAATATACGAGAAATCACATGCTGGCATATGAGATCCCCACTTTCCATCTGTTTTCGATCGGGTGCGAGAGAGAACGCACCATCAATTTAGACGAGTGCGAGAAAGATGGCATGATCACCCGAGTTCGTGATTGATCGCTGAGGCGAAGCAAACTCACCGACGCAGTTGCATATTGAAGAATGCTGTCAATGAAGGCACACAAGCAGAGGCGACACTCGTGCTCCCTCAACACTGGGTGCTTACTAGGCCCAATCACCCCAGTGTAAATCGCATCAAGCAGGCTATATGCCATGGAGGATAGAGGGAAGCAGTGCTATCTTCGTATTCTGGCGTGTGCGTAAGTGTTCCACGGCGCTGCGGACGCCAAGAACTGCGTGTGCTATTTATAAACGTATGTTTTGCGCATGCGTGTTATCAGGTGTCAAATAAGCTGACAATTTTTATTTCCTTAACCTTAATCCTTAATTCACTTTAGAAATCAATCGTGTGTAGCTGTAACAGTGCCTTAAGGTATTTATACATTCAAGTGATAGTGCAATTACTCAGCAAAATCCAAAAAAACACCTAAAAAATGTCATATCAATTTATATACGACAAAGTAATCTTCGTGTATGAGCAGTCAGATAGCCGAGATGATAGCGTGTCAGTTTTGTATGCGCGAGGTGCCATCGCGAGGTGTCAAATCTCAATTTGTAAATTGAAAAAAAAAAAAAAATTATTTATTTTCAACTCCAATTATTTGATATGTCTTTTATCTGTAAATTAGTTTGATTATTGATTACATCTATGTTATAATAATTATAATGACCCAAACTAGAATAATAATATGAGGGTCGATCAATAAATAGTCGGCCTTGCGTCATCTGTTGGTCGAGGAAAGAAATCAATAGCGACGTTTAGTAGTGCCATCTTTCACATGACTGTTGTGAAAGTTTCAGCTCGCTGCGATGTTTAGTTTGCGTTTGACAGCGTCGAAAGAACAATTTTTGTGTTTTTACAAAAATGGAAAAAATTGAGTATCGTGCGGTGATTCGATTTTTGTTTTTGAAAAAGAAAACGAACAATGAAATCAAAGTGGAGCTAGACGAAATTTATATGCACCTTGCAAAAAGTCCACGATATGGTGTTAAATGATCGGAGACTAAAAGTGCGTAAGATTGCTGAGGCCACAGGCATATCATATGGCTCAGTGACTTCAATCCTGAGTGACCAGTTGGGTATGAAAAAGTTATCCGCAAGATGGGTGCCCCATTTGCTCACTGTCGACCATAAAAGAGAACGTGTAGCTGATGGCCAAAAATGAGTTTAAATACAAATTGCTTTCGCATCCACCGTATTCTCCAGATTTGGCCCCCTCCGACTAATTTCTGTTTCGAAACCTGAAAAAATCCGCTCGGCGGAAAGAGATTTGGTTCCAGAGATGACCTCATCGCCGAAACAGAGACCTGTTTTGAGGACCTTCCGAAATCGTATTATTCGGAGGGCATCAAAAAATTGAAAAATCGTTGGAATAAGTGTGTCGAGCTAAAAGGAGATTATGTTGAGAAATAAAAAGATTTTTGTCCAAAAAAACGCGATTTTCTTTACCAAGCCGACTATTTATTGATCGACCCTCGTAATTGTTAAAACCAATTAACCTTGATGTATCTATTGATGGTTGACGGTTTTTTTAAAATTATTCGAAAATTCATTATAAAAATTATGTACCAATCCTTAATATATTTCGCGTCATTTACCAAAATTTTAAGAACTTTGTAAAAATGTTCATACCGCAATTATTACATTAAAGTAATTACTTTTTAATTTTACTTTATATTAAATATTGTGCGTCTGAAATAAAAATTTCGCCAATCTACACTTATTGCAAAAATATATTTTGTCATGTAATAATTAATTTATGTTTGATCAAATTTCTGAAACAAAAAAAAAATCGTCGTGCGAAAAAATGATTCATGGTGGACTACTTTAAAATCAGCAGGAGAAACTAAAAGAACGATAATCGAATAATGTATTTTTTTTGTTAAATAAGAAATTACTATTTTCTATTTTACATTATTTTTCAGCCCATGGCTTATGTGATATCTGTACCTTTAAATTATTACACAGTCTTCAAACTATAATTCCAAGGGATTGTATTATTTGTCCGGAAGGTTCGAACACCATGGTTATAAGAAGAACAGACGTATTGAATGAAAATCCGTCTGGGATTTGCTATCGCGGCTGCACTTTATTACAAAGATAGAACGCGAGATAAAAGAGTAATTTGGGTTGAGGGTGATCGCGCTTTTGGGGAATGGGGATTGAAAAAATTAAGATTTGATTTGTAATTGAAAAGTAAATTATTAGATACGCTCTTCGTCTCTCTCAAAGTCGCCGTTGCAAACAAGTAATTTTAAACGCAAACGGGTACGTAAACAAAGTAAGTGCAAATAATTAAACCACCATGACGGTCAGTTTCACCCTGTGCACTGACTGTAATACTATATTTTCGGTCCCTAACTACAATGCGACGTCTACCAGCAGATTTGTTGTCAGGATACACTTACGGACTTTTTCTGTAATCTCGCCATACGAGCACTCCTTCCCTCTAGTCTCCATGTTTTTGGGGTTCTATAGCACTGGATCTTCGATGGTCCTACTTCCATCTTTCTTGCTAAAAGAACGCGATGCGGGGTAATTCCTATGCCTAATTTATAATTTTGTTGAATATCACAAACAACAAAAATGTAACCGAATTTGAAAAAGCAGTGAGAAAGAGTTCGGGATCGGGTATATTAAAATTTCTTTTCTTTATTGTTGTAAGTATATAATCATTTTACGTGTGATTTGAGTGCGATAGGTAGTACATTCTGCGATGACGCCGGAGAAGCGAGGCACGCTTGAGGATAAAATGTCAGTGTACCTTAGTGCAGAGAAATCCCAGAGGATACTAGCGCAACGTCGTGATGCATCCCCGTTCGACAAAAAGTCACACTCCGACGAATTCGCGTCTGTGCCCTTTATAGTTCCCGTTCATTTTAACATTCCCAAGAGTCTTCTTGCTATCGAGTGTCATCTTTCTGCGAACATAGAATATGGAATATAATTCGGCCCGCCCATACAATATATGTACAATCCCATACAATACGCGTTTGAAGTTCAGTCGAATGTCCATAAATATTGCCAATATACCCTTTGGCGAAATTAATGCAGTTACAAATTCGCCAGAACTGTCTTGCTATATAGGAAAGCCAGTGCGAGAATATCCTGCACGAAAAGTCACAGGATTTGCTTGTAAGCGCAGCAAAGTTAGCGGCAAACGATTTTGGAGTTTTTGACAAATTGTTCCCAACGTCAGAGACGTTTTTCAACATTGCTTTATTCACAATTACTGTCCAGTGGCTTTGATGAATGCCACAGGTCGAAACATCACTCCGGTTGAGCTGAAGGCAATAAATATGTTGTGAATGTGTAGATCGATTCGTTTACCACTTAATTGTTTTTGTTGTTGCAGGGAATTGAGCAGAAGGCTTTGCATCTATTCTGCGGCAAAGCACTTGTCACTGTTGTTCAACTCCTAGGAGTTGAGACGATTGTCAGCATTGGGAGATTTACTGAAAAACGGACTAGAACTGCTATCACTAATGCGGGACTTTCCACTGATGTAAGGAAACATTGTATCATAACTCTGAATTTTTGGTTTTGCCACAGTAGTCTGAACATTGATAAAACAAAATAATTGATAATTGTTACAAGAACAATTCTCATGCAAATGCATAAAACCATACCTAATTATTTGTTTGAGACATGTATATTTATATTGCTGGTTCTTGGTGAACCTTTCAATTTCTTAAATTTCTATCTTTGACTTTCTCATCAGATACAGAGTATGTAAAAGAGTATATGATGTAATTTTAAAAAAGTTCGACTCAGATTATGGTGTAAATACATGTTTTTAGTGTCCTCGATTATAAAAAAGTAGTCACTTATTTACGTCTGTCTGGATGTCACTCCAAAAGTCCAAACATTTTTTCAAAGGACTGGATTGCAGTGAAATTTGGTGTGTGTCTTCTATGTAGAAAGTATAGTTTTAAGATTGAAATCTGCTTCAAATAAAAATTCCAAACTTCTACTCTTTTAGATACTTAACCTGAAGTGTAAAAATGTACTCTCATACTCAGTAGTAATTAAGTGATTTAGTATGGCATTGCCTTCGTTACCTTACACAGCCACTCAAATGGAATTTTTTTTTGTCCACTACGTATTGAGTTGTGCAATTTATAATCCAATTAGTGCAGCCACCTTAACAGCAATTGTACTCCTCATGTCTAAGCTCTCCTGAAAGGAAAAGTACATACAAAAAGGTATAAAACATTTTATTTAACTAATAAAAACAATGCTTAATGAAAAAGATATACACTAAATGTTGTAATTCGATCTTTGAAATTTATATTTTTCATTGGCCTGTTTGAGCTTGAACACGTGTAAAACAACAGAATAATATAATTGCACATTCTTGGACAACTAGACACTTTTCAGAACTTCTGTAGATCAAAAGATAACTCGTATCTTCGTCAGTTACAAATATGGTGAGAAATTTCCCAGATAGACATTTTGTGTGTGCAATTAACTAAAGTATAATAGTACGTTAGGCGTCTCGTCGTTTTCTCGGGTCGCGCTAATAGCCGTCATTGCCACGCGCGTCCTTTCTATTTTTCGATTGTCTCTTATAGCAATCTACCTCTTGCTGTCTCGACAACCTGTTGCTCACTAACTCCTCGGCGGGCTGCCTGGAGCTACGCGGGCCCGCGCAGGCGTCCTGTGCTCGGGTTTTGTCGTGGTGCGCGGCCGTTGACCAGCCGGATCTTCCGGCGCCTGTCGCGTCGTATCGTGGTTCTTAACATTTCTATTTACACTACTTCATGTCACTATATAGATAAATCTCAACCAAGTGTCGTAATTAAAGTACATGTACTTGTGATTGAGAATCCTTGCCTGATGCTTGTGAGATCTGAAATATATTAAAACAGAATGAGTTCTCACTCATGACGGGTGAAATAACCAGACGAACGATGTAGGCAGAGAAACTGATTTTTATTTTCCACTTTCTTTCACTCAACTATAAAAAAAAAATGAAAATAAATTGAATCCGATTTTAACGAAAATTAGTGAGCCACACGTACAATTTTATTAATTGCGTGTCAATGAATTACGTGAGAGAAAGCATGAAGGAGCCCGCACTGCAAAGCACGACACGAGGTGAGACATTTGAGAATGCACAAAATGAGTTTTCTCCACTTCACCTTGATTGAAATTATGTAAATTATCAAGGTAACGACTTACTGTTCAATTTGAGTCCTATTGAGCACGTTTTCAGTGTGAGAATGTCCGATAAATGCAGTGAAAAGTCCGAAGCTGAGAAGATGCTGCGTTCTTGCGTGTTGAAAAATACCAAGATGGCTGAGCTCTTGGAAAGCGTCGTTGAGTGACACCGCTGTCAAGCGAGAGATAGCTCATAGTCTCTCGCTTGAGTTGAGTATCCACGAAGTACTACCCCGGCGGCACGCACGGCAGTCGAGCGCAGCGCAGCACCAGCAGCATCGAGCTACCGTACGGCAATCATAGTGGCCGCGGTACGTCAGCTGATTCCTCAACAACTTGACAAAACGTGCTGCGGATGTTTTTAGTTTATTTCACAGCTTCTTGTACATGTAGAAGACAGCTTTCATAAATGTTCTGGTCACCACTTTTGTCATATTGTGTTTTTGTGGGATTATTAATACCACTGAAATTTCAATTTGAATAAAAATTAATTAATTATGCCTCCTGTAGTTTTTAATTCAATGAAAATACATTATTTATACCACCAAGAATAAGGAATTGAGCGGTATTAAGTGACAATTCCTCCAACTCCTTTGGAATTTTTTTTACAATTTCTAAGTCTCGTGCCCATTCTTTTCTGTACGTGCCCAACTGACTTTTTCCTGGTTATTTCTGTATCTCTATATGGTGCCTTGTCAGTTATTCCCTTATAAGTTTTGGAGTCTCCATCGCCTATGTAATTGATGTATTTCACTCCATATTTATCTTCTGATCTTGGAAATATTTCATACATGGCGTCAACCTCTATTTTGCCGGAAGAACCTTCGTGGTTTGCATTACAGTTGTCAGCATGACCGTCTGCCCATTCTTCATACTCACTAGTATTTTGCTTACGTTTCCAAAATTCGGAGGCCTTGCAATACTTGAACTTGACATTTACGTCAAGTACCACGCCAGTGTAATGTCCAATGCCACTACATACTCCTGTCAATGAAGTGAAGCCTCGTTTGCGCCATGTGCCATCCCCTGATACGGTGAATCCCACATTTGTCTCGTTTGTTGCTTCTGTCATCATTTTTTTTCTTCCTGCACAAGTGACTTACTAATCATATCTTGTACTGCTTTTGAAGCAGTCATAGGTAATATTTTTTACAATCACGTCATGCATAGTCTAAAGCTGGACGTACTAGATCCATAATTCCACAAAATCTTCGTATGCCTTTTAGTCCGATCCCTATCATTCGCATGGTAAAAGCAAACCAAGTATTTACTTCGTATACCTTGGAAATATATGGGCAAGAGGGAATAGTTCGGGACTCATAGGAAGGACACTCTATTTTCAGTTTGAACCCGAGACCACGAGGAGAGTTTTTCGAAATCGTAATTGTTTTTCCGCACTCTTTGCATTTCACGTGATCACTGATAAACGAAAATACGGTGGCGAAATTTAGAAAAACGTAATCAATATCGTAGTTTATACTTGGTTCTAAATTAATTGACCTTCGCAGTTTTTTTTGCCGAAGCACTCACGTGACTACAGTCTTGTTCGGATTCATAACGATTCTTGGGTCGTTTTCATTTTCCGGGCTGATTATTGTGAATCGTCTTATTCGCCTCATCTGCTCTCGTCATTTTGCTATCAAGATGACCTTTTATGCGATCTGTTTTACAATATAAATTCCACAACACTAAGGTGCACAAAATGAATACGTTGCTCACTGCTGCACGATTGATGATCCAATGACGCTCTAGACAAACCGTGGAATTCACAAGAAGGGTCCGACCCTTCGTACCTGCTAGACAAAAGACTCTGAGTTACTCTGGGCTACGCGGCGCGCCGGGTCACACGGCCGCTCGGCCGCATTCCCGTAAATCGCTCATAATTTTACAATTTCTCGAATATCAGGATAAAATTTACACAATATTCTTAAGACTATAAACTGAGGTAGGCGCAAAAAAAATTTTGCCAAAATATTTTTTTTTCCGGATGTGTCCTCTTAAGTTCAGCAGCCACAATTCAAAATAAAAATCGACTAATATGGTGATATCAAATGAGATTATTTTTCATCCATTTTTTAAAGGAATAAACCGAAATATTACTCTGAAGTAATAGCTATTTTGTTAATTGGAAGTTGCTTCGTATATTCACCGCCCAGATTTTGGAAAGTGTTACATGTTCAAAAGTCATGACCGTTTGTTTTTTTTCTAAGTTAACTTAATATTAGGCAAATCAATGGTTGTAAAACATGCTGCTGCACAAGTAACCGTTAAAAACAGTCCATTAAACCATGAACATGTGTAAAAACGCCTTTTAAACGCGCTTCATGATCCTTGAGATGATGTGTATATAGTCTTTCTTTCTCAGATCTTCATGTAAGAGAGATACCAGCATTTTTTAATCGCAAATTTTTCTGCCATAACTGATCTTTCGGATAAAAAATGAGAACGTTGAAATGTTGAATTGTAAGACGCCCCTAGCGGGTTGTGCGATTTTGCAAACTGGTAAAGTCGAAAAAATCGTCTCCAATTTGGATTGGTGGCGACTTTTCATGTAAAGTCCAACCAAAATCGCTTCAGTACAATGCTGGAAAAATTGGTTACCAGTCAATACTTGAGACGAATTTTTCGACTTTACCAGTTTAGAATTACCAATCAAATTTTGGCTCGCACAACCCGCTACGGGCAGGTTACTGTTCTCCCCTTTTATTTGAAAGATCAATTGTAGCAGAGAATTTTGCATTATAGTTTTTGTAGCTGACCGAGGGATAGCACATCATTTTGAGATTAGTGAGACTACTTGGTTGGTAACAAATACTGTTATCTGAATTTCTGTCACGGTTGATCTATCGGATAAAAGAATTCTCGTCTTTTACACGACAGCCCATCTGTGGCGAAGAAACTCGAGATCATGAGATAAATAATAAATCTCTTGTTTCTCGTGCGCATCAATGCTTACACCGGTCAATTGGCGCGGCACCGGGTAGAAATCAATAATCGTTCACTTATCCTTTTGTTGGTGTATCCGCACGTACACGCGTTTATATCGTCTTTTCCGTGTAATCTCTTTCTTTTCCTCCTTTCAATCGTCCACAGCGTGGTTCTCGCATTTGCTCGCGTTATCGCACGTTCTCGAAGCGACTGGAAGTATTTCTGGCATCTACAATGGCCACTTTCACTCGCATCGATATTTCGTCGTTTCGATGGTGTTAAAATGAGACAAAATATTGATTTGTTAAATTGCGGAGTACATTATATAGTGAAAGGCCTGAAATTTGAGAATCAATTCAGCAATCCATAAAAAATGTACGACACTTTAGTTATGCAATAAAGTGTCATTATTGGCTACAATTGTATATTGAAGCAATGCCATTATAATAGAACCCTTTGAATTTTTCTTTATCACTATAAATTCGTAAAATTTTAATTTCTTTGCATGTTTTAAACAAGGTTGCAAAGTTTAATGTAAAATTTGATAAAAATCGGTAGAGACGTTCAATTTTTACTCACCTGGATCTTCGAGTTTTGGGAGGTTTTAGGCCAATGATGGGATAACAATTATTTTTTATCCGATTACCACGCTCAGGATACCGCATATGGAGCATAACTCGCGCGGCGTAATTTTCGTAGCCAATTCCAAATCCGTAATCCCATTCTATGATCTACCGGAAAACTAACGACGATGCGTGTCTGGCTGGCACAAGTTACGCAATACACAAGGTACGCTCCATGTGACGGTAGCCTCACTCCTAATTCGTGATCCAAAGTGTGGTAATTTATTTAGGCTGGCTCCAGTCAAAATACGTATGCAGATCTGCGATGGAAAATACGGACATTCCAGCAGCATTCAGCAGTGTACGTCTTGAAGCGAGGGCGCATTAGCCCTCGTCGATCTGATGCCACAGATGGAGGCATTTTTTCCGCAAGGTCCGCGACAACAGTCTAAATCGCAAAAGTCTAAATCTTTTGTAATGTCAATTTATATGGGAGTAAAATTATATACATATATTCTTTTACTTTGCTGAGTAAGCAATGTCGCTGGGTTGGCAAATAGGTACTCGTATATACGAGTACACCATCCATCATTGTGGAATAAACACAGACACTTTTAGATATCCTTGGCACTGTACACAGTGTACACTTTTCTGTCATATATATTAAATTTTATATAATATATATAAGCTTATAGGGAAAAAGTATACATGAAACAACAAAATTGATTGACATGAAAAATAAAGAAGAGATGCTTTTATGAATTACATTCCAATGCTTCATGTTTGTCTTCATTTTTTCCCTTAATTTTTGTTTCTTTAGCATACAGAAAAAAATTATTCTCATAACATTTTTTTCATTTTTATATTTTAATCAATTCAAACTATACGCTTTATGTTTTTCGCGTTCACTGCACAAACAAAAGTATAATATCTTTCAATATGCCATATGAAAGTCTCTTTTAACATGGCTGTATTGGCAAAATTGCTATCAAACTATAAATGAATGTCGATAGCAAGAAATCCACGTACTTAAGCTTATCAAAAAAATACACCGATTCAAACTAGATAATCCAACGAAGAACAAAAAATTCCAAAGTGATTTACCGTCTCGTTTGGAAGATATCACCATGAAACAATAACATTTTGTCTATTTTATCAGCCTGCACGTTTGAGCGTCCACGCAGTTCTTATCTTCAGTTCAATATCTTAGCATTTCGTCTTACGCCACCTTGCCATTCCTCTCAACACGGGTAAACTACGAGAATTACCTTCTTTTATTATTCTAATATATCTATTTCTATTTATTGTTTTTTAACAAGTGCGAAATCATTTTGTAGTAAATATATTGTCCTCATTGTAGCATCACAGCGTCCTGCATTTATGCTATCAACGTGACGTTATATTGTATTGTAATGTTGTTCGCAGCACTATATTGCACCCTGCCATACTTTTGCTGCAAACATGACGTTACTGTTTGCCGCTTGTTGACTGCATCATAACAATACGACATACCATTATTCTGTCACTACCGTGATGTCACAGAATGTCCCATCGTTGCAGGTTTTGTACCATTATATTATATGTAGTTACTCCATTAATACCGCAATCTTAGTGTTTTTACGTAACCTAATATTACCATGACATTAACACTACAGCTTTATGCAATTTTGCTGCAAACATTTGGTATATACCGTCACTATGCAGCTTAAAGCGGAGGCAGAATGAAGCATACTAGCGTCCTGCTGTGCAGTGTTATGCCGACAAGTTGCCGCTTCTGTGCTGTCATCCATAGTTTTAACAGTACGTTTGTCTTACTGGATTACGCTGTGCTACACACCATTGGCACTTTTTACTATCTCATCACATAGAAAGGTTGTAAAGAGAAAACGTATTATAATCCGAAAAAATTACTTGTCAGATTATTTTATACTCAAATCCGCGTTAAATGCGAAAAAATGAATATTTTTGGTGTTTTGTATTTACAAATCGTGTCGGAACGCACGAAACCTACGGATGGTGCTAGCTTACATAGCTACTTATAATATAAAAATATTTCAGCGACGCCGCTGTGTAGGAGAATTGAGATTATAAATTTTTAACCCTCTGCGATCCTCCTTAAGGGTCAACGGATATTTTAATTGAAAAACCCATCTTTAAGCTTCTTTCAACCCTCCTTAAACCTTTGTTTCATCACCTTTTAATCCACCTTGTCGAGGGTTAATGAAGGTTTAACATTTAAAAAAACTTTTAACCCTCCATAAAGACCATCAGTCTCGGGTTTAAGGAGGGATAAAGGAGGTTTTAAATTGTTATCAAACTTTAACCTTGCATAATGGTTATTAAACTGGCGTTCCAAGAGAGTCAAAGGCGGCTTAAAAAATTCAATCTATCCAATGATAGATTGTGAGAGCGCCTGGCGCCCGAGCCGTACGAAACGCTAGTATGATATTAAAGATATTTTCACACCAATAGCTTCACGCCAGTAACAATCAAGATGAGATAGTTACGACTTGCGATTACGACAGTATCAACTTTTTCATGCTTTAGGTGGTAAATACACTGATACAGTTAAATTTGGTTATGCAGAAGCAGCAGCACCATTATTTGTACATAGCATATAAAAGAGTATGCAAAGTAGATCTTTGCATATGGCTTCTTCATTATTTTCTACTTATCGTAAGCCACCTCTGTGAGGAAGTATATTTCGATAGATATTGGCTACCTCATAGAGGAGGTGTTGTGAAAGCCGGAAAATACTGATGAAGCAATGTTTACAGCGTTTTACTTTAAAGGCTCCCCTAAATATTGTATACACATACATACAAAACTTATCTGCTTAACATTTGGATAGCTTAAGGGAAGGCGAAACACTCACTCCACCGCATCTTATTTTTGGAATCTACTTTCTTATTCTACACTAAATAGAATTGAATGAAACTCGGCCAGTAGACTACAAAAATATGAAACTCCAGGGTGACAAGCGTACAATTGTTAAAATTGAGAAAAAAAAATACAGATTAATTATCCGCAGTTATCTGTAATGGAAAGATCACTTTTTACAATGATTTAGGGTACGAAATGAAAAAAAAATGCCGTTTTTCACTCGAAAACCAGCACAAAAATACACACCGAAGTTTATTGGTGTGTCTACACACCAATAATCTTATCGCGTCCGCGGTAATGTATTTTCATATTCCCATTTTGTAAATCTTCCAATATTTTGCATGGTTCAGTATATTGATCCGAAAATTTGCTTGAGTGGGGCTCTTTGAGCATCACTACTCGGTCCCCGATCCTAAAACTTTCAGGATTTATCCTTTTGTCATAATAAAGCTCTAACCTTTTCTTTGCTGTATTTAGGTTTTCAGCAGCGAGTTCTTGCAAGTCTCGTTTTCGTGTAAATAAGTCCCGGAGATATTTGGTGTACGTAAGGTTGTTGGAATCCTTCAGTGGGGGGTCGTTAGACGGTTGTCTGGTCAGCTTACCAAACATCAACTCAAAAGTATTGCATCAGTACATGGCCATGTCGATAAACTCGCCCCACTCTTTACGTTGGTCCACATATTGCTTTAAATATTACGTTAGAACGTAGGGTGATCTTTCAATGGACCTGTTGTTTTGCGGAGGTAGGCTGTTGTTCTACACAATTTTATTTCGAACTTTTTGACAACCCCTTTCATTAAACTGCTACAAAAGTTGATTCCCTGGTCAGTTAGTATCGCCCGTGGGGAACCGAATCGAGAAATAAACTTTGTAAAAAGCATTTGCAATATCAATGTTGGTTCCAATGGAATTTCAATGGAGTATTATGTCAGTGATCAGTATGTGTTACCTGCTTTTCTCGTTGGTAGTGACTCGATCACGTTCATCGCGATCGAAGGCACAGCCAGATATATCGGTCAACACCGTTCGCTGTTTTATTTTTATCCTGACTCATTTCTTTAACTGGTATCCCCTGCAGTGCTGTATGCATTCTTGTACGTCTTTTTTCATATCCCTCCAAGCGTACATCTCCTGGATTGGATTGAAGGTCCTCGTAACCTTTTTATGACCAGCCACAAGTGAATTATGTGCTTCTTCGTCGATTGTGCGGTGATCGGCAACATCCGGTATTTTTATCAACATTTTACAAATTGTCACCAATATGGGTGAATTTACCAAATAATTTTCGTATTCCTTAGCTATCGTTTTCCATTCTATAGTGTATATAGAGTTTCTGTTTTAGCAATACTAATTGAACTTTTCGAGAGCTCCCTGACCACATCTTTAAGCGATTCAAAGGCATTTCGCACGTCTTTTATATGAGCGTTTGCTCTCAAATCATGTTTGGTAGGTAACCATATCAATAATTTTGACTTAACATGTACCACCTGAGTTCTAGTCAGTCTAAGATCTCTAATGGTAGGGAGCATGTTGGCCTCACTGAAGTCCATGGCCCCACGTCCACCGGTTGACCCTTGATTGGTACAACTATTACGCAGTTATCGGAACGCATGACTATCTGACGCGCTTTTCTTTGAAAACATAAAAGCATGTATTTGAATTTGTCCGGGTTTCCTAAAGGGAATTGTTACTCGGTCAAATGGCGGTGCTATACTACGGGCAATTTTCAACCCTGCTTGTTCTTTGTTGGACGTCGTGTACGTCTGCACGGATCTTCGTAACCTCTGTCTAAAAAGAGTGAAAGCTGTTCTTCATGGTCATTAACAGCTGTTCGACGCGGAGATTTAAACTCGTGTCATTATTCTAATCTTTCTGCGAAAATTAAGCCTAGTCCTCTCTGTATCGCAATTTGTAAGCTTTTTCTTTACCGTAGATTTCGCCCGGTCTTTCTTAGACTTCTGGTACTCTTGCCATAAAAGCCGGTTCCTGCTCTTTTAGCTGTTGTTGCTTTCAAAATAATTGGTTTTGGAAATCCTTACTTCTTCCTCATTAAGGGGGGCTTTTTATTGCGAGTTTCCGTTTTGATTCGATTATTTAAAATCTATTAAATTATCTTCAAATGCCTCGAAAATATTGGAGGAGGGAATTTTTTCTAAACGCTTTAAGATGTATCCCACCAATGTCACCAAAAATGTACTTGTTACGTCTCAAGTTGTTAGAGTTTATTTTTAAAAAGCCAAATGATTATTCGTACTGTTGACCCTGACCTCCTGGGCAACTTGACAGTACGAATCTCTTTTCTTTATCCCCCGTTCTCAATTGCAAACAGGCAAACACACACATGTTCTCGCGCATTCTTAGGCATGAGTACGTGCGCATGCACCCGTCTGAGTGAACGACGAATCAAATACCTAGTTCTAGTCATCGATTGCTGGTACCCTTCATGTGCATTACTGTGGCTGCTGGCTATCGAGCGCTGCAAAGGCGTAGCGGGCGATGTCCTTAATCTAACGTGACCATAGATCTTCCTCTGTAGAATTGGTCCAGGACGACCAGATCCGCGTGTCTTACCCACAGGAGAGAAACGGTCGAAATGAGTGAAAAGTCAATGCAAGTATAGTATAGTGCCGTGCTGATGGAAGCATTGATGACGATTTTGGTGTGATGTCGTGCTGATGGAATCACCAACGAGGATTTTAATGTGTTTGCGTAGGTATACGAAGTGTGCTGATGCACCGCAGTATGTAAAGACTATATAGTTGTGACTGACTGAGTAGCCACTTGATGGAATTCCTGAGTGGAAGAGGCGAACACGCGTGCGTGTTATTTTACTGAATGAATTTGTAAAACCTCTTGTTGAATTCTGTAAAGAAACAGGTCAAGAAATAACTTACACTTTCTTTCGCTTTTTTTTCTGAATTTATTCCAATCGATTTAGAGTTTCACAATGATGACAATGTCTTACAATTATTTGTTTCAATGCTTAACCAAATTAACTTTCTAGACCTCGTCTTGTCGACCTTATTTATTAAAAGTCGCGCCTCGTATTTAACTTTTGTATTTTGAGGGTACGCGTGTATAAAAAATAGCACGACCGATGATAAAAATTAACTTACTCCTCCACGGTGCTTGCCAGGCCATATAATAGTACAGCCTGTGCCTGAATGGGGATACGGCTCCTCGAAACCTATTCGTTGTCTTTTCGTGGAAAACAAATTTCATTACAGGGGTGATGTCAATATGTCAATATCCTGACAAGGATTTCTCAGTATTCGTTCGCAGTTACGAATTGCGTTTTGGACGAAATCGTGACGTAGTCCACCTAGTAATATTATTTCAGTAATTATTATTTAATATTAGTAATACAATTGTTTAAACATTCGTTGTATGGTAATAGCACCTGAGAACGAGACTGACTGCATTTTCCATTGATTTCGGGTATTCATATTTTCATATTATATTAGTATTCTAGTATATGTGGAGGAGAGAAAAAAATAAACAAAAAAATTATTATTCTCAATACTAGTGTTTAAGTCTACTTTTAAGTGAACTTGGGGTGTTGACTCATTTTCGGCGGTAGGGACAGGTCTGGTTTGAATCCCGTTTCCTGATTATGAAGGCGCCCAATCATTGTACCTGTGAAACTTAATTGGCACAGCGGATGGGTACCCCTTGGAACTGAATAGTTCGTGTCCCCAGATGAGGGTAGTGCCAATCCCGTCTCTCTACGATGAAGGGTATCCGAGAAATTGTACTTTTGAAGTTTTATGAGAAAGAGAACGAATCTTTATCATGCCTTCGCTTTTTCATGCACAGTGCTCTCACATACCTATATCAACTCCATCACTCCTAAGAAGCTTCGTACATTCATGTACTCTTTCATCCTGCTTCCACATAATCTCTTACTTATACGCTTTTATTTCTCCTTTTTTGTCTGTACATACACTCGCTATGTACGTTGTCTTTTATTCCTCTTGCTCTTGCATGATTTCATATCTCGATCTCTCCTTTATTACTGTATGCGCTCTTTCCGAAGCCTTTACGTAGCATATGCCTACCTCTCAAGGCAAAAACAGCGACTTGATCAAGATTATAATACTTATAGATTTTCTAGAAAAATAATCTGTATAAATTTATATGGGAAATACAAAATATGATATATAGGCCTGCTTACAAAGATAAAGCTTCCTTCCGGAAATGGTCGAACATGGATGCCGCCAAGGGAAATAAATTTGTCGGACTACCTATAAGGAGCGGAATCAGCCGAGGCAAAGTAGCGAGATTCTGTGTCACACCGTCAAAACCCAATAGAGTAAGTTTATATGTTTATAAACACGACAGGGAAGTGGAACAGCCGACGGTGACATGCGAGCCGTCGGAGATAGCGAAGGCCGTACGTAGCCGAAAGGTCAAGACACTGCGCGTAAGCTCAGAGAGCACGGGAAAGAGGGCCAAACGTTTCGAGCAGCTACAACGGCAGCCCGACTCGGTGCCCCCCAGCAGTGAAAAGCAAGCAGCTCATGCAGGAATAATGTGCGAATACAAGGGTGTATTCCATCTACGAGGGAACAAGCGACAGCGCACGCATGAGGTGCAGCATCGCGCACCCTTTAAGGTCAGATCGAAGGACCGAGGATCGCAACTCTTGCCTGGCAAGAACGTAAAATCGGGGTATGGGTCCGGTAAAATGCATAAAGCCTGAAAAGAAATACTAATGCAGATGACTCTAACCGGGTTGCGAACTGCCAGAAATCTTCCATCAAAAAATTTGGTCAAATCATTTGTCGCTTAGATTTATCACTCTTAAGAAACATATGACCGCGTATAAAAGGATTAATTAATTAATCTGCAACAAAGGACTAATGCAGATGCTCTGAGTCGCATATACGCGACTACACGAGCCCAAGTGGGACAGGAAAGAAAGTCCCACAAAAAAGAGAAAGATAGCGCAATCGGGTATACGAACAGCCGCACAAAGCGGAGAGTCGAAGATACCCAAGGCAACGACGATAGCTCGTCGAAGCGAGAGGCCAAACTCGCCCACGAGAAAGAGAAGTGGAGAGGCCGACAGACAAAATGCTAGCGGAAGGAATAGTCCAGCCAGAAGTCAATGGAACGCGCCGCTGATGGTCGTGGCTAAGAAACCCGATGCCGCCAGAGTGAGGAAAATGCGCGTAGTGGTGGACTTTCGGAAGTTGGACGAAGCCACCATCGGAGACTCGTGCCCACTGTCCAATGTAACCGAAATATTGGACCTGTTGGGACGAGCCCGATATTACACGACGTTGGACCTCGCCTCTGGATTTCACCAAATCCCGAAGGCGCAGGAAGACATTGAAAAACGGCATTTTGCACTCCGCAGGGTCATTTTGAGTATAACCGCATGCCATTCGGACTGAAGAACGCGCCACCGACTTTCCAGCGGCTAATGAACTCCACGTTAGCAGGACTACAGGGCGTCAAATGCTATGTGTACCTCGACGAAATAGTAAAACACGGACAAAAAGCTACTCGCGATAATTTGGGCTCTTGCTCAGTTCCGGTAATATATTTGTGGTACACGTTTCACGGTCGTGACGGACCACCAAATATGCCACCGTCAAATATGTGGCAGGAAAGCGTAATACAAATGCAGATGCGCTAAGCCGTATATTCATTACTACAAGGGCCCAAGCGAGAGCCAAGAACGAAGTCTGTGGATCGGTAGAGGACAGCACTACGGGGCAAGTAGGCACAGCGAATGACCACACAAAGCGGAGGGCCGAAGATACCCCATATAGCCGTGGTAGCTCGTCGGAGCAAGAGGTCGAACTCGCCCACGAGACAGAAAAGGACAGCAAGCGCCCGGGTACGGACAGCCGCACAAAGCGGAGAGCCGAGAATACCACGGGCCAGCCCAGCAACGAGGCAGAGCGAGAAGCAGCGCCTGCCAATGCTACAAAAAAGGATAGAGAGATTCGCAGCGTGCATGGAGGTTGCTCAACTGATCCCCAGAGCCCCGCCGCGAAGCCGTGCGGTCGGGGAAGAAGCAGACCACGCACGCTAGCAGAGAACAGCACTGGTAAGACTGCGAGCATCACCGAAGAAGACAGAGTGAGCGCAGCACAGCATGGCGGACGCGCGAGGCGCGGAAGGCCGCGACAGGCAAACGTTGCAAGGCCGCTCGAGACGGAGAGCGACGCAACGGCGGAGCTACCGGTGGGCACACCGAGCGACGAATCTGCGGAGAGAGCACCGCAAAGGCCTGCTGAGGAAGCGAGACACGACGGGGCCCGAAGCCCGCAATATTCCAGCAGCGTGAACGAAGACAGCGCTACAAAGAAATATAGCGACTGCCGCAGTGGCGTAGCCATTCCCTCTATCGATCACCGCCTGAAAATAATAAGAGAATATCACGACACCTCCATAGGAGGGTATCAGGGTCTTAGGCGTACATTACATCGGATCCGGACCAAGTACGACTGGCTCGGCATAAGAAGGGATTTGGAAGAATACATATCCTCCTGCGAGTGCTGTCAAAGGAACAAAATCAGAAAAAGGGAACGAGTGCTGATAGTGGTAACAGATACCCCATCACGGTCATTCGAAAAAATTGCGGTCGATATTGTAAGACCGCTACCTGAAAGCGCATCTGGAAACAAATATATACTTACTATCCAGGACGCGTTCACGAAATATAATGCAGCAATATCACTGCCGAACCAAGAGGCTTCGACTAGAGCACTAGTAGAAGAATTAATTTGCCGGCACGGAACGCCGGAAATAATATTGTCGGATCAGGGTACGAACTTCCTCAGCTCGACCTTCAAGGAGATATGTCGATCGTTGAGAATTAAAAAGATACAAACAATGGCCTACCATCCAGAATCGAACAGCGCATTAGAGAGATCGCATCGCACCCTCGCTGAATACCTAAAAAATTTCATAGATGAGGATCAAGGAAATTGGGACGAGTGGCTGCCGTATGCGATGTTTACGTACAACACCACTCCACATACGGGGACCGGACTGTCTCCCCACATGTTGTTGTATGGACGCGAGGCTGAATTGCCGACAGCCGTAAAACAGTAGCCCCGGAGCACCTATGCATATGGAATGTGCGAAAAGCCGGTCTAAGAATGCGTACGACCACGGTGCACAGGTTCAGGATAATCGCGTCGGCGAACGCGTACTCCTACGCGACGAGACAGTGCGCAGGAGGCGGTCAGCCAAGCTGACCCCGAAGTGAACGGGACCTCACGAATAGTAAAGAAGAGGCCCCCCGTCAATTACGTCGTCCGAAAGGGACGGCAAACTCAGGCGGTGCATGCAAACCGCCTGAAGCTCTTTATAGAGCACTGAAACGGAATAAAAGCTAAATAAAGGCGGGTAGGGAGCTCCACAACGCGCAAGGTTAGGAACTCCAATAAGAGAAACGAGGTAAAATGAAAACTTGTTTAATTAAAAAAGCACGAAAGAAAATAAGTCATACATAGTTCAAAAAGAAAAAAATGGTAATTCAGAAACCCATCGGCAGAATGGGCAGGAATGACGACTATCAAACGCGTCCTGCCGGAAGAGGCGCTCTACGCTGAGCATATCCTCAGGAAAAAACTCGCCGGCGTAGTGGCCGTCGCCCCATAAGGAGTTCACCCATTGGCGGCTGGTTTCCCGACGACGACGGACCCCTAGAGCCTGGACAATAGAGCTCCTCTCCCAATCTGGGCGACGCTGAGCAGAAACGATGGGGAAATACGCTTCCTGGAACCAAAATAGTACCTGCTATCAAAAAGGGGAAAAGGAAAAAGGTGGGAACAACACTTTTCCCGGCCAAGGTAATATGTTTACCCCACTTTTCAGCAGGTCAGGTGTAGGGTCACCCTCACGGCAGAGTAACACCCCATTAATTCCGTTTTGTATAAAACAAGCCATCGTGAAACAGACGAAATAGTCGAGCAGAAGGTTAGAATAAGAATGAGCCAAAGACCTATCGCGCAACGATATTGGCGAGACCGCAAGATGGAGAATTAGCAAAATAAGCATTCTCACGCTTTTCGTTAAAAAACCAAATTCAAGTGGTAAGACACACGCTTAACGACAACCTGTACTATGTAACGAGGCGCCAACACTTGGGCAAGACGCTTAACGCGATAAGTATTGCAGTCGAGGCATTACGCATCGACGTACAGGAGTCAGTGTGGTTGTTAAACAACATAGCTAGGGGTAAGGCCAGAGCAACGCCCGAGCCGCCAAGAACGCTTACAAAACACCTCGTCGACACACTACCACACCTATCGCAACGAAGGCAACGCGGTAGTGCTCGTGCGAGAGATACCGCTGATCGGGCAGCAACAATACTGTATACAAAAAGAATACCCTATACACATGCGAGCAAGCAACGGCGGGTACTACTACGTGGACACGACTGGGAGTCACCTAGTCATTGACACCGAGAATCGTAAATGCCTGAGGATGACAACCCATGACTTTAAAAATTGCAAGGTACTGAGCAAATTTTACATTTTCACGCCGACACACCGTACAATTTCGGTTACAAACAACGCACCCTGCGAAGTCCTAAAATACGCGAAACTGGACACAAATAACCGGAATACTGGCTTTGATGGGCGTATGTATTTTAACCGTCCCAGATTTCAGCGTGAAAACAACAAAGGGAACATGTCAAGTCATCCGGAAAGATTACCTTCCCCCGTACGCCCCAAAATTGAGGAAAATAGAGGCTGAGGCACCTCCGACACGCACCGAGGAGGAAGTTTCTCTCAAGCGTGCTGCGAGATCCGGAGGGGCTGCAAAAGCTCGGAGATTCGAGCAGAAGCCTTGGTCGGCTTCCTTCTGTTTAAATGTTACAGGTACGAACGGAAGCGGACACCGACAAGGACAACCGAGGCAAAGAGCCCGGCAGTAGCCGAAATAAATAACAACCTCGAGACACTTGGACGACAACTGCGGACCGAGCGGGCCAGGGCCGGGGAAACTCGCCCCCTCAACCGAGTGCGATTGGCAGATCGACAATGAAGAAAAAATAGCAAAAAATTGTCAAAACCATGATAAAAATTGTATTGTCTGCTATATTGTCCGATATATAAAATATCACATTGTAAAAGGAAATACGGGAATCCAATCGAAGAAAAAATTTTTTTAGAGAAAACATTTTCCAATTAAAGGGGGGAGGGATGTTGTGCCGCGAATTAATTAGATGTATATTATTTCGCCATTGTTCCTTCTTCGCTCGAGGCCATTCACCGAAGTAGAAAAAATGTGCAAACGTAAGCAACGAGCTGCGAGCGATGACCGCTACGAGCTCGAGCTACGTCTTCCTGGAATTTGCATGCGATGTTTATTGTCATATTCATTGCGACATTCGATTGAGGTCAAAGGAGTAAATAACTGCTTTGCCTAAAGCAGTCAAAAGTTTAACATCAATCTGAACGGTTGATTACGGGTTGGACTCGCCCGAAATATCAGATTCTATTAGTAGATTCAAATGCGAGAGGTTGGTTCCTCGTACAGGCTCGAAACTATAATTTATTGTAATATACTTTTATTGACTTTTCAATAGATAACGGAAAGTTACCGTTGCCTATAATAAATATTTTCATTTTACATAAATTCACGTTTACACGAATTACTCGAGATTCATCTCCTAATCAGCATACGATCCCAAAATAATAACTTTTTAATACTATACCGATTACCGAGTTATCCAATTACGCGGTACCGGCATAACACCTTCGAAAAAAGAGAACGAGCATCTTTTACGAGATACCATGGAACATAGCACATACAAAATTTCTGGGTCAGACCAAGTACGACCATTGGATTTTTCAAGAGAATTGAAGAGTATTAAATTTAAATTTAAAGAGGCATTGGTAACCAGTAGTATGTTTACACCTTTGCTCCATCCCACCCCTTCCCCGACCACGTGGCAACGCCCAATACCCTACTTTTCCACCGCCGCGCTACCCACTCTGCTTAACCAGTGTCGGTAACGTGGAGATGGTAAAGTGAGGTGGTGTGGGTACTCTGGTGAACAAGGAACAGTCGAGATAAGAGCAGGATAAAGCAAAAGTGTACACATACTTGGAATAATGAATAAAATTATGTACTCACCACCCCAGCTGTTGTCGGCATCCACTCTCCTATCTCTCGAATGTACTCACTCTCTCACACACTCACACATACGCACACACACGCACACACATAGAGCACCGTGTCTAATTTCTTGCTACGTCCGCGTCTGAAAGGGTCACCTCGTCAAAGTCCTCGTACACGGCATCGATATCATAGCCGATGTCTATCTCATGACCGAGGGCCTCTATAATACACGCTGCCACATCCGCTCTCGGTCCCCGTTCGTTAAGCGGACCCGCGGAGCATTATCGCCGGCAAGAAGTCGCATCAGGACAGTGATCAAGGCATCTCTACCGCACGCTTTATCGATAAGCTGCTCAATACCTACAACATCCACGCGCTCGAGCCCGTATATCGAGCACTCCATGACAAGTGCCGGCAGTACACTTCATAGAGACTCCGGATGAAATAGATGAGACCACAGTCGATGTGAATGGTCTCGTCGAAATCGACGCTTAAAATCTCTTTGTCGTATCGCGGATACATATTGCTTTTTATTGTTTGCGTGTAGGATGCCAAAGGCAGACTGAATGCTCGAATTGCTTCTAGAAAGTAACACGGGAATAAAGATCACAACCTCCTGTGAATTATAACTAGGTGTCCATCGCTTTCAATGCAACGAAACCGGTTTTCGAGCATGTATTGCCGTGCACAGTGCTCCTCGTCAAACGCTTGCTCTGCAGTAAAAGACATAGAATATGATCCCTCATAGAAAGAGAGAGAGAGAGAGACTTCAATTATAATTCTCTAATTATTACGCGATAAAAATAAGAGACACAGTAAGATCAGGTATTTTTTTAAATTAATCAATACTTTATGGAAAGTACTTTATACATTTACCGTCGTATGCAACAGCCCTGCAAACACGGTAATCCGCGCTTGGAGATTCCTCTACGGTTAATTTGATTTTTATCGCTATACGGAATTAATTTGTATTATCACTCGTAATATTACTTTTAATTATTTTTCGCTGTGGGTGTTGTCATCACAGTGTACTTCTGAAAAAAAGAATGAAACAAGTATTTCATTTAACGCACTGGTCAATAAAAACAACGTGTACAGAACAATCGGTATTGCCTTACCTGATATACCACGACTCATTATACAAAGTTGGCAGCGTTGATGGTCTGCTGCCACCGACGTCAACTGCGGATGAGGATGGCGGGTGACACTTTTCTTTCCCGAAGCTAGATCTATCTGTACAGTGTATGAATCCTCCTCTCGTTCTCCACAACACGAATAACGAGCCCTCCGTGTCGGTTTATATGCAGGGACTGCTTGCAAGAAATTATTTTTTATAATTAAAAGTAAATATTACATGCTTTTAAATCACGATTTTTAAATTATTTTTTATTTTTTACTTACCAAGCTCCGATGTTTCGATGCTATCGACATTGGCACGTATTCCATGATCTGCTGTATTAATGAAACAAAGGCGCGAGCTCCGTCTTCTTTCTGTCGCAGACCTGTGCTGGTACTTCGGTTTTAGGACTGTGACAGCTCACATTGGTTCTCTCTCTCTCTCTCTCTCTCTCTCTCTCTCTCTCTCTCTCTCTCTCTCTGACAATCCTTAGCGTATACTTTATAACATGTATGCGAGAAAAATCACTTGTAAACACCCACCACTCGTCCAGACTGAGTGCAATTCCTGTAAAAGTATTCGACAATATTTTCACCACTGGTGTAAATACGCAGAGTTCAACTCGACCCCGGCGACGATTATTTTACCGAATGATTTATTTAAACCGTACATAACGGGGCTCGCTAATATGGCGCTATCGTGTGAGACGTAGCACCGTTATTTAGCATTTTTATTGTTTTCTCGTAGACTGTAACTTTTCGAATCAATCATCGGAGGTGTTCATACGCCGTTGTATATAGATTACCCCCACCGTCTAATTGCATCGCCTCTTCTTTTGATACTGTAAATCATACGACTAAAAATGGCTCACTAATATCCTTTGATATTTGTCGTATTCTCCTTAACAGCCCAGTAACAGCAGCAGCAAATATATCCCAAATCACTTGTATACTCTCGCACACGTATGTGCATACTCACACCTTAACATACAGATGAGATTTGTCATGAAAACTAAATAATATTCGTCAACGAAATTTGATGGTTTTCCTCATGACCGAGTGCCTTGAAATTAGATGAAAACAATATGACATTCATCCGCGAAATTCGATAACTTAGTACTGTAACGTACATTTTTTTACGCACCACGTTACCTATAGCTGGTCCGAGCTATTTTTCCTTCCTTTTAGTTTACTCTTTCAAGCTGGGCGCCAGGCGTTTACGCGCTGGAAGGAAAAATAACGAGACGTTCGACCAGACTCAGCCCAGGCTAGCTACAGCTGTTCCAGGCAGAGTGGGTGGTTCGGACTGTCAAGGTGGTAAAAAATCCAGCAAGTCATTAAAAAAAACCGGTTAATAACAATAAAACCAATAACAATATAATCAATAAATAAAACAAAACAAAGACAATAAAAATCGGAATCAATAAATAAAACCAAACAAAACAATAAAACTAAATCAAGGAATAAAATAAAATAAAATAAAATCAATAACCAATAAATAGAGTCAAAAAATAAAACAAATAAATAATATAACTAAAATAGAATCCATAAATAAAATCAATAAAAATAAGATCAATAACAACTAAATAAAGTAAGAAATAAAACCAATAAATAATTCAGACAACAAGGCAGGTACGGGATTTACAATAGCCAACTCGGATAGCTCCTTTATTTGTTTGAAGCGGTTATCAATATTTCAACAAAATAATAAGAATCTTTGTTTTCTTAAGTATCAATAAAACATCCCGTATAATCAGTTTGGTTTTTAACAATTTATAACTTTAATTATTTCGGAAGCACCAGCTATCCCGGCTCTGGCATCGTCAGGATAAAAGAATAGGTCGCCTCGAAATTCTGCTCGTGATACGGCTTATACGGGACTAATCCCACATACATGCAATAACTCTATCGCCACGGGACGACGGAAAGTCACGTACGCGAGGCATCTACTAGTTCGAATGTCATAGCAAATCCGAGAATAAGTCGGGATCGAAACGATGATTCACAAACCCCCAAATTATATAAAATAAAATAAGAAAACCCTAATTAAATAATTGACGTCCAAAATAATAATAATAATAATAATAAAGGTAATAAAAGCAACGAACAATTTGACCAAGCAAGATACGCTTCGAACCGCACTAATCCCTCGCGACCAAGTACAAAAGACGAGACGACGGTCGAGCACGCACTACACCAGCTTACCGTCCGACAAAACAAGATTAGACAAAGTCAAAGAAACTGTCTCCTCGAAAATCCAACTCGTGATACGGCCTAAGCCGGGTCAATCCCACACACGCACAATAACTCGACAATCACGGGACGCCGCAACGTCACGAACGCGAAGCTTCTAATGATTCGATTCTTGCCCCTTGAAAATCTCCGGACGTATAAAAGACAAAACCGAGCATAAGTCACCGACGAATCGATAAATCACGAATATCAATTAAATAAAATAAAATAAATAAATACAGCAAGAAAATAATAATAATTAAATAATTAAAGTCAAACAAAGATAATAATCATCCATAAACTATTCAACTCAAAAGATAACAAAAGTAACGAACGATTTATCACAGCAAGATACGCTTCGAACCTCGCGATCAAGTACAAAATACGGGACGACGCACAGTGGGACAAATCTCAGAAAAGTTGGCCAAAAATAGAAAGAAGTTTTAAATTTTAATGTACATTAGTATATAAGGGTTTTCGAGGTTGCTGAGTACGAATTTCATATTATAATTTCAAAATGGCGCATCCAATATGGCCGACCACTTCATTTAAAATTGTTCGGAATCTCATGTAAATTTGTATATAAGGGTTTTCGTGGTCGCTGATTACGAATTTCATAATATAATTTTAAAATTCAAAATGGCGGATCCAATATGGCCGACCACTTCATTAAAAATTGTTCGGAATTTCATATAAATTGGTATATAAGGGTATTCAAGGTTGCTAATATCGATTATAATATTACAATTGCGAAATAAAAAACAGTTTGTGTTTGATTGATTTTTATTTAAAAAATTGTCGGAGTAGCAGTTATTATGTAATAATGCGTACAGTTAAGAAAATAAGTAAATAAGAAAAAATGGTAAAAATCAGTCGCTATCACTGTCGGGAGAATTATCATGTTCGAAATCAGAGTCAGTATCATGCTTATCAGAAATTTCTAGAACATTTTGAGACTCATATAATAAAAATAAAATAAAATCATATAATAAAATAAAAGCTCTAGGGTCTCCGATGACAAATTTGTACTTTTTTTGGGTTTCATTTTTCTCATGCTCGAAATAAGTGGATCCGAAGATACCAGGAGCCAATGAAACACATCTTCCATTGTATTTGTGCGTGATTTTTTTCTGGGAATCCCTTCACGATATTTTTTGATATCCTTATTTCTGGCTTCCTGAGCATCTTCATATAATTGACCGATTGGCAATACGGCTGATTCCATGATTTGAGCACCATGTATTAAAATTTTATGAACTGTCGTAGACATGTAATACCAAGGAAGCTTGTCTACGCACATTTCCGCAGTATCATGACAATATTTATGAAATTTATCGACGTTCACTTTATAGCCACATGACATGACCTGCAAGATAACGTAAAATCGATGAATGAAATCTTCGTTCAATCCCAGTATTTGAGCAGACACTGATGAGTTCTCAAAAAAACGACGAGCCGTATTGCCGTCGTTGGAGTTGCCGTATCCTACTTTTGGGCGATCAACAAGAAGCCCTAGCTGCATCTGAAACCCCTTCTGAATTGTTTTTTTCCGAATCTCGAAACTCTTTTTGTCTTCCGTTGATCGCAATTGCCATTTTTTATTCTCGAGTTTATATCCAAGGTGTAGCAAGTACTCAAAGCAACGGATCCATGCGTGTAACGGTGATAATCCGTGATGTAAATTAGAAACGTCAATTACTTTATTTTTTACTTAATCGAGATTATTAAATTGTTTTGACGTTGCTCCGCATAAATAGCAGCGCATAGCTGATGTAGTAGACGTTATAGCATTACAGACCTTGCCATCAGTCATGGTGAAAACCATTTCGTAATGCATTATTATTTCTTTTCTGTCCTGAACAGTTTCAAAAGGAAGGAGAGACGCAACTTGATCTTCAATATATTTCTTTTCATTTAAAATAGACTCTACATTCTCGTGTAAAAATTGTAGCCTTATAGGTCTACAAAAACGAGGTGACGAAGGCGCAGGATTTTTCCATATCACTACTTCCTTTTGAAATTGATTATCCGTGGATACTAGTTGCAATGGAACTAATGAAGTAATAAAAACATAAGCGTCAGAATCACTTCCACCAGTAAACTTTTGTTTGTACTCGCTGTGCCCTGAAGATCCATCGCACCCCCATTTGAAAATCAACTTGGCATTTTCTAAAATTGCTGGAGATAATGTTTTTATAGTGTCGTTTTGAACATGTAAAATTCTTTCTGATGTGTGATTTAAGAGTGCTTGTACCCTGACTTCCGCACGAGTCTCAGTTATCTGTATATTTGATAGGTAACATCGAAGTTTGGCTTATGTAATTGTTTGATAACAGGGATATATAAGAGCGTTGTGTTTTTTCATTGAATTTCTAATAAGCATGTACTGATATTTCGATATTCGATACCGTTCCCCAGTGATGGTTTCGTTCGGTTTCAACAGCTCATAATAAATAACACCGCCCTGGTCCCACCAAATACACAGCAAAATCTTCGCAGCGTGAATATTCGGCCGAGCCGACGACGTCGAAGCATGACCGGGCAGTCCCCATGATTTTGTTCTCTTTGGGTCGCTGTAATGAATCCATTTTTCATCACCCGTAACGATGCGATGAAAAAAACCCTTCTGTTTTTGCGGCTGGAGCAGTTGTTCACAGGCGAAAAAACGACGCTCAACTTGGCTTCAAATCATAAGGAACCCAAGTTCCTTGTTTTTGAATCATTCCCAACGCATGCAATTGCTTGGAAATGGCTTGGCGGGTAACTCCTAATGCTGAAGCAAGCTCTTTTTGCGTTTGGCACGGATCCTCATCGAGCAATGCCTCCAATTCAGCGTCTTCGAAGGTTTTTGGCCTTCCTCCACGCGGACGGTGGTCAACATAAAAATCACCGTCTTTTAAGCGACGAAACCAATCACGGCATGTTGTGTTTCACTTAGAGCAGCATCTCCGTAAACTTTTTGGAGTTCTCGATGCGCTTCAGCCGCCGTTTTCTTCGAATGAAAGAAGAAAAGCAACACTTCCCGCAAATGACGATTATTTGTCACAAAATCAGACATTTTCACGCAACCAAAAGTATATGACGCAAAAACGAAATCACTAATGTGTCAAAGCGGTTTGTTTACCATATGTCTAAGCTTGGTTCATGACGTTTTGGTTATGTCCCAATCGACCAGCACTTACTACTGGAGCCATCTCTTGAAAAACAGCGGGAACTTAGTTGCGCACCTAATAATAATACATTCAAATAAGACACCCGGTATATATATGAAAAAGATTTAAAAAAAAACAACGGTTTACTTTTCTACATATTTCAATAGCAGGTAGTCCCGGACCCCTGCTGTGTGCCTCTGCGTCGACCCTTACCTAACAAAGCAGCTGCTCGGCGTCGCATATTTCTAACCTCAAAAGTACAGAGGCAGAGACGGGCAGAATTTTTTTCCAGATTCTATTACAAAACATCGTAAACTATATGCTCCATATCTCAACTTCTTGATTCCCGCTGAATAGATAACTTTTTTGCTAATTTACGGTAAAAATTTTTACAAGAAAAACCATTATGTAGACACATCTTTGACATTATTTCTAACACACGTGAGTATAAATTAATGAAAACGTTATATACGTAAATATTCTACATACCTTTCTTAACACGATCAAACAGAATTGAAAAAGGACACTGGAGTAAAAAGTTACACGCACTTGAAGTAGCAGTGAATTTCGGAGCCGCCACACGTGGTTTACGCTGTGCCGAGAATGGGCAACTTTGAACTAACGTAGCGTCTCAGGTATAAAAGATATCTCACTTCCCTTTTGGAATAACAAGCACCAAAGCCCCCTCTACAAGATTCTATGGTACTAAACTCATTCGGTGATTATCATTTTTTCGAATTTTGGTCACCTTCTTTCAGATCTGTCCCACTGTGCGACGGCCGAACACGCACTGCATAAGCTCGCAAAAATAACATAACGTCCAATATAATAAGAAAAAGAAATAAAATTAAATAAGATAAATGAAATAATGTAAATCAATAAGTCAGTTATTCCTGAAGATACGCGACACGGCCTATAACATTTAAATCCCTCTCACACAATCGTACCACGGGATGATGTACTAACGCGCGCGCGGCTTTACAGCAAACGACTACAGAACAGTAACAAAAAGAACGATGTGACTTCTTCCCGGGTCTAACCGACAAACGATCTCAATATTACACTTTAACAGACGCCGTCGGTCCCGATACAAATTTTTACTCTGTGCGTGGGATACAGAAGCCACAGGTATGCCCGAGCTCGAATCGACTTGTCAGTCGATAAACAATAAAATCAAATAATGACAAACGACCGGGGACGGAAAGAGAACTCACCGGGACGAGAACGAGGACGATGCGAAGATCCTTGAAATCCGGAAAAAAATCTCGAGTATCCTTCAATCCTCACTCCTCCCGTCTAGATAATATGTCAAAAAATGTGGATCTTGGGCGAGCTGACTTAATGCCCCACCAGGTAACGATCGTCTCTTTGGTCTTTCCTCTCGTATCACGACAACAATGAAACGGGACAGAGGTATACTCGACGCAACGTCCTACTCGATCGACAGTCACCGGGAAAAAGCCCTGAGGTCCTGCCGGAACGCGTGCCCGTGAACTATGATCCACTCCTAACGAGCCGAACTCGGTTAATTGGGGGAATCGGTGTCGCTCGATGACCGCGACTAGCGTCTCAGCTGGACAACGCATAAATTAGCAACAGATAATACGAAGAGTAGCTCAGTCCGGCAGATGAACCCCATGAGACAGATGGACTGCTGCAAGTAGATGATAGCTGAAGATGGATAGCAGCGTATCGTTTGTAGATGAACGTCGAGCGGGACGGCTGTATCTCCCGACAGAGAAAGGTGTAAAATGCCTGTTTATGTAAAATGTCGAATCCCGAAGCAAGCAATTGATGGATGCGGTGTGATCATCCACTTCCTCTTTCCTGGTCTCTCCGGTCGTACAAATTATAATATAGAAATACAAATAAAAATAAAAATAATTAAGTAAAGTACGGCGATCGTTCCCTAAGCCCTGTGAGATCATGTCGGCAGTTGTCGTGCGAGGAGGACGCAGCGCTCGAATTTCCTGCCACGTTACAGTACATGACGGGGTCTTACATGTACATAACCATTGCTAAATATTTTCATGGATCTTGCTTTTGTAAAGTGATTGTGTGCGGTCATCTTCTTGGTTAGTCGTATTCATTATACCGCTGCAGTATATACAGAGAGAGAAAGACCGTTTAAAGGAATATATAAATATAAAAGCGTGCCGCTTTGAAAAATCTGTAGTTAATTGTCTGATTTACTGTGGTTACTACTACTATTAAGCGTTCATTGATAAGAAAATTGATAGAGTTTATATTGAAGCGTAGGCCGTCGTTGAGTTCACGGTGGGGGAGAAGAAATTTACAGATCACCCTATGAGAACTTCTGACACAAGAGGTTGTTCGTAAGATTCGCGGTAAGCTGTGCGAGTGTTAGCGCGATTTAGTTCACGCGCATAATATTGGACTGTTCGATAATCAAATAATTATTAATTCGGTGGTGCGTGTTATTCGTCGACGCGGGTGGCTGAATGAGCCTGCTTTGCAGCCCATACGTAGCGAAAGACGTAAGTAATATAGTGCGTTAATTACTTGTATTTTATTTCCTTTATTTCACAAGATTTTTATATAGCTCGATCTATGATTTCAATGAGGAGGGTAGAACCGAATCAGATAATCATAGCAGGGATAACAATGGTGATAGCTCCGCAGGGAATCATTGGATAAAATTTACCCAGCCACTTACTCTGCGGATATAAACCCACAAACGGTCTTCTCATGGTCGGTCCTGCGAGAGAACCAGATGGAGCCGTCGCAGGTCCTTCGCGACAAAACAGTTCAAGCGATGATACCAATAGCAATACAGACGAAGAAGAAGAAGAAGATGATAACGAAGAAAAACGGGAGGAGGAGGAGGAGGAAGACCGGGTAGATTCAGGTAATCTTTTAATAATATAATTACGCTGACAAAAATAAAAAAATTGCGAAGCAATAATAGTAAAAATGAAAAAACCGGGTATGAGTCGGACCCAATCGTTTCTCGCTTTGCACGATTCACTGTGCCGAGACCGCCAACAATCGAGTTGGTTTACGAAATGCGTCGGCGGTTCCCGGGTGCAGCCAAGGGATTCAAGGATTATCATAATTCTTACCTTACACAATTTATATACATAGTATATAGCTAGCGACAAAAAAATATTAAATAAGATAAAATAAAAAATTCTTATAAATGGTTTAATTATGCTTGCAGGTGGACAGGCTGACGATAGATCGACTGCTATACGGGGAGGTGATATTTTGCCTCCTGGTGAACGTTTCGGTATCGACCATGAGCAGAGCCGATATTTTCCACGTTTTAGGATGCAGGGTCGAGAGACAGATTTTTATTTTCGTCAGCCACCGGACGGTATTGATAATCTGACTTGGTTCGGGGCGGTGTACGAGATGTTCTCACTCGTTTTACAGAATCGTGCAAGGGACATGAATATGTGGGTATGACTCTGAGCATGCCATATTTCGTGCAAGGACCTGTAGGGTTATCATTTCGACCAGCTCGTGATATTTTTTCTGACGATATATGGTGACTAATTAATAGTGTAACTCTGAGCGCGCCCGAATTTCGAATAGACGCTGATACATGTAGAATGACGACATGTATAGTACGAGGCGTCGAAGGCTCAGGTGTGGGCTCGAGGCTTACACACGAGTATATATCAAAAGAGTTAATTTTACGCATAAGTATTAGCGATAATTTGTGTCTACAACGATCCCTTGTCACAGCCCGAGCGCATGCCGAACGCGGTCAAATTCGTAGGGGCGAGCTATATCGACGATGGTATCAAATTTGGAACTGGCTTCGAGAAGCGCAACATACAGCACCGATAGAGTTCATGCGGAATGCAGGGGTAACGACACAGTTTAGAGGATGCGGGGTGCGCGAGATTCAACTTTTCCAGGAGTACTTGGTTCACGAGGGTATAGCGTGCGTTGTTTATGAATTTCTCACCTTCGGAAAACGCGTTCCGGCTCTGTACGATGGTCGAAAATCCGTACTCTCGGCAACAAGTAAAATTAATCATACGCTCTTTATTCTCTATTACTAGCGTTCTCATCACTACCAACCAATATTAAATCTCGATCGTGCGCTAGGTAGTCGGGGGTTTTGCACACAGTGTAATTCCAAGTATAATCGAGTACTCGAGCATCGTTGTAACTATCAATGTGCTCGGTGTAAATCCACATATTGCAACGGTAATGGAGACTCTCAGCCTGAGTATTGCACAGACTGTAATCGTTCGTTCTTTGGTGTTTTTTGCTTTGCTCATCACAAGAGCGAGGGCTCCGTGGGTATTACGTCTCGTAAATATAGACGGTACAGCGTCTGTAAAACATTGAAAATCTGTAGAGGCTGCTCGCGTATGATTACAACCACAGATAAAAAGATGCATGTATATTGTATATCGTTTTGTATTACATTAAGGCAAACTCGACCGACTACAAATACGTGTTTTATAGCACCTCTTAAGAAACCAGAGGCGCCCAAGGAAAATAAAAAAAGACAAGCCTTTGCGAGATTATTGTTTTATGATTTTGAGACGCAGCAACACGAACAATTCCGCGATGATAAATTGACACAAATTCATGAGCCGAATTTATGTGTTTCACAATGCGTATGTATGACATGTCTTGTAAATCACAGATATAGAGACCGAATGTGCTGACTGTGGTAACGCGAATTCGTGTTTATCGATGATCCTGTTGGGGGCTTGCGAAATTGGCATTATCGCAAAAATTTAAAAATACTATCTGTATTGCTCATAATCCAAGAGGTTGCGATGCCCAGTTTATTCTACGGTATCTAATCGAAGTACAAAAAACACAGCTGCCCTCTCTGATTATAAATGGTACGAAGATTGTCTCAATGAAGATTGGCGATGTCATTTTTCGCGATAGCCTAAACTATTTACCCATGGCTCTTAGCGTTTTACCTAAGGCCATCGATTTCGCGGATGAGGTGGCAAAAGGTACATTTCCACATTTATTCAACACATCAGAATATCGGAACTACACAGGGCCTCTGCCTGCTCTGCATTTTTCTCCCCCGATACTATGTTCTCAGCGGATCGCGAGCAGTTTTTAAAATGGTATGTGGAAGAATCGAGTCCCGTTGATTATAAATTCAATTTTGCGACGGAATTTATGCGGTATTGTCGTACAGATTTTACGATTTTGACACGTGAGTCTCCAGCTTTTCGAGAGTTACTTATACTTTGCTGAAGCGTGTGCTACTTTACAGAAGCTTGCATGATAGCAGCAGCATATATGAGAGTATTTCGAAAGAATTTTCTACACAAGGATCACATCGCAGTGTTACCACCAGGGGGGTACCGCTGGGGCGATAAGCAGTCGCGCAAGGCCATCGTATGGCTCGAGTGTGAGCGCAACTGCGTTATCGCTCATGCGGGATGCACTGGAGAGTATCGCCCTCCAACTGCCCTACCGGCAGTCGACCGATACTACGCGGAGGCAGGGGTTCATCACCTTCTTCAATTTCTGGAACGAAATTCGGTGATACAATGGATGAACGATACGAAAGTACTGTTCTTATTCCCGGGCGAATCAGATCAAAGGGTACACTATAAGCCAAATATGGGAATGCGATTTTGACAGATTACTCGAAAATAACGAGGAAATGTCGTTACACGTGAAAAACCACGCCATGGTCAAGCAGGCGCCTCAAACCACACGATGCATTCTTAAGCGGTCGAACGGAAAATGTAAGTCTGTACGACGTCGCGAATGGGCAGGAGATACACTATGTGGATATGTGTGCGCTGTACCCATGGGTTTGTTAGTAATATCGCGTTGGACATCCGAAATTGTACATAGGTCATGAGTGTCGAGAACTCGTAGGACTTGAAAAGGATCTAAGTGTCATCGAGGGTCTCGTGAAGTGCACCGTAGTAGCCCCGAGCGATTTGTATATGCCCATACTGCCTGTTCGCATGCATAGGAAACTACTGTTCCCCCTGTGTGGAAAGTGCTGTACAGACATGGACACATCCGCAAGCTGCACACACTTTGACACGACTGAGCGACCGTTTGACGGCACATGGGTCGTGGACGAGCTGAGAAAAGCTGTGTCGCTCGGATATAAGGTGACCCGTATCGATGAAATTTGGCAATACGTTGTTACGCAGTATGATTTTACAACGCGACGAGGCGGTCATTTTACCGAGTACATCGATACATTCCTAAAAATAAAACAGGAGGCATGTGGACCGCCAGCAGAGTGTAATGATGACGAGGAAGCGATAGAGCGTTTCATAGCGCTGTACGATGAGTCTGAGGGCGTATATCTCGAGCGAAATGTTTTGTAGTCAAATCCGGGTTTATGATCGCTTGCAAAATTGGCGCTTAATTAATTCTGGGGAAAGTTTTGTCATCGCGAGAATCTCACGAAAACCGTTATCGTTTTCACGTGCTCGGAGCTAATAAATTTACTAACGAGTCCGGAGATTGAAGTGACGGAAATGCTACCGGTTAATCACAAGATCCTGTATGTGAACTATGTGAGCAACCGCGATGCTATCGAACGATCCCCGACATCAAACGCCTTGATTGCAGCATACAGGACGGCACAGGCTCGCAAAAGCTATACAGTTATCTTGAGGGGCTCGGGCAGTGAATATTGTACTGCGATACGAACTCCTATATTTACGTGAGTCTCCCTAGTAGCAGCGAGTATCAGCCGCCAATTGGTCAATTTCTGGGAGATCTCACGGGTGAATTAAGCTAATACGGGCCGGGTAGTTATATAAGTTCGTTTGTTTCAGGACAACCAAACTTTTACGCATACTTTGTTCGTAAACCCGACGGTACGATTATTAAAAAATGTAAAGTAAAGGGTTTGACGCTAAACTCTGCGAATTGTCGTCACGTAAATTATCACGCTCCTTCGTGTCAGAAGCTAGGAGCGTCCCTGTTATTTTTAAATTCGCCGCACGGAAGATCATCAGGTAGTAACGCGTAAAGAAACGAAATCATGCGAACCTGTCAACACAAAGCGAAAGCGGCAGGGGAAGTACTCTACTGCACCGTATGTCTATTGTGAAATACGATAATTAGTATAACGCAAAAAAGTATATCGTTTTATGGGTGAATTCGCGGTGTTTTAAAATAATCTTTTTGTCTAATTTCATGTTTCGTGTTTACTGTGTGCAATACGTAAAAAAAAATAGAAATAGAAATATTGATTTAATATGTTTAAAACCGTTGTCTGCTCGTTCTTTTTGTGCTGCTATTCGTAGCATTAGCTGCTATCTCTTTACTGTTCCCTTTTATTCTGACTTTCTCGTGCTATCTCCCTGGACATAATATTGCTGTTTAGAATTACATGGTTCGTAAAGTTTGCACATAGATTTGTATCGATAGTGAAATAAAAATATTGCTTTATTTGTGAGAAATTCAAAACTAACGTTATTTAGTTTACATGTGGAGTAAACATCAGCCAATACCGCGCGCACGCGCTTCATTAGCTCGTCAAGGCCGCGAAAATAGCTGATAACGCGGGGCCAGCGTCGCCACCGCCGCGGTATAAACTTATTTAAGAGTCAGCTAATTGGTTTTGATAGACATTCATCGATATGGATACACGTTGGAATCATCCATGGATAGCCGTGATAAGCGGTCTTATGGGCTGTGGGAAAACATATTTTGTCAAAAAATTCTTTAAATACATGCGCGAAATTATCAGGGGTACAAATTGAAAATGCGGGTTTGATAACAGATGGTGTTACTAACGCTATACGCATCAGGCAGTACTGTGACTATGTTCATGTCAAAGCTACGTCTTATAGCTTTAATTTTCAGTATGTGTCAATTTGTCGCAGTGTCAAATTCATAGTTTTTTTGAGCTCTCAATATGTCGAGTTTCGTGCCAACAAAACAGCATTTGCGGGAAGTTTTAATTTACTTCTTTAATTTGAAGAAAAGTGCTGCTGAAGCACATCGATTGGTCTCCGAGGCTTATCCGAGTCATGTTCCATCGGTTTCAACGTGCGAGAGATGGTTTGTGCGGTTTAGAAGTGGTGATTTTGACGTTGAGGACAAAGAGCGGCCGGGCCAAGTGAAAAAGTTTGAGAATGCTGAATTGGAGGCAATACTCAATGAAGACTCGTATCAAACTCAACAAGAGCTCGCAGATTCATTGGGAGTGACACAACAAGCCATTTCCCATCGTATAAAAGCCCTCGGAATGATCCAAAAGCAAGGACATTGGGTGCCGTATGAGCTGAAGCCGAGAGACGTCGAGCGCCGTTTTTTTGCATGCGAACTGCTGCTCGAACGGCAAAAACGGAAGGGTTTTTTGCATCGCATTGTCACTGGTGATGAAAAGTGGATCCATTACGATAACCCGAAGCGCAAAAAATCATATGGTTACCCCGGCCATGCATCATCATCGACGGCCAAACCAAATATTCACGGCGCCAAGCTCATGCTCTGTATTTGGTGGGACCAGCTGGGTGTGGTGTATTATGAGCTATTGAAATCGAACGAAACCATCACAGGAGCACTATACCGAACTCAATTGATGCGTTTGAGCCGCGCACTCAAAGAAAAACGGTCACAATACGAGCAAAGACACGACAAAGTAATTTTGCAACATGACAACGCTCGGCCACATGTTGCAGCGCCGGTCAAAACATACCTACAAACGCTGAAATGGGAAGTCTTACCCCACCCGCCGTATAGCCCAGATATTGCTCCTTCCGATTACCACCTTTTCCGATCGATGACACATGGCCTAGCTGACCAGCGCTTCCATTCTTACGAAGAAGCCCAAAAATGGGTCGATGACTGGATAGCAGCCAAGCCGGCCGAATTTTTTCGCGACGGTATCCGTAAATTGCCAGAAAGATGGGAAAAAGTTGTGGCTAGCGATGGACAATACTTTGAATAATTCATTTGTTACCATTTTTTCAGAATAAACGTTCAAAAATAGAAAAAAATCCCGCATTTTCAATTTGTACTCCTGATATGTATGTCCTGTTCGAGCGTATTCTTTTTTATTACTCAGAGTGACAGTCCGGGTATTTAGAATACGGTGATAAAATCGAGTTTTGCGATGGTTTACCGCAAGGAGCAGACTATTTGAATGACACGAGGCCTAAACTTATGATCATTGACGATCTAATGCACGAGGCTTCGAACAATACCGTGGTCGATCTTTTCACCAAGGGTAGCAATCATAAAAATCTCAGTGTCATCGTCATTGCGCAAAATCTCTTCCATCAGGGTCACAGGCAGTGCAATATCTCCTTAAACGCTAATTATATCGTTGTCTTCAAAAATCCGCGAGATCGCGCGCAAATTCAACATCTAGCACACGAGGCATGTCCCGAGAATCCGAGATTTTTGCAGGAGGTGTATTTCGATGCAACAGCTGCACTGCACGGCTATCTATTATTCGATTTGAAACAATCGACGCCTCATAATTGTCGATTTTGCGCCTGTATATTTTTCGATGACCAATACCATTACGCTTGCGTACCTCAAAAAGCAATAAAGGTTCGCGGTGCGACGCGCGATGTACCAGTAATGCGCTTGTAATGACGTTGCATGAACCTCTGGATAAAAAGCAAATAATTATATTGCAGGCACTGTGTTATCTGAAGCAAGAGCAACGGCAGCGCTTTTTTGCGCAAAACAGGAAAACGTGAGTCTGTACAACGTGCAAAAGATTCATCTTTGGAGGCACGCGACTCTTCTTCTACGACTATCCGCCAAAAGGAGAAATTGGAGTGGTAAGAAGATCATCGTCGAGCACTGTGTCAGACTTCTCAAGTTGCTTCTTGTGCCTGCCTTGGCCTAAACGAGCCGTGGAATATGCAAGAAAGATGGTGCTTATTACTTGTGATAGCATACATCGTCTCGCGGGTCTCGCTATTGCTGCTGCTGCTACTACTACTACAGAGCCGCTGCCCTCCGTACAGACTACCGGTACACCATTATCGCGCCTCGACTCTGAGCTGTGTGAAATTCTAAACTCTCACTCGTACAATAGCGAGAGAGAGAAATGGACAGCGTACCAGCAGGTTCTACAGCGTTATCTTAACTTGATCGAGTACTATAATACAGTACCGAATATTCCGTCAAAACGAAAAATATCAATACTCGATAACCGCGAGAATAAAATCGACGATGTTTTAATGGACGAATTACAATCTCGACTCAATTATACACTTTTTATCGATAACGTATCAAAAAAATAAAATCTAAAGCAATATCGTTGCTTCGCAATTTGCATCGCAGCGCAGTCGGTAAAAAAAAAACATGGGATCGTAACGGTGTTGTTTTCATAGACGGCAAAAGGATTTCAAATTCCAAAATCGTTGATCTTGTTAATGATGCTATGCGAGCTAGAAAACGCGATAAACCTATCGGTCGATTTCACTTTGCCGAACTCCCTCGAACGATACTGATACCACGCGAATTTATCGGCAATTCCGAGTTACTCCACGAGCCTACACCTACATCATCCACGAGTCCATAGCGGGGTCTCATTTTACCACGCGATAGTGATCAGCAGCAGCACAGTAGCAACAACGAGGCCGAGACCGCACACTCAAACAGAGATTTAATGCTCACGGCGGACAACGACATCATCAAGGGGCAGGAGGTGTCGGGAACAAGAACATGAACAATTGCAAAACATCGCACAAGTAGACAGCCAACGACACCCCAGTGAATATCAGTCTCCTCACAGTTAGAAAACAAATAGAAAAAGAATCCATTTAACTGGTCATCGTTAAAATTATGAAAATTCATTAAAAAATCTATTATGACACCGTTCATCCTGCATCTTATTCTTGAGTAAAAAATTTGGCTCAAGTGAATCGGAGAGTGGAGCGAAAAAATGTTTTACCATGGCTCGAGAAACAGGATTCATCAATATAACATGCATCGTCTCATGCGACGGCGATTTCCTCGTCGTACGTTCAACGTGAGTAATATCGACGATATATGGGAGGCTACTTTAGCTGACCTTCGCTCGGTAGCTACGTACAACGACAGGTAGGCATATCTGCGTGTTGTTATCGATGTGTTGAGAAAATACGCGTGCGTCGAGGCTTTGCGCGACGACACGAGCGCAAACGTAGCCCATGGTTTCGCACGGCTACTCGCACGCAGTAACAATCGTCGCCCGCAACAATTGCAAACTGATCGAGGCAAAGAATTTATCGGCACTCCATTTCAGCAAATTGTCAAGAAAAACAATATCGATTTTCGCTCTACTCGTAACCCCGATATAAAAGCTTCGATTGCCGAACCCTTTACTCGCACAATAAAAGAGCGAATGTGGCGTAACTTTATATACACGCGAAATAAGCGTTACATCGATGTTTTACAAATTTTTTATATGCTTACAATCACACTAGAACGGAACGCGTATTCCTCCGAGCGAGGTGGCCCGAGAAAATTTAGCACGGTGTTACGAGCGCAACGCGAGAAAAACTAAAAAGCCTAGATACAGTGGCGGTGACTTGGTACGTATCAGTACATCTAAAGCAGCATTTGTGAAATGATATGAGCGTTGTTGGAGTAACGAGTTATTCAAGATTCAGAAAATATCAGTGAGTCGAGACCCATTCATCTATATTTTACACGATCTGAATAATGAGACTATCAACGGTATTTTCTACGAGGCAGAATTATCCCGAGTACGAGTGCCTCCGTCACCTGAGAAGACGAAAGAGAAGAAGAGGACAAAGAGGAAGAACGCTCGGAATCACCGTCCCTGTTAAATATGAGCTCCAAGGATAACTCTTTCTTCGCCGTACTACCGAGTAACAATACTATGCAGTATTTTCCGGATAATACAACGACGAAATTTATTACAAAATTACCGCGTCAGATATGTTTGCACGAAGAATGGTCTGTTTCTCTTGTGGAAATTGGTTATCCAATGACTCTTTTACATGTTCCTACTGTAGGAAATCTCGTATCTTTTGAGGATGGTGATTATGATTTATCGGGTTTAAATCTTTTAACACGGAGACGCATAGATAGAGACCAAGTTCCATCTGGTATATATCGTTCTATAGACGCTCTTTTGGAAAGTATAAATAAGTTACCTTACGTGGCCAGTCATCTGCGCTTTAAACTGCTTCCGAGCGGGCAGGTCGAAGTGGCGCGCGTATCGGCAATGGATGCGAAGAGGTCGAGAAAAGATACACCTTTGTTTGGTTCGATGGAGACAAAGTGCCAACCTTTGTAAACGATATCGTTATTCAACAGGCAAACGAGAGAGGTAAGCACATCAATTTTTCTTTTCGTTCAATTTAATAAATGTTTAAATATATATATATTATATAATTACGATATTTTATGTACCAGGTGTACAAGTATAAAATGCGGATTTCAGACAACAGATGGCGCACGAATGTAGTTTGTGCTATAAAAATTTGACACTGTGCCATTTTGTTGTGTCATCAACAAGTGTCAGATGCGCACGAGTGATAAATTGGAAAAGTGTGTGCATAGTGTTGTGTTGTTGTATTCGATACGTCGAAATTTATACCGAACAAAGAGCATTCGCGGACAACATTAATGTTATGTTTTCATTTGAAAAAAACTGCTGCTGAATCATACCGATTACTTCGAGAAGCTTATGGTGAATATGCTCCATCGCAAGATACGTGTGAACGACGGTTTCGGCGTTTCAAAAGTGGTGACTTCGATGTTGCAGACAAGGAACGTGGAAAGCCGTCAAAAAAATACGCAGGTGTGGAATTGCAAGCATTGTTGGACGAAGATGATTCGCAAACACAAGAACAACTCGCCGAGCAATTGGGCGTTAGTCAACAAGCTGTTTCCAATCGGCTACGAAAGATGGGAAAGATTCAGAAGACCGGTAGATGGGTACCACATGAGTTGAACGACAGGCAAATGGAAAAGCGCAAAAATACATATGACATTTTGCTCTCTCGGTACAAAAGGAAGTCGTTTTTGCATCGTATAGTTACAGGAGATGAAAAGTGGATTTCTTTTCAGAATCCCATGCGTAAAAAATCATGGGTAAACCTAGGCGCACTATCCACATCGATCGCAAGACCTAATCGCTTTGGCAGAAAGACCATGCTCTCCGTTTGGTGGGACCAGAGGGGCGTGGTCTATTATGAGCTGTTAAAACTTGGGGAAACGGTTAATACCAAACGTTACCAACAACAATTGACCAATTTGAACCGTTCGCTGCTTCAAAAAGGCAAGAATACCGGAAGAGGCCTACAAAGTCATTTTCCTTCATGACAATGCTCCATCACATACGGCAAACCGGTTCGCGACACGTTGAAAGCACTCAGCTGGTAAGTTCTACCCCATGCGGCTCAATCACCAGACTTGGCTCCTTCCGATTACCACTTGTTTGCATCGATGGGTCACCCACTTGCTGAGCAGCGCTTTGGTTCGTACGAAGATGTGAAAAAATGGCTCGATGAATATTTCGCAGCAAAAGGAAAAGATTTTTACTGGCGTGGTATTCACAAATTGCCCGAAAGATGGGCAAATCGTATAACAAGCGATGGAGCATACTTTGAATAAAACACTTTTTATCCTTCTTCCGAATTTAACAAGTTTTTTTTAGAAAAAAAATCTGCATTTCATACCTGTACACCTGGTATTTACGGCTTATTTAGGATTATTATTAGAAATTGAATTGCTATTGTCGCAGTGTTACATTCTTCCCATTCCCCCACCCCCCTAATTGATAGTATTATTTTGCCCCCCCTCTTTTTCTATTTTTAAGTTCAGATATGATTATTGTTTTTTTTTAATGATTTTGGCTCTGTGTAAACAAAATATTTATACTCTTTCCCTACGTTTTCATTTCTTTTATTTTAAATGTAAATAAACCAGTATTGTTCTGAACAACATTTTTTTGTCGACCTGAACTGGAAATTGAAAGAATTGGTCACACTATATTTAAATTATTATATTTTAAACGGGTGCTTGAATTATTACTCTTGTAGTTTACCACAGAGTATGCGTTTATAAATACGCATTATTTCGAAGGAACACTCCTCGTTTTATAATGTTAAGGAGGCACATCCGAATAAACAATTTTTTTTCACTTGCCTTAAAGATTAAATTCTTAAGAGTATTGTATGTAAATTTTATCCTGATATTCAGAAGATGGGAAAATGGGTTCCACATGAACTGAATGAAAGACAGCAGGAAAACCGAAAAACCACTTGCGAAATGCTGCTCGCCAGGTACAAAAGAAAGTCATTTCTCTATCGAATTGTGACTGGCGATGAAAAGTGGATATATTTTGAGAATCTTAATCGTAAAAGATCATAGGTAACTCCAGACGAACCATCGACATCGACTGCAAGGCCAAATCGCTATGGACGGAAGACAATGCTCTGTGTTTGGTGGGATCAGAGGGGTGTGATCTATTATGAGCTGCTAAAACTTGGCGAAACCGTTAATACTGAACGCTACCGACAACAAATGATCGATTTTAATCAAGCTTTGCGTGAAACACGACCAGAATATCAAAAAAGGCAACACAAAGTGATTTTGCTTCATGATAATGCACCATCACACACAGCAAAACTGGTCAAGGAAACGATTGAGGCGTTTAGTTGGGAAATACTTTCGCATGAGGCTTACTCACCAGACTTGGCTCCGTCCGATTACTACTTATTTGCACGATGGGACACGCACTTGCTGAGCAGCGCTTTACTACTTACGAAAGTACTTCTTACGAAAATGTACGAAAATGGCTCAATGACTGGTTTGCCTCAAAAAAGCAACAGTTTTTTTTGGCGTGGCATCCACAAATTGTCAGACAGGTGGGAAAAATGTATAGCTAGCGATGGGCAATACTTCGAATAAAATATTTTTTATCATTTTCATACAATAAACGTGCATTTTCTATACAAAAATTCCGGTTTCATATTTATAGACCTGGTATATATTGTAACGGTATTTTTAATCGTTAACTTTAATTTTTGTCTTCCGAGGGGAAGAATTAGGGCTCGAACACAGGGATAATTTATGTAGACTTCGAGGTAGGCAAAAGTAGGGTTTATTTACCAAAACAATTTAAAAGAATATCGATGTTTAGTTTATTGGCACCGTTGGCCAGTACATTGCATTTCAAACCGTTCACTTTTGCGATTATTCTACAATCTTTTCATGGATCTCGGTCACGTAACTTCTTGGTACACCTAGCTACTTCGCTCGTTATTAGTATTTTCCGTTGGTAGTAGGCCTGTCACCCAACCTACACACTCAAACCAAGCGCGTCAAACTTGATATTAAAGTTGATGTCTCTATCATTTTTATGATCCTCTCTATTTACCACTTGTTTCACTTCCTTTCTATCCGCTTTAAACCTACTCGCTTACACACTACTTGCCTACTCTACCTGTTTAAATACAGGGTGTCCGCCGGGAAGGTATACTACTTTGTTTTGCCGCCATTTTGGTAAACGTTTGTCTTGGCAGTTCATATTTGGCAGTCGTGAAGTAGACACGTGGCAAATTTATTATGGAAAAATATTCGATAAACCAACGTGTTTTAATCGTTAAAACATTTTATCAAAATCAATCATCGATTACTGTGACGATGAGAAAGTTACGTGAAATTTTTGGGAGAAACAAATGGATATGTGAATAAACAGAATAGTCGGTTCTGGGCAATGGAAAACCCTCAAATTATTCATCAGTCATCTTTACATCCATTAAAAGTGACAGTCTGGTGTGCAATTTGGTCAGGAGGAATGATTGGACCTTACTTCTTTGAAAATCAAAACGGCGTAACGGTAACTGTGAATGGGGAGCGATATCGTGATATGATTGAAAACTTTTTAACGCCACAACTGTATGCTTTGGGCTTGATTAACATGTGGTATCAACAAGACGGTGCCACATCGCATACAGCCAGGATTACAATGGAATTACTGCGAGACCTCTTTCCACAACAAGTTATTTCAAAAAAAGGTGATGTTGATTGGCCTCCACGGTCGCCTGATTTGACTGCTCCGGACTTCTTTTTGTGGGGATATCTAAAAAGCAAGGCTTATGCAAACAAACCAGAAACGCTTGAGCAACTCAAACAAAATATTCGTGATGAAATTAATGAAATACCGCGTGAAATGTGTAAGAATGTAATGAAAAATGTGCTCGAAAGGGCTCGCATTTGTGAGGCTAACAGAGGCGGACATTTATCTGATATTGTATTCCATACATAATTGCCGACATTAAATAAAACATTTATCAATATAAGATCCATTCTCTTTCATTTAATCAAAAATTATAAACAAACAAAGTAGTATACCTTCCCGGCGGACACCCTGTACTACGCGCTTAAATGCTTATTCGATTAGTTCTATTCAATTAAAGTCTATTCAATCCTGTATTACTATAAATTTCTTCTAAATCCCACTAATTATTTTTCTTATTATTCAGATCACTCGCCTGTCTTTCCTGTTTCAACTGTCTTCGTTTTCCACTACACAGACTCGATTTTCTTAATTATATTGAAAACGTCGATGTAGAATTATAGAAATCTCGAGACATAGAATCAAATTTCATAATGCACGAACTGTCAACTTTTCACCGAAATGCACATAAGAGATAAGCTCAGAACTAGAAGCCCGGAGAGTAGAATAGGTCCAAGATCGCGAGACTTGTGGGCGTGGCCTCCCTTCTCCCTGCTGGCTTGTGATTGGTCCCCTACCTCCTTACCCCAACCTCTCTCCTGCACCTGATTAGTCACCCTACCCTGAGCCCCCGACTGACGCGCCACCTAGGTGACACGTGCGCTATCTGTCGTACGCTTGTTGCCGATGAACCATTTATTGTAAATATTCGACAGGCGGCATGTTACTGACAGCAGGTAAAACAGAGCGACTTACCGCTGGCCGGTTGTTCAGATTTGGTGCAGCTGTCGATAAGTAGATTGGGTCCTACATGCGATACTACCGATTGGGCCCTACCATCAAAAAAGAAGATTGTAGCTTGACATCGGTAAAAAGATTTGCGTCCGGTCGTGTCCTACATATCCGAGATTTTGCTTTTTTTACTATTTGACACTAAAGAAAAATAAATCTTTCGATACTTTGAAATCAGTCATTGATATTAATAGTAATAGTAATAGGTAAAAACATTGGAAGAACAAATATGTTTATTGACAAAAGCATTATGTATACAGCTTTAATAACTCTAATTTATATTAAGCGAAACATGGGATGACGATGAGACGGGCCAGCACATAATTAATACAAAGTCATACAATAATTATCTTATCATCTACAATTAGTAAAATTAAGTGTTATTTTTATAACCATGTGTTATTATGTGAATTATTAAATACTATTTTTAACTAGTTTGTACACTCGTTCTCCAATTATTCTTATTCGATCGGATTTGTAGCTACTAGAGAAATGTCCGTGAGTAATTTTTCACTTCACGTGTTATGAATGGAATGCAAAATACCTTCAACTCCAGGAACAGTATATCGAAATATTCAATGAATGAAGGATCGACTCGATGGCGTAGAGCATCACACAGATTAGAGCTATTCTGTGTTAAGAGTTCTCTAACACGCACTTGATCCACATTTTGGACTAGCTTTTCATCAGGAATATGAATAAGTAATTCAGCACATAGAATTTCGATGCAGTTTTCACATAAACGGTGTAGCGTTTGAGTCGTCTCAAGCGCTCTTCGACACACACTGTTACGGCGCATAAACCGTCAAATGATTTCTTTTGCATCACTATAGCCGGTGAATAGATGTTCTTCTTCTTCTTCTTCGCTGGTGATGGTTCCACTTGACTCTCTTCGTTCTGGTCGACACTGTCCTCAGTGGTTGTCTCATCAATGCACCGATCGAATACGATGGATTTGGACCCGAACGATCCAGACCACCGATACGGACCACCAACCGCTCACCTGGCTGTTTGGAGTGAAGGACCCAGGTTCGAGACTAATGCGTTGGAAAATAAAATTGGCCGAACACGAATTTAACGTTGAATATACGGCCGGAAAGCGTAATACGAATGCAGATGCGCTAAGGCGTATATTCGCTACTACAAGGACCCAAGCGAGAGCTAAGAACGAAGTCCGTGAGTCGGAAGAGGACAGCACGATGGGGCAACTCGGCGCAGCGAATGACCGCACAAAGCGGAGGGCCGAAGATACCCCTTACAGCCGTGGCAGCTCGCCGGAGCGTGAGATCGAGCTTGTCCACGAGACAGAAAAGGACAGCATGCGCCCGGGTACGGATAGCCGCACAAAGCGGAGAGCCGAGAATACCCCGGGCCAGCCCAGCAACGCGGCAGAGAGAGAGGCTGCGCCGGCCAATGCGCCAGAAGAAGATAGAGAGATCCGCAGCGTGCATGCAGATCGCTCTACTGAACCCCACAGCCCCGCCGAAAAGCCGTGCGGTTGGGGAAGAGGCAGACCACGCAAGCTAGCAACCCAAGCCACTGGTAAGACTGCGAGCACCACTGACAAGGATGGAGCGGGCCCAGCACAGCATGGCGGACCCGCGAAGCGCGGAAGGCCGCGAAAAGCAAACGTTGCAAGGCCGCTCGAGACAGAGAGCGACCCAACGGCGGAGCTAACGATGGGCACACCGAGTAAAGAAACTGCGGACAGAGCACCGCAAAGGGCTGCTGAGGAAGCGAGGCACGGCGGGGCCCGTAGCCCACGAACTACCTGCAGCGCGGACGAAGACAGCGTTATAAAAAAGTTTAGCGACTGCCGCAGTGGCGTAGCCATCCCTTCTGCCGATGACCGCCTGAAAATAATTAAAGAATACCACGATACCCCCATAGGAGGGCACCAGAGTATACGGCGTACATTGCATCGGATCCGGACTAAGTACGACTGGCCCGGCCTGAGAAGAGAATTGGAGAATTACATATCATCCTGCGAATCCTGCCAGAATATTAAAATCAGGAAAAGGGAACGAGTGCCGATGGTGGTAACCGACACCCCATCGAGGTCCTTTGAGAAAGTAGCGGTCGACATCGTAGGAACGCTACCAGAAAGTGCATCTGGAAAAAGATATATACTTACTATCCAGGACGCGCTCACAAAATACAGTGCAGCGATATCACTGCCGCGCCAAGAGGCTTCGACAGTCGCTAGAGCACTCGTAGAAGAATAGATCTGCCGGCACGGAACGCCAGAAATACTATCATCAGATCAGGGCACGAACTTCCTCAGCTCGACTTTCAAAGAAATGTGTCGACTGCTGCGAATCAAGAGGATACAAACGGCAGCCTACCATCCGGAATCAAATGGCGCATTAAAAATATCGCATCGCATTCTCGCTGAGTACCTAAAAAATTTCATAGACGAGGATCAAGGAAATTGGGACGGAGTATGCGATGTTCACGTACAACACCACTCCACATACGGGGACCGGACTGTCTCCTCACGTGTTGGTGCCGCGTTGGTGTATGGACGCGAGGCCGAGTTGCCGACCGCCGTAAAGCAAGAGCCCCGCAGCACCTATGCCTACGATGATTACATCGTAGCGAAAAGTCGCGAAAAGATGGTCAAAGAATACGTATGACCACGGCACACAGGTGCAAGAGTACCGCGTCGGCGAACGCGTACTCATCCGTGACGAGACGGTGCGCAGGGGGCGGTCAGCCAAGCTGACCCCGAAGTGGACGGGACCTCACGAAATAGTAGAGAAGAGGCCCCCCGTCAATTACGTAGTCCGGAAGTGACGTAAAATCCAGGCGGTGCACGCAAACTGCCTGAAGCTCTTTATCGAGCACTAATAAATCAGGAATATATGAAATTATAAAAATTACCTATAGCTAATTAACAGATTAATTAAAGCCAAGATTGAATGTGGGGCAGAACCCCTCAGGGCGCAAGGTGGAAACTTCAATAAACCAAGCGGAGTAGGTAATAACGCTATATAATTGAGACAAACAAAAAACATCTTTCGATTAAGCTTATAATGGTCGACGGCCTTGGAAGCATCAAGGCTATCATAGGAAATGTGAACGCTGCCGATGCCCAAAAGCTCCACGAAGAGATTGCCAGAATAAAGGCCTCACAGCAGACCCTGCAGGAAGGGTTGAAAAACTAAAAATAAGTGGTAAGGACCACCCACAGCCTATATAATGAAAGCGCGCATCATATAAAGGCCAACGAACAGGCCCTGCTGGTCCAGATACAGCGTATTAATCACGCACTCATCGACAACCTGTACTATGTAACGAGGCGCCAACACTTGGAAGAGACGCTCAACGCGATAAGTATTGCAGTCGAGGCATTACTCGTCGACGTACAGGAGTTAGTGTGGCTGGTAAACGACATAGCTAGTGGTAAGGCCAGAGCAACGTCCCTGCCGCCAAGAACGCTCACAAGACACCTCGTCGACGCACTACTACACCTATCGCAACGAAGGCAACGCGGTAGTGCTTGTGCAAAAGATATCGCTGATCGGGCAGCAATAGTACTATATACAAAAGGTTCAGTATACAAAAATACATTAAAAAATTGCAAGGTACCGAGCAAATCTTACATTTGCCCGTCGACACACCTACAATGTCGGTTACAAACGACGCACCCTCTGAAGTCCCGAAATACGCGAAAATGGACACAAATAACCGGAATACTGGCTTTGATAGGCGTATGTATTGTAACAGCCCCGACTTCCAGCGTGAAAACAACAGGGCGAACATCCCAGATCATCCAGAAGAATTACCTTCCCCCGTACGACCTGAATTTCAGGGAAATAGAGGCTCAGACGCCTCCTACTCAGATTACAGAGGAAATTACATTAGATTACAGAGGAAATTACGCTAGCAAGCGTACTGCAAAATCCGAAGGAGCTGTAGAAGCTCGAAGATCAAGCAAAAAAGACGTTAGAAACCCTCGACATCGCCGGAGGCGGGGCGCCGTATCCCCATATCATAAACCTCTACTCGCTAAGTACAATGGCACCAATAGCCTTGGTCGGCTTCTTTTTGTTTAAATGTTATAGGTACATACGGAACCGGACGCCGAAAGGAAAACCGAGGCAGCGACCCCGGCAGCAGCCGAGGTGAATATTTATCTCGAGCCACTCAGACGACAACAGCCACAGGAGCGACCGCGATCCGAGCGTACCAGGGCCTGGGAAACTCGCCCCCTCAACCGAGTGCGATGGCCAGATCGGCCATGAAGGACGAATAGCAAAAGCAAAAAATTGTCAAATCCATGATAAAGATTGTATTATGTATTATTATGTCTGCTACGACGACTATTGTCTACGATATATAAAATATCATTGTAAGAGGAAATACAGGAACCAATTTAAGAAAAAATTTTCTTTTTAAGGGGGGAGGGATGTTGTACCGCGAACTTTGTACATTATTTCGCCATTTTCCTCCTTTTCGTGAGGACCGCTCACCAATGTAGAACAATGTGCAAACGTGAGCATCGAGCTGCCCGCAATGACTGCAATGAGCTCGAGCTTGGAATTTGCAAGCAAAGATTATTATGAAATCCATTCGACACTCGATTTCGGTCAATGGGGCAAATTAACTGCTTTGCCGAAATCAGTCAAAAGTTTAACATCAACCTGAACGGTTGATCGCGGGTCGGCACTCGCCCGAAATATTAAATTCTGACAGTAAATTCAGACGCGAGAGGTTGGTTCCTCGTACGGGCTCGTAACCACATTTTATTGTATTAAACTCTTTTTACTTTTAAATAGACTACGGGAAGTAGCCGTTGCTTATAATAAACGTTTCCATTTTTCACATAAATTCACGTCTACACGAATTACTCGAGTTTCTATTCCTAATCGGCAAACGATCCCAAAATAATAACTTTTTAATATTATACCAATTACCGAGTTATCCAATAACGCGGTACCGGCATAACAATGGTGACACCCTAATCTGTCTGTCTAAGACTGTCGATTACATGGTTATGTGTCCGATCCGATTTATCTACCGTCGGTCAAACAGAGAACCCACTGTAATTGGTAAGGTAGTTCGTCATTGGTATCGATAAGAGTGCATCTGCTGTCGATATACAGATTGGATACTACCATCGGTAAAGAAGGGCGTATCGTACCGTCGATAAACAGATTAGGGTGTCACCATCGATGAAAAAAATAGCCCCTTGATATATATCTTTTCTACTTTCCGCCATTTCTACTATGAATCTACTTTGATTTATCGGATCTTTGAAACTAATTATTATTAATAATGATGGCAAGTACAAACACATTTAAATGACAAACATTTTTATTATTTAGACGAGTAATGTGCGGCGTTGATGATGGGCGGGGAAAAGTCAAAGATATTCCATTACGTTTGGACTCTAAGCAGAGACTTTTTCAGAAATTTTAATATAATACAACAGCTGTAATATTGTTTACAAAACTAATATTAAATAAATTTACAATAGCGATTTATTAGACAACATCGAGGTAACAATTATCCAATGTGAAATAAAATTATTTTACTTCAGATAATAAGCTCGAATGCTTTATTTCATCAGAGTTGCGGTGAGAAATTCTTTTGGAAATTTTTTGTCAAATCCGAGTATTATGTGCTTTTGAAAAATTACGATAAAGTATATAAAATTATTTGAGTAGGAGTAGTGTGTTAAAAAGATGTCTTTACTGCAATAAAATAATATTTCCATGACAGGGTTCTCCGATCGAAAACTTTAGATTTTTAATTTTCAGTGAGATCTGTAAAAGTTAGGTTATGAATGTCAACATTAATTTTGTGATTACTATAACTGTTATATTAAGTAAAGTGATGCATATTAAAACACACTAAGTATAATAACTAATAAGTTCTGATGTCAAGAGAGTATTTTACAATTTCGTTCACATTTTACGAAAGGAATCAACCGGACAATCCGGTTGTGAGCTGTAATAGTCGCTCAGTGTATCAGAATATATCTCAATCATATATACAAGTAATCATAGTAACCTTTTTATGGACAAGAATTTAAATTTAATTGCACTTAAAACCTTGTTACAATTATGTTTAATTTCTTCCAACGCCAATACCCTTTGTAATGTTAAAATTAGTATTACTGTATCAGTACCTATAAGTAATCCGGTATCAAAGTCATTGTTACGGTTTATAATATGGAATTATGAATGATACTCAACTTATCAATGTTATTGCATATATTAAAAACTACCTTCTTGTTTTTTGGATGACTTGAGAAAAGTTAATGAGCCTACAAGACGAAGTAGGTTTACTGTACCATTCTGTACTAATTTTATTATGTTCTCTAATTAATAACCACTCCAGGAGTCTTATTTTATTATCTTTTTCTTTCTGAATAGTGATCTGTAGTTCGGTATATGCTAAGCATTAACAATTGTTAAAGTATGTTGAATTTGATCAGATGGCAACGAGATAATCATGACGTCGGCATATCTTTTATATAAAATTGGAATGAATTGTAATTAAGTTTTGACAAGCAACATTCTGTTCAATCAGCCATTACTGTATTAAAAATAATAAATCTAATGGAGAGCCAATAAGGGGGCTAGAAATTTGTTTGTACATCTTATTATCAAAGGTGTAGTAAGTAGTAGATATAATGATCTGAGTTTCATTTTTTAATTCGTCGAGAACAGTGCCCTTTACGAACGAATACCTTTTTTCGAGACTGTTTGAAACTAATTGTAAAGGTACATTTGTGTAAAGAGAGATCACATTAAATAAAACTAAAACGTATGAAGCAGGTAAAGTAATGTGCGAAACCAATGATTTCATAGAGGAACTGCCATTAACATTAGAAATCGGGCTATTTATACGTTTCGTCGAAACTTTATGAATAAAATCATAAACAATTCGTATGTGGGACAATTGATAGACGGAATTATTGACTTCATTGAGATGTTCGAGTTGTGTATTTTCGGTAAAGTTAACGTTTTGGTTAAATTTGTATTATCAGCTTTCAAGTAATGATAGTTACTTTCAAATATGAATTTTACTCGTTTCCAATAATCTAGAAGCTTATTAACTAATTCTTGTACAATTTTATTTGAATCAGCTGCTGTAATCTTGTAAATAGTTTCATCATTTGAGAGTGTAAAGAATTTTTGTATGTAATCAATAGAATTTAGAACAACAGTGCTATTATCATCTCTGGTGATTTGTACATCGAGGTGCGAAGATAGAATCTCATAAAATCTACTATGACTTTACTAGTGTCTTTTTTGTTTAAGTGTAATGTAAGTTATTTCAAATGTTAGCTAGTGAGCTTCTCGCATTATTTAACTAGTCTTTCTGAATCAAATGTGACTGCGATGCATATTCACAAATAACTTTATGAGTAGCACCTTTGGTTTCTTTTGTGTATAAGGATGAAAAAATTAGGTGTCAATGATAAGAAAAGTTCTATGTGGGGTGGAATACCTATACCGGATATATTGATCAACCAATAATTCATAAGACTGTTGGTAGAGTTGTAAGTTCTGTTAAAATTCGAAACCGTTATAAAAGGGTCAAAGGAATTATTATTTGCTGTTATGTTGTCATTGCAATAAATTAAGTTACTCTTATTAGTTATATTCGTACTATAACAATTTCCATTATTCCTGTTGTTATTTTCAATATCATTGCATTTTGTGTTTAGTGTACCCGTTAGATGTGATAATTATTTCTATTATTATCATTCCGAGATAAGTTATATTCAGATATATTTTAAACAAGTTCCAAAGTCAATTCAATTCAAATTCTATGTCAATTGATCTCATTACTAACATAACAACAAAGAAGAATACCATTTACCCATTTAAGAGGATTTTAGGCAGTGACAGAACTCGTAACTCTAACGGCAGTCTTACAAAATGCTGGTTGATAAATCTATCCGGTATTTTCTATCGCACGGACCTAGATTTTGTTATCCTTACTTATACGCAAAAGAAACTGAAGCTGGCATTCATAAAATCATTTTTGAATTTGAATCACAGTCATGTTTGATTCAGATCGACAAGTTAAATAATGCGAGACGCTCACTTACTGATATTTGAAATAACTTACATTATACTAACACAAAAAAGAAACTCGTAAGGTCATACTTGATACCAAGATATTTCTTTATCTTTATACCCTGATGTAAAAATAACCAGTAGTGACAGAGCCAATAGCACTGTTGTTCTAAACTTGATTGATTACATACAAAAATCCCATGCACTCTTAATTGATGAAACTATTTAGAAGATTATAGCAATGAATCCAACTCAAATTGTATAAAAAATAGTTACTAGACGTCTAGATATCTGAAAACGAGCAACATTCAGAAATGAAACTATCATTATTTAAAATCTGATATTACGAATTTAGCTAGAATGTAAACTTTACCAAAAATACGCAAGCTGAACATCCCAATAAGGCCAATAGCTTCGTCTATCAAGTGTACCACATACAAAATGAACTGCTTGTATTCATAAGATGTTGACGAAGCGTATCAGAGTCCGATTTCTAATGTTAACGACAGTTTCTCTCTGAAATGATTAGTTCCGCACATTAGTTTACCTGCTTCATACAATTTTCGTTTTATTAGATGTATACTCGCTTTAATGAAATGTTCTTTTACAATTGGTTTTAAATCGCCTGGAAAAAGAAGTTTATTATTTGGAAAGGGCCTTGTTATTGCGGAATTAAAAAATAAACCGAGATAATTATGTTTTCTACTTATTTCACCTTTGAAAATAAGATTTATAAAAAAATGTCCTGCCTTCCTATAGGCTCCAATTTTATATAACAAAGTTATAGCTGATTCAGAAGAATGTTGCTTGTCAAAACTTTATTACACTCCAATTGAATACAAAAGACATGTTGATGACGCAATTATCTCTTTATCATTTGATCAAATACAATATACTTCAACAATTTTCAATGCTTAGCATCCCAAACTACAATTTACTATTAAGAAAGAAAAAGATAAAAAATACCATTCCTGGATTTGTTATTATAATAATTAGGGAAAATGATAACATTATCACAGATTGGTATCGTGAACATGGCAGGTTTATTAACTTTTTCTCGAATCATAAAAATAGAGTTTATATACGTGCTAGTAGGTAGGGCATTAAAACTTTCACATTCACAGTTGTGGAGCAAAGACTTGAAACTCATAAATGACACATTAGTCTTAACTTGTAATCATTCATGTTAGAAGATAGACTATTGCTACTATTCCCATCACTCAAGAAAAAAATCAGAAACTTAACACAAGCAGAATTGTGAATTTTTCATACCGCGTTAATACGAAGAATTCACGGAAGAGAATAACAAAGAGAAAGAGAGGTGGACGTAGTAACTATTGTAAACGAGCAAAGCCCAACGACATTTTTGGAACTGTCTGACGATATCGTTCTTACACTCACACGCGTACGAGTGTCTAAAGTTGGCCCTTGACTCATTTACTATACCTCCAATACAGAAGAGTATTGAAGTATCATAGTGGATACACGACGAGCCTGTGTCATCCTTCACGCATGACGGACCTCCCGCAATTTATCGTACCTGGCTACGGTGAAGAATACCTAGATCTGGCGCATATAATGTAAATATAAATGTAAAGGGTAACAAGTTGTGGGGCGAGCATTCATCATTTCAATTTTTATATACATCTGTTCACAAGACAGTAAATACGAGCTCTCCCACTTCTACATTTTCGAAAGCAACCCGTATTGTCATAACGAGCACCCCTAATTTTAATTTATGTATACACCTGCACTTTCTGTCTACAGTAGCGTAGAATTGTTGACATAACAGTAGATACAAGCTCTCGAACTCCTTCGTTTTCGGTAGCAGTCCGTATTGTCAGACCGAGTATCCCTAATTTTAATGTATGTATACACCTACACAGTCTGTCTACAAGACAGTGCATATGACGCCTTGCACTCTTGCATTTTGGAATCAAGCTGTATTGTCAAAACGAACATACATAATTTAAATATTTATCTGAACAGTCTGTTTACAATGTGACAAATACGATTCTAGCAGATTGTCGCGCAGGAAGCTGCACACCTGTTTTCCTCCTCCCCCTCCATTCTATAATATACAATATGGTTATCCATACTTACCTATAAAACGAATCATAGAAAGGGACAACCGGCAGTCAGGCCCGTGACACACTAGAAACTACAACTATCAGCGTTAGATTTCCGACCACCATGTCCTTCGTCAAGCTTATGCGTGTTGCTTAATATGAGTTCCGGCGATATGGGTGTGGGCGCCATGTACCGGCTTATATCTGCCGATGAGAAGAAAAATCTCGAGATACCACTGCTTCTCGATACAACATACAATCTGAATTATTCAGAAACAAAGAAGATAAGTGTGGGACTTCAGCCGCATATAAATGGCGACGTCGTACCAATCATCAAGGTGCAGAATAATAACTCATCGGGGGGAATCATTCTCGATATCACTACCCGGGGTAAACTACAAGATGCACTACCGGAAATAGACTCATATTTCAACAAGTGTAGGAATTATGATAAGCGGACCGCTCACCGTACCCCAACGACCCTCAAATTTGGAGACTTCGAGGTATACTTTACAACATCGTTCGGGTCCGAATCCATTGTATTCGATCGGTGCATTGATGAGACAACTACTGAGGACAGTGTCGACCAGAACGAAGAGAGTCAAATGGAACCACCACCAGCGAAGCAGAAGAAGAACATCTATTCACCGGCTATAGTGATGCAAAAGAAATCATTTGACGGATTATGCGCCGTAACAGTGTGTGTCGAAGAGCGCTTGAGACGACTCCAACTCTACACCGTTTATATGAAAAACTGCATCGAAATTCTATGTGCTGAATTACTTATTCATATTCCTGATGAAAAGCTAGCCGAAAATGTGGATCAAGTGCGTGTTAGAGAACTCTTAACACAGAATAGCTCTAATCTGTGTGACGCTGTACGCCATCGAGTCGATCCTTCATTTATTGAATATTTCGATATACTGTTCCTGGAGTTGAAGGTATTTTGTATTCCATTCATAACACATGAAGTGAAAAATTACACACGGACATTTCTCTAGTAGCTACAAATCCGATCGAATAAGAATAATTGGAAAATGAGTGTACAAACTAGTTAAAAGTAGTATTTAATAATTCACATAATAACACATGGTTATAAAGATAATAATTGATTTTACTAATTGTAGATGATAAGATAATTATTGTATGACTTTGTATTAATTATGTGCTGCCCCGTCTCGTCGTCATCCCATGTTTCGCTTAATAAAAATTAGAGTTATTAAAGCTGCATACATAATGCTATTGTCAATAAACATATTTGTTCTTCCAGTGTTTTTACCTATTATTATTACTATTAATATCAATAACTGATCTTAAAGTATCGAAAGATTTATTTTTCATTGGTGTCAAATAGTAAAAAAAAGCAAAACCTTGGATGTGTAGGACACGACCGGACGCAAATCTTTTTACCGATGTCAAGCTACAATCTTCTTTTTCGATGGTAGGGCCCAATATGTAGTATCGCATGTAGGACCCAATCTACTTATCGATAACTGCACCAAATCCACACTACCAGCCAGTGATAAGTCGCTCTGTTTTACCTGCTGTCGGTAACATACCGCCTGTCGAATATTTACAATAGATCGTTTATCGGTAACAAGCGTCCGGCAGACGGCGCACGTGTCACCCAGGTGGCGCGTCAGTCGGGGGCTCAGGATGGGGTGACTAATCAGATGCAGGAGAGAGGTGGGGGTAAGGAGGTGGGAAACCAATCACAAGCCAGCAAGGAGAGGGGAGGCCACGCCCACAATTCTCGCGATCTTGGACCTATTCTACTCAAGAGCTTAGAACTAAGAGAAAATGTACGTAGTATAAAGAGAGCCTTTCCTCTTATGCTGGTTCTTTTATACCCTGCCCCACTGCCTCATTCCCCTCTACATCATTTTCGATTTTAATTTCCAAATATAACGCTTTCTTAATTTTTCGAATCGCCGTTGCCACACCACCCGTCTTCTTCTCGCCATCAAGCGAGGGCAGCTGGTCGCTGACGCGCTGTTTACGGTAGCGAGGGAATTCCTTCCGTGTGACGTAGCCCGTTTTTGTTACACCTCATCCGGGTTCGGTAGCCTGGTGTCCGTAGGCTTCGGTTCATTCGAACCGATTCAATATTTCACGTGTTTTTATGACTTCTTACTTTCAACGTCGACCACTCGTCTCTCCTTCGCTATCTAGCGAAACCAGCTGGTCGCTGATCCGCCTTTTTCAGCAGCGAAAGAGTTCACTTGGCTCGCCGTCGGTCGTTTACTTCTATTGGTTTGACTCTTATTCGACCAGCTATGCTTGACGCGATCGTAATTCTACATATAATTTCTTTCGTTCCCAGCAAAGCCTAATGCTGCGGGCTAGCAGTTGTAACTATGTTACAATATATAAAATATAATATAATGTAATATAATATATAATGGAATTTTAAACTTTTTGGAAAAATCTATTATTTCGGGAAATTTCTTAAAGTTTGGAGTATGAAGAATATCGTGTGGAAATTTTATCCAGATATTCGTACAATTGTAAAAGTTATGGGCGATTTACCGAGAATTGGACGAGCGATCGAGTCACCAAGCGCGTCATTTCTTTCCCAAACTTTAACCGCGATTATGTCGAAACATACTTTTTAAAGACGGTCCCCAAAATAGTCGGAAAACGACTTGACCGAATTTTCTTCAAATTTTGACACAATATTTTCAGATAGATTTTCCACTTCAAACGTAGGATTTTTTTTACTATCAATGTGGATTAGTCGGCATTTTAAGATGAAAAATAAATGTAAATTTCAATCAGACGCTATTTTTGAAAAAATATTTTTTTCAAAACATCGTACGATGCGACGGGCTTTATACATTACATCTTAAGATTCTTTTCGAAATTTTTGTTTTAGATCAACAGACTGTATGCAATCATGGAGACCGCAGACCTTGCCAGTGAGGGACATGTTTTACGGCCACAATGACAGCGCACCCAGTCTCTGTATATTTATAAAAAATGTCATCAATATACCTTAATATTTATACTTTCGAATAAAACGAACTTGGATGAAATCGGACAAATAGTTTTTGAGATACCAAATCCCAAAATTCACCTGTTTTTTCCGCTGTCTACTCGGATGTGCCCCCTCAACAGAGAAAGAGGGGAAAGACAGACATCGGCTCGGCTGTAAGGTGGAGCGCTGAGGGATTCGTTCTCCCAGCAACAACCATTACCGTAGGTTCGTGCCGTCTTTACCGTCGCTCCAGTAACTAATATGTAATGTATTTCTTATTGCATCCTATTTCAACTCTAGTTATTCTGTATGATAATATTGCTAAATTATATATCAAAATTGCGCTTAAATGTTTTATTTCTTTCAAATTATTGATTATTTAATATATATTTTTTCCCGTGACCTCAATATTTACTTCGTAAAGAATCCAAATCTCTGCTACAGTTGCGTTTCAATTGTTGTTCATTTATTACAAAATTACAAAGAACTGTCTTTTGGCTTTTAGTGTTTTGAAGTCAATAACAAATTCCAATCTTCCTCCAATACAGTTAATAGGACAGATGTCTTTTTGTAATAACGAATATCAAGTTTTCGTTTATTTCAACGTTCGTTATTTTATATTCTTCGTTGCCCTGGTATTTTGCCTACGTTCGTGGTCAAGACATAGTATACGACAGAAAGAAGGGAGTGAGAATCCGACAGTCATCAGCAGAACATGTGAATATGAGCCATTTAAAGACTTCTAAAAACTCTTAGTCTTTTCGTTATTAGGTGCAGCGACGAGCCTGGGTGTTTCCTCTTAGCGCCCTCCATGTTTATCCACTGCTCTGCCTTGGTTGGCTGCAGGTCTCATCTTTTCCGCCATCATTATACCTGTATAATCTCTGGCAACAATATGACCTGACCACAATACTGTTTATGACTTTTTTTAAAGAAAGAAAAGATATTGAAGCGAGGTTACGTCAGGACGTAACAACCGGTATAACAATTGTCATCGGTGTTGTCTAAGTTGTTGAGGCACCATTTTATAGCCAAACAAGAATCTAACTTAGAAAAAAAGAATATTTCACTAACAACAAATGCATTGTAACTGGTGATACTTCAGAGAATTATGTGATGAAGAATTTCATATATACACACCAATTAAGTCATAATACATATGTGTTAATAAAAACAACAATAGTAACGCTGTAACTGACCACGTTGCTATAAACTAAAGAAATAAAGAGAGATAAAAAAGAATCGGACGTGTTTGATGAGTAATGGTACGAAATAAACGTTTATCTATTTGTCATTCGCTGAATTATTTATTTAAGAGGGGTAATAAAAAGCTTGTGAAAAAGTTCTATCATCCAAAGCGTGCTACAATTCTTCAGTAGTGGGATAGGGACTCGATATACGTTCGAATTTCGAAGTGAAAGAATCTGGGATTCATCAATCGGATTGAGATAACGGAATTTCTCAAATGAGCAAAGAAATTATACAAATAATCAACTATTCAAAAAAAAATACAGAAATTAAATTTTTATTTAAATAATCGAAGAATTGAAATAATTAATCAGTGCACCGTGGCTTCCAACGTTACGAGCACGACTCAAGAAAAAAAGAGGTCGGCCAAAAAAATTCAAATTGCCGCGGTAGTCCATGCGCCAAATAACGAGGAACGTAAATCTGGAGGAGTAAACGAGTATTTAAGGTATGTAACAGACTCCAATTTTACCACCAAGAAGAACGCAGCAAAATGAAAATAATATAGAAGTCGATGAACTTCATCAAGGCATATCACGGACTCTAATCCAACCATCAAGAACCATGCAACAACGAATCGAAAATAATAGAGAAGTAGACGAAAATTATCGAGGGAAAATAAGTTTATTGGATAATTCACGAAATCGAATACGAAGTTTCATGGATTTATCTAAGACTGACAAATGTTCAATGCCGTTCGTATTTAGGATCTCTTTCTCGATACGAACAACCCTGCGATCTTTACCAGACTTGAAGAGTGAAGACAACTCAGAAAGTATTCAGAAAGTATATACGACCCGCGGTAAAATCAACATTTTTGTGAAAAGAAGATCAACGATTTGATAATTAAAAAATAGGATATACAATATCGAGCTCAAGGACCAGAAGAACAACTACTACACAAGTAGTAACATCAATAGATATGAAAGAAATGATATGTTTAAATGGTGCGGCAGGACACTTTGACGCTAAGTTTTTCAAAGAAGCTTCAATCAACGATCAAGTAATCAGGTGTGACATTGACCCAGGAAGCGTGACCACATTGAAAGAAACTGATGCAAAGAAAATTAACTTGACGTATCACGAGGATAAATTTACTCTGTTCACAGGATACGGAGGTGCACAGGTGACTTCAATTAGCATAACGACGGTGGAAATCAAGATCGGTAACATTAACGCAAAATGCAATGTTTTTTCTAGTGGCGCACAAGTCGTGTCGTTGCTGGTCGGATATTCTTTTACGAAACCAGAGAATGTCCATATTTTAATCACAAAAGGAACCTTGACCATAATAAACGATGCAAATTAATTATTAAGAATCAATATGATAAAATCGTGTAAGACAAAATTTATTGCAGAAGAAGAAATCGTCATTCTAGAAAATTATCTTGACCACATAAACGTCGTACCTTTCTTTGGTGATACGCTATTTATATGAAAAAAAATTAGCCGCAAATCTCGGCAAATCCAAAGATTTGCGGTGATTAGAGCACCCACAGACATTTTTTTAAATTTCAAAAAGCCGCAAAATTTATCATTTTTGGTGAATTGTGATAAAATTTTCAGTAAATCAAGAGATTATGTAGATTAACATCTGTGCGAATCAGGAGCCTGTAGCTCAAACCCTTCTCGAGTTACAGACGATTCAATTTTACAGTGCCAGAACACACATATGGTATATTCGGACATTTTTTCTAAATATGACTTTTCGATGTTTTGGGACATTTTAAACACGTTGACATTGGAGACGGAAAAAAACATTTTCACTGTCACATAGCTCCCTATATCAGGAAGCAAAAGGGACAAATTATTACACGTGGAGTAGTATGTGCAGAACAAAGAATCGGCATAGGAAGTCCGTACTGAAGAAACAAACGAAAATGAGATTGATTCAGATTTAGGTGAAATCGAATATAGATAATTGGTGAAGTTGATTAATAAATATCAAGTAATCGTCGCGAGCAACGTGCATCAGATGAGAAGGACTAATGCAGCTGAAATAGAGATTTACTTAACTACGGATAAACTAGTCTATTATCGGCCATATCGACTCTTTTACCATAAAAAAGAAAAGGCGAAGGACATAACTGTGGACTTAAAGAAACAGATGTAATTGAAGAATGCTCATCCATAAAACGACATTGGTAACGCCGAATGGGCATTATATACAGTTCACGAGGATGGCTATGTAACGCACAGCTGCCTTTCAAAGAATGATTAATACAATTCTCGGAAATTTAGATGAAGATACAGTGATGGCCTATTTAGACGATATTATTTCAATGAGTCAGACATTCGGGAAAGACATAAAATAATTAGAAACAGTATTGGACGCGCTCTATAGAAGGGAGTTGAATCTTAACCCGAAGAAATGTAATTTCTTCGAAAAGACGATCGATTATTTGACTTTTGAAATTTTATAGTTTGACATTGAACCAGGTTTTAAAGAGTTGAATTGTGTCAAGTCCTGGGAGCAGTTTTGTTGCAAGAACAAGAGGATAAATGCATGCATTGAAATGACTGATTCATTTCAATCGAAAAACAACAAATAACGAAGCTAAGAACCGTTCTTACGAATTAGAAGCATAGGCAATCGTGTGCATTCTAGAGAAATTTCGCGTATATCTAATCGGCACAAAATTTACAATCAAGACAGATTGTAATGGCCTGAAACTTTTGGAGAGCAAGGGACATTTAAATACTCGCATCGGGAGATGATTCGTGAGATTGTCTGAATTCAGTTATCGCATCGAGTACTTGAAGGGATATAATAGTGTTGCTGATGGGACATAATAGTGTTGCTGATGAGTTACGTCGCTGTCCAGTCAATCGGGCAGAAGAAACGCCAATCGTGGGAATGTCGATCATGGGTATCAACGTTAATATCAATTACATAGCAGCTATGCAACGCGCTAGCCCAGAGATGTTTGCAGTGAGAGACAAATTGGAGGAGGGCGACGCAGAAACCCATCAAAGATTTATAATGTGCAAAGCTAGAATGTATCGTATCACGAAAGGACGATGGCGATTATATGTTCCAAGCGAACTGCAACGTGATGTGGTTGCTACAGTCCATAAGAGTCGATGCACACCTGTGTATCGACAAAACTCTTTTTAAGAAAAAAGCAAGTATTTCGCTGGATACGATACACGTTGATCATTTAAGTCCTTTCGCACAGACGCTACGTGAAAACAAATACGTATTGGGAGTGATCTGCACATATAGTAAATACGTTATGTTAGAAGTCGCGAAGAATACAAACTCAGATGAAACGATTGCAACACTACGAAAACTAATAAATCACTATGGGATACCAAAACGCATTATCAGCGATCGAGGAGCAGCATACATTTCTAGGAATCTTAAGTATTCTTATGCGGAATACGAAAAATCCATGTATTATTTGCTGTACCAAGAGCAAATGTGTTTGAGAATCCGTCCAGATGTAGTTGAGAGAATCTGTGAATGTATTGAAAATGATGAAGCTTCACGGACGACAAGGAAAAAAAGAAACCAGATGCAGGATGTTTTATGGAGAAAGTGGTTTAATTTACCATCCGCTTGGCGGTTACAAAATATGTCACATTTAGAAGAATATAAATGATATAAAAATAAATACACAAAAAATAGAAAATTAGAAAGTGGACACAAATAAATAAATTGAATTGACTTTTGATTTGAGTGACCAGCACACAATTGTATTAATTGTGCGCTGTCCGTTAATGAGTGAAGTGTACGTGGTGCAGCCAGCGCTGCATCGCACGCGACGGAATGAGAAATATGAGAGCTTATAAGATGTCACTAATTCCCAGTAAATTCTCTGTAGAATTGCAAAAGAGAATGTACAGGGAAAGAGTGAGAGCACTTGCAAATATATTGCTTGAGTGCTGGATTTTTCACTTGACAGACCGTGCCGCAGCTAACGCTGCAGAGCACGGCCAAGTGAGCTTGAGGATGCACAAATGAGTGAAATGAATTCACAGTACTTTCCCAGCAAGCTTAGTTGGGGGAAAGTACATTGAATGATTAAGAACACACGCAATTAAATTAATAGAGTGTGCAACAAGTGATGTGAAAACGTGGTGCAGCCCGCGCTGCAGAGCACGCCACAGTGTGAGACCTTTATGAGGATGCACCGATGTGTTTTTTACTTCTCACCGTCATTAAATTATTATAAATTATAGCGGTGTGCCCGTACCTTATTTTGAGTCCTGGTGAGCACGAAAAGCTGAGTTGATCCGGTGATAGCGATGAAAATTGTCCGAGCGAGGCAGAGATGTGTGCGCTGTTCGAGCGGGTTTTCACGAAAAGTGCCCGATTTTATAATATGGTTGCGTTTTACAAACGAGTCGTTGTGCGCTGAAGTCAACTGAGTGAGATAGCCGGTGAGCGAAGCCGAAGTCAAGCGAAAGCAATAGCCTCTCGCTTCACGCGGCACGCCTGCGAGGCACAGCCTCAGCCATCTCCGCCATAGCCGAGCGCAGCATGCTACACAGCAGCAACAGGTCGATGCACGGCGAATATCGATCGCCGTGCGCCAGCTGATTATCCAACAAAATGGTCAGATCGAAAGTATAAACAACGGCATTTGTAACTGTTTACATACAATAACAAGCGACGTAGACCATAGTGATTGAGAAGAAAAGATCTATGAAGTTCAGTGGGCTATCAATAATAGCACTCATCGAATAACTTAGCGGACTCCAGCTGAACTCATCTTTCATTATAAATCGATTGGAAAAGAAGATTCGTTATTAAGGCGGGAAATTTAAAAATTAAACGAACGTCACAGAACTGACACAACAAAAAGAAGAAGCTCTCTGCAAAAAATTTAACAAAAAACGAAGAAGTGCAGAAAAATTGAAACTAGGACAACTAGTATCAGTACGCTACGAAGCACCTTCAACTGGAGGAAGTAGGAAATTATCGGAAAAATACCACGGGCCAAACGAAATTGTGAAAGAGATAAGAGACGATCGATACATCATTCAAGGTATAGAAAGAGCAAAGCAGAGTCGCCGGTTTTATAAAGGATTTATCGCTATCTTGCAGATTAAAAATAATTGCTAAATAAAAATAGTTTAAATGCCATTTTCGACGAGGACGTCGATTAATGTCAGGACAGCCGAATTGAAAAAGAATGACATAAATACATCAATTAAGTCATAATACATATGTTGTGACGTAGTCACGAAATATTCTGTTTTATTATTCTTGCTACATATTATTTGCCTGTAAGTCGATTACACAGCCCAGCTGTGGAATGCGGATACGGCCGGACGTTGAACTGGAGCAGAGTCCGGCGAAAACACGTGGCGTCATGACGTCGGCATTCCCTCGCTGGTGACGCGGGTGACGCAGGAACGGCAGTCTGACAAATTAAAAAGCAACGTTAAATTTGAAACTTTGCAAAAGCAAATCAGAGAGAGGGGAATGAGGCGGGGAAAAAATTATAAAAGGGAGCTCCAGACGAACAGGAGCTCTCTTGGGTAAAAACGAGCCTATCGAAAGAGCAAGGTCTACTACGGGCAGACAGCGGATTAAACAAAGAGAATCATCAGAGGAGAAGAATCTTAGATATAAAATAAAATAAAGCAACAATAATTAAATTACCGACGTCCAAATACAAGATGTTGCAAGAAACAAACGATTTGTCAATGCGAGATACACTTCGAACCGTATTACTCCCTCGCGACCAAGTACAAAAGACAGGACGACGGCCGAGCACGCACTGCACAAGCTTACAGATGAAATAAAATTCAATATAATAAACAAAAGAAAATAAATAAGATAATGTAAGTCAATAAAAGTCGGTTGTTCTGAAAATCCGCAACGCGGTCTACAACGTTAAAATCCCTCACACGCAAACACACATCGGGATAACGTACTAACGCGCGCACGGTTTAACAGTCAACAAATACATAAGAATGACTAAAAAACGAAATGACTTCTTCACGGCTTTAACCGCCAAACGATCTCGCTGTTACATTCTAATAGACGCAGTCCGTCCCGATACGAATGATACTCTGTGTGTGGCATACAAAAGTAGCAGGTACGACCAAGCTCGAGTAGACTTATCAGTCAGCACACAATTAAATGATGGCGAAAGCCCGTAGAAAGAAAGAGAGCTTCATCAAAAATCCTTGACAAATTACAAAAAAAAAAATCGCCTCTGTCCGCCCCTCTCCTGATCTAGATTTTCCACAACTTAGTCGTCCAACAGGGATCCTCCGGTACAATAACGACTCGCCGATAAATTTCGATAAACAAGCGCCAAATGTAGAACCGATATTTTCGATAGCCAAAAGTAGAGCGGGACAAACAAAGAGCGCACACTACGTCCTGCTCACTCGACGACTACCGGGAAAAAGCCCTGAGGTCCTGCCGGCACGCGAGCCCGTGAACTATGATCCCCTCCTAACGAGCCAAACTCGGTTACTTGGGGGAATCGGTGTCGCTAGATGCCGCGACTAGCGCCTCAGCTGGACAACGCATAAATTAACAACAGATAATAGAGATGTGTAGCTCAGTCCGGCAGGTGAATCCCATGCGATAGATTGGTTACTGCTAGTAGATCAGATGGCCGAGGATAGGTAGTAGCATATTGGCCGTAGATGAACGTCGAGCGGGACGGCTTTATATCCCGACAGAGAGAAGTGGAAAATGTCTGTATTCTTTTTCCTTCGAGGGGGTGATTGGATCCCAAAGTCGACAACCGATGCGTGTGATGCTCCTTCTCTTTCTTTCTCTCCGTCCCTCGGTCGTACAAATTATTAAAAAATACAAAAAAAAATATTAAACAAATTCCGGCGATCTTATTCTAAAGCCCTGCGAGATCGTGTGGAAGCTAAATTGATACTATCCAGGGATGTCGAAACATCTCACATGTCCATGAATTTCCACCTAATTAATAAATACATAAAAGAAACACATATTAACAATCAAACCTCAAGACACATCACCACGCAAAACGAACATAACTCGTGTTTCCGAGGTACCACTACCACGAAAAGATGTACAATCTATGAACGGAGACGGCATAACTATTTCTAGTATGGGACACCGACGGAGAACTACGTAAAAAGAACGATTTTTTCCCATTTTCACAAAACTCGGGTGACACGAGCGTGGGTTCGACGTTCCCCACAACTGAAAATCGCGCCAGCAACAGATTTCGAGGCATAGCGGAAGGCGCATTTCAGCGGCCCAGGAAGCTACTTAATGACACGGACGAACCCGATTCCACTTAGTTGTGGAGCTCGCCACCGATCCCGAAAGCGTACGTGTGGAAAGCCCACTATCGTCGAACATAAAGAAGAGCGAGGAACCTTCATATATCAGGGGTACAAATTGAAAATGCGGGTTTGATAACAGATGGCGTTACTAACGCTATACGCATCAGGCAGTACTGTGACTATGTTCATGTCAAAGCTACGTCTTATAGCTTTAATTTTCAGTATGTGTCAATTTGTCGCAGTGTCAAATTCATAGTTTTTTTGAGCTCTCAATATGTCGAGTTTCGTGCCAACAAAACAGCATTTGCGGGAAGTTTTAATTTACTTCTTTAATTTGAAGAAAAGTGCTGCTGAAGCACATCGATTGGTCTCCGAGGCTTATCCGAGTCATGTTCCATCGGTTTCAACGTGCGAGAGATGGTTTGTGCGGTTTAGAAGTGGTGATTTTGACGTTGAGGACAAAGAGCGGCCGGGCCAAGTGAAAAAGTTTGAGAATGCTGAATTGGAGGCAATACTCAATGAAGACTCGTGTCAAACTCAACAAGAGCTCGCAGATTCATTGGGAGTGACACAACAAGCCATTTCCCATCGTATAAAAGCCCTCGGAATGATCCAAAAGCAAGGACATTGGGTGCCGTATGAGCTGAAGCCGAGAGACGTCGAGCGCCGTTTTTTTGCATGCGAACTGCTGCTCGAACGGCAAAAACGGAAGGGTTTTTTGCATCGCATTGTCACTGGTGATGAAAAGTGGATCCATTACGATAACCCGAAGCGCAAAAAATCATATGGTTACCCCGGCCATGCATCATCATCGACGGCCAAACCAAATATTCACGGCGCCAAGCTCATGCTCTGTATTTGGTGGGACCAGCTGGGTGTGGTGTATTATGAGCTATTGAAATCGAACGAAACCATCACAGGAGCACTATACCGAACTCAATTGATGCGTTTGAGCCGCGCACTCAAAGAAAAACGGCCACAATACGAGCAAAGACACGACAAAGTAATTTTGCAACATGACAACGCTCGGCCACATGTTGCAGCGCCGGTCAAAACATACCTACAAACGCTGAAATGGGAAGTCTTACCCCACCCGCCGTATAGCCCAGATATTGCTCCTTCCGATTACCATCTTTTCCGATCGATGACACATGGCCTAGCTGACCAGCGCTTCCATTCTTACGAAGAAGCCCAAAAATGGGTCGATGACTGGATAGCAGCCAAGCCGGCCGAATTTTTTCGCGACGGTATCCGTAAATTGCCAGAAAGATGGGAAAAAGTTGTGGCTAGCGATGGACAATACTTTGAATAATTTATTTGTTACCATTTTTTCAGAATAAACGTTCAAAAATAGAAAAAAATCCCGCATTTTCAATTTGTACTCCTGATATATTATTGCTTCGGAAATTGATTGTACGGCCAACAAGCCGAACTTCGCAATATTTCTTACTGATCGTTAAATAAACCCTACTTACACCTACCTAAGAAGTCTGTATTAATTTTCTTAGTGTTCGAGCCCGAATTCTTCCCCCCAGAAGATAGAAAAAATAATGTTAACGAGAATATACCGTTACAATGTATTAATAAAAATAACAAATCTAACGTCATTACCAACCACGTTGCTATAAACAAAAGAAAGAAAGTACGAAATAAAAATTTATCTGATTGTCATTATCTGAATTATATTAATATTTAAAAAGCGTCATGAAAAGCTTGTGAAAAAGTTCTACCATTCAAAGAGTGCGATATATGCATTCTTAATTTCAAGATTCGATTCAAGGAGTACATTAGAACAACGACCAAGCAACCATACATCCTTTTGTCATTTATTATAAAGGAAGATCTATTATATATTAAAGCACGAAAAGCTTTGCTACGATTACGAACTGCTTGCAGATTGACACTATTGCTGTTCACTTGTTTTAAACCAATATCATCGAAATAATTAAGAATATAATACGTCACATAAAAAAATTCATTTATTTCACTAATGCAGCACGCTGGACAGCATGAAAATAAAAAGAATTTCATCAACGTTTTTTATTTTTAAAGGCTAGCGCTCCTCCGTTTTTTGAAAAAATGCATGATCCATAATTACAGAGAAATATATATATATTTCTAGCCGCATGGGGGGAGGAATCGGATGGAACAAAGGCGTCACGGAAGTGAGAATTCACAGGGTCAGCGTGCCAAGTAAATGGTCGCACGCGTACTTCGACAGCGTCGTTGAGACAACGGCTGCTTTGAATAAGGCAGATATCTTGCATCTTACTCGTGATCTACTCAAATAACATGTCCAGAACCGCGCGTAGTTTTCTCAGTTTCTGTGTAATATTTCAAGTGCTCATCGTACTACTCTGCCGACCAACAGTCACTTACATCTATCCAACATATCATCATTGATATATTGACGTCGGCTCACCTGTGCATCAACATCGAATGGTGTTTTTTTCACGTGCGAACATATGCTCCAATGGCAACAAAGGAAGGGTTCTTTGCATCGTATTGTGACTGGTGATGAAAAGTGGATCCATTACGATAATCCAAAGCGAAGAAAATCGTGGGGACACCGCGGCCATGCATCAACATCGACGGCCAAGCCAAACATCCATGGCTCGAAGCTTATGCTGTGTATTTGGTGGAACCAGCTCGGCGTAGTATAGTATTATGAGCTGCTGCGACCTGGTAAAATCATTACAGAAGCTGGCTACCGTACACAACTAATGCGTTTGAGCCGAGCATTGAAGGAAAAATGGCCACAATACGAGCAAAGAAACGACAAAGTGATTTTGCTGCATGACAATGCTCGGCCGAATGTTGCTCAGGTTGTGAAAACCTACGTGAAAACGCTTAAATAGAAAGTCCTACCCCACCCGCCGTATTCTCCAGACATTGCCACTTCCGACTACCACCTATTCCGATTGATGGCGCAGGGCCTGGCTGAGCAACTCTTCCATTCTTACGAAGAAGCCGAAAATAGAGTGGAATCGTGGATCGACTTTAAAGACGAGCAGTTTTTTCGACGCGGCATCCGTATGCTGCCAGAAAGATGGGAAAAAGTTGTGGCTAAGGATGGACAATACTTTAAAAAATAATTATGTAACCATTTTTTCACAATAAATGCTCAAATCGAAAAAAACGACGGTTTTCCATTTATACTCCCAATATATACATATATATTGTAACGGAACGCAATCAGAGCGATCCGCTACGATCCAAAAGGCAATCATCCTCGACGACAAAGAATTAAATATGCCAATTAGCCCAAAATATAAAATCACACAAACGAGAACAAACTAAGAAAGTACACTAAAACATAATAGAGAAATAGATTCCCCATCAATAAAAATCACGAAAGTGATAAATTATTACCGTCAAACAATAAACCAAGTCGCGAATAGGCGCCCGCCGGATCAGGGATCCAAGAAGAGTTATTATGTACACCGCGAGCAACTGCGAGTGCCCACCCTAAGAAGAACACTACGGAAGCAGCAGGCAAGTCCGCTCGGTAAAGCCACACACTTGCTAAGGGGACAACTAACGTAGCAGGCCCGACTCTCGCGCTGAGACCAAACGCGAGACGCAGAGGACAGTAGGCCCCACACTTACGCTAAGACTATACGCGCAACACGAACGTGACACGCGAGAGCATCACCCAAGAAGGGATAGCAAAGGCCGCAGGCAGAACCGCTCGCGAGACTACACACCTCCCAAGCGAACACCTAGCGCAGTAGACCCACCTTCCCACTAGGTCACACTCGAGACACAAACCCAGTGCGTCTGACACAAGACCGCCACACAACGGGACAAGGCAAAAACAACTTGTAGAACCCCCGAGGTTCAACAAACTCAATGAAACAAATAATAGAGGGTACCGTCACATGAAGATTCTACCGACAACCCCCACTCACCAACAAAACATTAAAACTAGGCAAAGACCCTAAACAAAAACAATTTTTTAACAAATTAAATAGATAATCAATCCACGATACACCTCCAATATTAAGAACCCAACAAAAAATTTGATAATCGCAAAATAAACGAAGAATACACAAAAAACCTCCAAAAACACGAATTTTTAGGAAAATTAATTAAAACTCACAGTAAACCAAATCTGACGAAAGAAGTCAAATACCGACATCAACCGAAAACATAAAAACATGACCAGCGACAAGAAAAAATCCCACAAGAAAGATTGAACCTACAGCCAGTAGGAAACTACATAGAAGCAAGAAACTAAACCTCGCCAGAACTTTGGTTTAAACCCTAGAAAAGCAAAAACTGGCCAAAGAAAAAAATTCGAAGATCTAATGGGACACTTACACACTACCCCGTACCGCTCTCACCCAGTGATTCAAATGTGATAAACATCACGTGATCTACCCGAAAACACCCCTGCGGAGCGCCTCGGCAAAAGTATATAAACCACGACAAGTCAAGCCTCAGGGCTCTTGTCGAATCCTACTCCTAAAGACGAAGTGCTGCTCGACAGCCAATCTACATTTTATTTTTAAATCTAACAACGTTTTGGTAAATAAATTGTTAAATAATAGTGTTCTTTCGATAAACCAATTCCCTGCATTGCGCTTGGCCGTTGGTTGATTGAACGAACTAAATAGCTAAACCCTGTGAGTAGTAAGGTTCCTCTGCATTGTGCTTGGCCGCACCTACTCATAGCGTCAGGGCATCTCCCATTAACGGGTCCCCATGTATAGCGCAGTGACTACTCGTCTCTTGGGAGGTGAAGAAGTACGCGTGTCGCAAGACCTTGGGAGTTGCATCCCGGCTTGCTAGACCGCGCGCGCTCGAGTCGGAGGGTGTGCCTGCATGGGTGGCACCATGCAAGGACCAGTGGCCAGCAGACCCCTGTCATACACTGACACCTCGGCAGAACTCCAATATTGAGAAACCAAGTCGTAAGCCCCTTAAGGGCAACGATAAAGTGCCTAAATATAACGAGTTTAATCGCTTCAGTGTCAGGAGTACAGGACGCGCGAGTTGATTAACGCTGCGAGCCCCGTGTCTTGCGCGAACAGAGAGTTTACAGCTAGAGTATCAAAACAATAACAAAGCCGATTACGCTAGGTAGGTAAACTCACACACCCGACTCGACGTAACAACACTCACGACTCTATGAAGATATATCGAATTCCCGAGAGGCAGGATATAACAATACCATACATCACACGTAAGAATGCATTAGGAAAAATACACACCAATCGCGAGCCATCTCCGACGAATATTCTTGAGCCGTCCGGTAAATCTCACGACTCTACCAAGGGAAGCCACGTATAAGGACGAGCAAAAGCGGCCAAATAAAAACGTAGCCTAGTGGTCTCGAGCACGAACAATCGCATACATTGAGTGTTGAGCTCTGTACGAGTGATATCCGCTCATCGTGCGAATATTATATTTAAAAGATAAATCGGAAATTACTCCGCGTACGTATATTAAGAAATCGCGTTAAGCCACCATGATAACCATTTATTGTATTGAATTGAGTGTTGAGCTCCGTACGGGCGACGCCCACTCACCGTGCGAATAATAGAGTTATATTAAAAAGATAAATCGAAAGTTATTCCGCATACGTAGAATTAAGAGATTGCGTGAAAGCAAACGCAGCAACCCTTTATTGTAACAAATTGAGTGTTGAGGCCCATACGAGTAACACCAGCTCACCGTGCGACTATTAAAATCAACCAGAATAATTCGGAATCGATTCCGCGTGCTTAGGATTAAGAAATCGCGTAAACCAAACGCGATAAACCATTATTGTGATGAATTGAGTGTTGAGCTCCGCACGATTGACAACCGATCACCGTGCGAATATTAAACTCACATCAAACAGATAAATCGGAAAATATCCCGCATAACAAGTCACTTAAAGAATAAACACCGAGCATAGGCTGCTGATTCCCACGCATCGCGCGGTGGCCGTTGAACGCCTGGTTAAAACTCTATTGTCAACCATACCATCTACCCACAAACCTAGACCGAATTACTACAGATTAAGGAACACCTTCAAAACAGAAGAAGACCGATGATGAAATAATGACACATGCGAAATCAATAACCAACCTGAGGTCTCTCAAACAAAAAAGAAACAATAATAATAACAAATTTACAAATAAAACCAAATCACGACTAGTTTCAAGAACCGCCTACAAATCCAGCCCAGAGCACGAATCACGTCTCAGCCCACGTCCTCATAAAAGCTCCATCACCAATGGTATGGGAGAGGACTTTACTCAGAATAATACAAACAACGCGAATTTGGCCGAGACCAACAGGGTGCGCCATCTTTTATGTCGGTATGTAAACATTGAATAACTTAAAAAAAAAAACAACCGATTTCCATATATGGGGTATGTTTATTTAATTTAGTCCTTTACAATTTATTTGGACTAGTTTTTAAATACAACATCAATCAAGTGGCCGCCTTTATCAGCCGAAGCAAAATGTGCCCTTTTTGCTTCGTTGTCCATCAGTTTTATGAGAATCTCGGGCGGTATAGCGATAATTTCGGCACGAATGTTTGCCTTGAGCTCGTCAATGGTCTGAGGCTTGTTGGCGTATACTTTGCTTTTCAAATAACCCCACAAAAAAAAGTCCGGAGGGGTCAAATCTGGAGATCTGCGTGGCCAGTCAATGTCGCCATTTTTTTACATCACATGTCCAGGGAATTTTCGTTGCAGACAATTGCAGTGGGCATGGCGCACCGTCTTGTTAAAACCAGTAACCGTCCAGACCTTTTTCACATATTTGTGGGCAGACATAATGAGCCAACAACCACCGATATGGATTCCCATCGACTGTTTCGCCTTCTCTGAAGAAAAATAGCACAATGATGGTTTTGGCGCAAACGCCGACCCAAACAGTCACATTTTGGTCATGCAATGGTGTTTCATGGATCTCGTGTGGATTCTCCGTTACCCAAATGCGGCAATTTTGCTTGTTAACGACGCCAGAGAGTGTGAAATGGGCCTCGCGCGACTGTTTGGCCGTATTGCAAGCAACGTGGACGCTCTGCCGGCAATATTCTTTGAGTCAATTGTACTTTATACGGTAACAAATGCAAACCATCCTTTAAAACATGCCGCAGAGTGGTTCCACTGACGCTAAAATGCTGAGCGCGGTGACGATACGACACATGCGGGTTCTGAGCAACACTCTCTCTTACCGCTTCAACCAGTTCATTGGAACGTCTAGGGCGGTGATGAACGGCACGGGGACGATCTCTCACTGTCCCGTGCTCAACAAAATTCGACACCAAATGACGAATCGTGTCGTCAGACGGTGCTTGTTGGCTACGATATTTTCGACGATATGCACGTTGAGTTAACACACCTGAACGATTATTTTCAATGTACAGCGTTACTATTTCGGCGCGTTGTTTCGGTGTGAAGCGATTCATGGTTAAAATTGTACTGCATTGACGTTTTAAAAATATATCTACTCAAGTCAATTGGTTGATTAATGTCAGAGTTATGCAATACTTAAATACCGACATAAAAGATGGCGCACCCTGTATAAAAAAACCATCAAGAGGGCAAAAAACGCGAAACGTTTCAATATATTGAAACGTTTCGAGATTTCTACACACTTTTAAGCTTAGGTTGTTGAACGCGTCTTATCATGAGGTGGCGTTAGATCGCGTAGTTTTTACTTTTGTTTCGAGCGGTTTCTTTCGAGATCGTGTGGAAGAGGGAGTTAGCTCGAAACCGGTTCGTGCTCTGGGCTGGATGGAGTGAGAAATGTCTGTGTTTTGATGGATATGCGATCGATTTATCTGGTTATTGTTTTTTATTGTTGTTATTTGTGAGACCTCAGTTTAGGTTTTTATCGTATCGCATTAGTCCTCGTGAGACCGGCGATTTTGTTACCCTCTCATCATTGGTCCTTTGATGGATTGGGTAATTCTTTCTTTTGTTTATGGTGCTGAGGGCACGGAATTATTTGATACTTTGATTGTTGGTTAGTTCAGACAGGGTAGGAAGGATGTTGGTGGGATGATCTTGTTGGTTGTACGATCTTCGCGTTTGCTTACGGAATTTTTTCTACAGGCTACGCATGTGGAATTGCTTCCTCTAGGTGTGTCTGGGTTTTTGACTCTATAATAAATGGAATAGTTTCCAGTCTTGATTCGGGTTTTGATTCTACCATTCGTGAAGTGATTAGAAATCACTTGCACGGAGCTTAACACTCAATTTATTTTTCTAGATGGGTTGTCGCGTTTGCTTAAACGCACTTTTCTTAAATTACGTAAATGGAATGATTTCCAGTCTCAATTCGGGTTTGATTCTACTATTCGTGAAGTGATTAGACACCACTTGCACGGAGCTTAACACTCAATTTATTTTCCTACATGGGTTGTCGCGTTTGCTTAAACGCATTGTTCTAAAACTACGTAAATGGAATGATTTCCAGTCTCAATTCGGGTTCGATTCTACCATTCGTGAAGTGATTAGACACCACTTGCACGGAGCTTAACACTCAATTTGTTTTCCTATATGGGTTGTCGCGTTTGCTTAAACGCATTGTTCTAAAACTACGTAAATGGAATGATTTCCAGTCTCAATTCGGGTTCGATTCTACCATTCGTGAAGTGATTAGATATCACTTGCACGGAGCTTTACACTCAATTTATCTAAAGAATTTGTGTTTTTGAATTTTGAAGTTCTAGGATATGATTGATCGAATCAGGGCTTCGCGTGTCTCTATGTGAGGCGTATGGTGTGTGGCCTATCTTTATTTGTTGCCGGCTTAGTCCTCATACGGGGCGTTCCTTGGTACCTTCGTTAGAAGTACTGGTCGGCCTTGTTTTTAATCATTGGACATCTAGCTAGTTGTCGTGCTAGAGGGTGTTATAGTTTGGTAGACGCCCGTACGCGTGATCCGCCGTGCAAGGCTACGCCTTCCTGATGGTTACGCAGTGAGTGTATAGTAGGGACTCGAGTGTGGTGCGAGGGGGGGAAGGAGTGTGAATCTAACTATCTATCTCTACTCGTCTTTGTTATTGTTGTGGGTCCCTCTCTATAGCTCGCTGTTCGCAACCGATACCGGGTTCGCAGCTTGACCAACTAGCTCTTCCTATACCCCGGATACTGGAGCCTTTAGTTGCTCTCAATTAAGCCACCTTATTGCGCCTTAGGGGCTTTACAATTAGGTTTTTTAATTGATGCAATTGGCCTGGGTATTCGTTCGTCACAGGAGGTAGTTGGTGCTGGCCCTGTCGTGGTGCCACCCACGCAGGTACACCCTACGAATCGGTGGCGCGTGGTGCAACAAGCCGGGATGCCACTCCCTAAACCTGGAGACACACGTGCTTCTCCACTCTGCAGAAGACGAGTAGCCACGGCGCTATGCGTGGGGACACGTTAATGCAGAGTGCCCTAACGCTGCGATTGGGGGCGGCCAAGGCGCAATGCAGGGGAGCCCTTTCCTCGCAGTGTATCCTATATAATTCGTTCACTCAACCGACGGCCAGGACGCGATGCCAGGGAATCGATTGAGAGAATGAATACTTTTTCTGACAAGATTTTTTCCCAAACTGTTAGTCTTTATCGAGATAGCTGCGTTCGGTCAAACGATGGCCAAGGCGCGATGCAGGGGAATCGTTTGATCGAAAGCCTGCTTTTAGTGTTACATTCTGAGTTTAAAATGAATTTATTGTGGCTGTCGGGCAGCGCTTCGTCTTGAAGAACAGATTTTCAACAAGAGCCTCGAGGCTTGTCCGGTCGTGGTTTATATAGTTTAGTGGATGGGCCCCGAGGGGGTGTTTTTGGGTATGTCATGTGATGTTTGTCGCCCTTCCATCACTAGGTGAAGGAGGTGCGGGGTGGTGTATTGGTATACCGTTATTTCTATATTTAGCCGGGCTTTGTCTTCTCTGGGTTTGAACCGCGGTTCTATCGAGGTTGAATTTGTTGGCCTGTGTTAAATTGCTACCCGCAGGAGGTTCAAACTTTTCCTGAGAGCTTTTTATTGTTTAATGCATGTTTTAACTCCTTATTTTTATGTGTAGTTTTGCTGATGCTTCGTGTGTATTTCCTGGTTTACGTTCTGATTTGCTTTGCGCTAGATTTGTTTAATAATTGTGAGTTTGGTGTTTTACCAGGTGTTTTCTAGCTGTCTTTTCCTGATTTTGTGTTATTTTGTTATAGAGTATTCTATTCGGTTAGGGCTTGCCCTAGTATTGATTTGTCAATTGTTTGTTGTACTGTTTAGGTTCGTTTTGTTCCTTTATTTTGTAATTAATGTTTGATCATTGAGTGGGGGCATGTGGTGAGGTTTCATGTGAAATCCCCTTGTCGTTTTACTCTTGAAAGTTTGTGGAATCTCTAGAGTTCCACAAATTCTTTTATAATCTCGCCGTATCGTGGCGTTCTCTGCGCATCGTGTAGGTGTGGTGTGGTTGGCTTGAACGGGTGAAGCGGGCTATGTCTTCCTAGCTGTGTGAGGCGTTTGTTGTTATGTGTCGTTCCACCTGCTTCCTACTGGGCGGGGTGTACCACGCTTGAGCTTTGGTTTGTAGCGTGCTGATCGGGCCGGCCCCTCTTCTTCTTGTGCGAGCTTCTTGCGAGCTCTGTTTGTTTTGATAATAAATTTTGTGTCTAGGTGGGGTCTGTATAGGACGCCATGCTGATTTAGGGTGGGTAGTTTCGCTTGGCGGTGTGTACCTATTCTCATGTTATGTTGTCCTAGTCCCACTGGCGTTCTTTTCGTCTTGCGTAGGCTAGATGTGTGGGTGGTGATTATGGTTTTATTATGGTAGCGGAGCGCCCTGATGGCGTTCCGTTACAATATATATATATTGTAACCACTTTTTCCACCTTCTTCCCCTCCAGTTCACGCGGATGGTCACAAAAGTCCGTGATCGCGCATGCTGGGCGCCAGTTTCGAGAAATAAATTATTTCCCGAGACAAATTTAATTTGCACACGGAATACACGGGGCCGGCTCGGCTTCGCTGCAGCCTTGACAATTGGTAGAGGCGATGGCTTAGTCTGAGGTGTCTCGCACAGTAAATCTCAACTCGTCAATTTGGGGAATCAAGAATATAATATCAGTTCATTGTAGTGATGAACAGAATGATTAGCCGAGAACTAAAGAGATACTTTCGAGAGCACGATCGGGAAGCGACAAACGGTAATGTGCTAGATTCCCTTGGATTCAATTCTCCTTAAAATATTTCACAAAGCTCTCGGACTGGCGACAACATTCAATCGAAACTAATACAATACGCCGAATAAACAGCCAAGAACAAATAATCAGATATCTCGCACAGAATAAACCATTAACGAAATCAATTAGATCAGTAAAAGATGCGGTAAAGAGTTAACGGCGATCGATAAACGAAATTAGAGAAATAAAATAATGGCGATAAAGAAATTAAATAGGATTACTCAATTACGGTTACTAAATAACAGTGATCGATCTGTTATGCCGGACCGGGTAATTAGATTATTCGGTATTCGGTATAATATTAAAAAGTTATTATTTTTCGGGATCGTTTGCCGATAAGGAGATGGATCTCGAGTTATCGATGAAAACACGAATTTATGTAAAAGGAAGTATTTATTATAGGCAACGGTAATTTTCCGTTGTCTATTTAAAAGTTAAAGTAAGAAAGTGCAATAATGCGTTGTTTCAAGAATTTCACGAGGAACCAACCGTTCTCTGTTGAGTCTAAATTAATTCTCCTTTTACTGAAGCGGTTAGCAACTGCGTTTGCTAAAATTCCAACGAGTCGCCTCATGCTGCGTCGGCGTCTACTTCGCATCCTGTCTTGTATGACAGCTATCTTTCAGAATTCCATCTCTAGCTGTGTCCGCTAAGGAATATTCCTGAGCATACGTGAAGAGGAATATTCCGCGACACAACATCCCTCCCCCCTTTAAAGGAAAAATTTTCAAAAAATTTTTTTCTTCAGTTGGTTTCCCGTACCTTACAATTTTAATACAATTTTACGGTTCGATATATGATATATAATATGTGTGTAAAATGTCTCATTTTTGTTTGTTAGCGTCGTTCAAGTCGAGCAAGTCGTTCTCGGTTGGGGGGACGATTGCATAACCTGGCCAGCTCGGTTCGAAGTCGTTCCTCTGGCTGTTGTCGTCCGAGAGGCTCGAGGTTGATAGTTACCTCGGCGGCTGCCGGGGTTATTGCTTCTCTAGTGCTCGGTGGTGTTCTGTTTCTTTTGTACTTGTAACATTTAAGCAGAACGTAGCCAACCAAGGCGATCGGCGCTATAGCGCCCAAGGAGTAGAAACTCAGGTTGTGGATGTGTTGCATCCCGTCTCCGGCAGTATGGAGTTTGTCCATAATTTGGTCGGCTCGAGCTCTGAGCTTCCGAAGCTCTTCGGGGTCTCGCAGCACGCTCTGTAGTGGTATGGTCCTCTCGGTCTGCGTCGGGGGCGCCCGAGCTTCGATCTCCGTTAATGTCAAGTTAAACGACGGGAGGTAGTTTTCCTGTATGATCTGCGATGTTCGCCCGATGGTTTTGATGCTGAAATCTCGGGCGGTTACTAAACATACGCCTACCACAGCCAGTATTCCCGAATTATTTAATATTTCGTGCCGAGTGAGATTTTTCCCACAATTTATTCCTACGGGAACCGGGGTTGGCGCGACGTATAACCATCGTTCTGCTGTTGCATTGGAACGATTAAGGGATGGGTGATTTCGATAACCCTTTTCGCGCAATTTTTTCCGTTACCGGTGTCCATTTTCGCTGTAGGCCTTTCTGTGCTCTATTCAGCGTTGGGACTAGATTGTCTACGCGTGCCTTCTTTCTCACTCTGAGGCTTATTAACATGTGTATATCAACCGAATAGAGTGTGCACGGTATTCTGTTTACACTCTACGCCGAACACTATCCTGTGTCAGTATTACTATGCTATGCATTTTTCGTGGTGCTTTTCTGGCACGGTCACAGTATTCCGTTCCCTCCGGATTGCGTAATGAAATTGTTTCGTTCAATATATTTTTCCGATATGTATACGCTCTTTTTCCTGTTGATAAAATTAGGTCTTCTAAGACCTCTTCTACTTTATTGGAGCTCCCTACCCTGCGTCCTGAAGGGCTCCTTCCCACATTTATTTTCTAGCTAATATTTAGTTTTAACTAGCTATAAGTATTCGAATTCCTCAATTCCTGAGCTATTAGTGCTCGATGAAGAGCTTCAGGCGGTTTGCGTGCACCGCCTGGATTTTACGTCCCTTCCGGACCACGTCGTTGACGGGAGGCCTCTTCTCTACTATTTCGTGAGGACCCGTCCACTTCGGGGTCAGCTTGGCTGACCGCCCCCTTCGCACCGTCTCGTCACGGAGGAGTACGCGTTCGCCGACGCGGTACTCCTGCACCTGTGCGCCATGGTCGTATGTAGTCTTCGACCGTCTTTTCGCGCCTTCCAGGTTGTCTCGTGCTACAGTCCATGCGGCGCGTAATTGCTCGCGTAACTCGTGGACGTAGTCATCGTAGGCATAAGTGCTGCGTGGTTCTTGTTTCACGGCGGTCGGCAATTCGGCCTCGCGTCCGTACACCAACACGTGGGGCGACAGTCCGGTCTCCGTATGTGGAGTGGTATTGTACGTGAACATCGCATACGGCAGCCACTCGTCCAAATTTCCTTGATCCTCATCTATGAAATTTTTTAGGTACTCAGCGAGGGTGCGATGCGATCTTTCTAATGCGCCATTTGATTCCGGATGGTAGGCTATCGTTTGTATTTCCTTGATTCGCAGCAGTTGACACATTTCCTATTATTTCCGGTGTTTCGTGTCGGCAGATCAATTATTTGGTAAGCGAGTCCTGGAACGTGAGTATGTATCTTTTCCCGGAAGTGCTTTCCGGTAGCGGTCCGACGATGTCGACCGCGACTTTGACAGGATTCACATGACGATATATAATTTTCTAAATCTCTTCTCAGGCCGGGCCAGTCGTATTTGGTCCGAATCCGATGTAACGTACGCCGTATACCCTGATGCCCTCCTAGGGGGGAGTCGTGGTATTCTCTAATTATTTTCTGGCGGTCATCGGCAGAAGGAGTGGCTACGCCACTGCGGCAGTCGCTATACTCTTTTATAACGCTGTCTTCGTCCGCGCTGTTGGAAGTTCGTGGGCTACGGGCCCCGCCGTGCCTCGCTTCCTTAGCAGGCCTTTGCGATGCTCTGTCCGCAATTTCTTCGCTCGGTGTGCCCACCGTTAGCTCCGCCGTTGGGTCGCTCTCTGTCTCGAGCGGCCTTGCTACGTTTGCTTTTCGCGGCCTTCCGCGCTTCGCGGGTCCGCCATGCTGTGCTGGGCCCGCTCCGTCCTTGTCAGCGGTGCTCGCAGTCTTACCAGTGGCTTGCGTATGTAGCTTGCGTGGTCTGCCCCTTCCCCGACCGCACGGCTTTTCGGCGGGGCTGTGGGGTTCAGTAGAGCGATCTGCATGCACGCTGCGAATCTCTCTATCTTCTTCTGGCGCATTGGCCAGCGCGGCTTCTCTCTCTGCCGCGTTGCTAGGCTGGCCCGGGGTATTCTCGGCGCTCCGCTTTGTGCGGCTGTCCGTACCCGGGCGCTTTCTGTCCTCGTCTCTCTCGCGGGCGAGCTCGACCTCTCGCTCCAGTGAGCTACTATGGCTATACGGGGTATCTTCGGCCGTCCGCTTTGTGCAGTCATTCGTTGTGCCTCCTTGCCCCGTCGTGCTGTCCTCTTTCGACATACGGACTTCGCTCCTCGCTCTTGCTTGGGCCCTCGTAGTAAGGTATATTCTACTTAGCGCATCCGCATTCGTATTGCGCTTTCCAGCCTTGTACTCTACGTTGAACTCATGTTCCGCCAATTTAATTTTCCAACGCATCAATCTCGAACCTGTGTCCCTTACTCCGAACAGCCAGGTGAGCGGTTGGTGGTCCGTGACTACTGTGAAACGGGTACCGTAAATATATGGCCGGAATTGAGCTAGGGCCCATACTATCGCGAGCAGCTCTTACTCCGTGTGTTACTATGTCGTTGAGGTACACATAGCATTTGACGCCCTGTAGTCCTGCTAACGCGGAGTTCATTAGCCGCTGGAAAGTCGGTAGTGCGTTCTTCAATCTGAATGGACTCAAAATGACCCCGCGGAGTAGAGAATGCCGTTTTTCTATGTTTTCCTGCGCCATCGGGATTTGGTGAAATCCAGGGGCGAGATCCAAAGTCGTATAATATCAGGCCCGTCCCAACTGGTCCAATATTTCGGTGATATTGGGCAGTGGGTACGAGTCTCCGATGGTGGTTTCGTTCAACTTCAGAAAGTCCACCACTACGCGCATTTTCTTCACTCCGGCGGCATCGGGTTTCTTAACCACGACCATCAGCGGCGCGTTACATTGACTCCTGCTGGACTGGGCTATTCCTTCCACTAGCATTTTGTCTGTCGGCATCTCCACTTCTCTTTCTCGTGGGCGAGTTTAGCCTCTCGCTCCGACAAGTTATAGTGGTTGCCTCGGGTATCCTCGACTCTCCGCTTTGCTGCAGCGTTGTTTTCTTCTGCTTGCACGCAGGTCTCTGCTGGACAGTTAGCGTATTCAGTCTCAATGCGCCCAGCGTGTTCACACCTGCAGTGGCTGGATCTGGCCCCGCAGTTACCGTATTTTTTGCATCTTTGTAGCCTGCGTTTCTTGGCTGTCGGGGCGGATGCGTTGGCTCGCTTTTATTCTGCGATAGTCTCTTCCGGCAGTCCTTCCACATGTGGCCTTTCTTCTGGCAGTAATTGCAGGTTATTTCCACATTGTAGATTGACTTGTTTTCGCTGGGTACTGGTAGGCTTACTCGTCCCATATTCTGGGTGCAGTCTCGAGCCATGTGTCCAGGTTTTCCGCAGGTGAAACAATTTTCTCCCTGCCGGGGTGATGCGCCTTGGGACCTTCTGGGGTGGCTTAATACTCCACTCGCCCCTCCCTTTGGCTGCACCATGCTGGTGATCTCGATGGCTCCCGTTACCGACTCGTGGAGAGTGGCGTAGTTACGAGATCTCACCAGAATTTGGACCTGCCCATGCAGTCCATTTTCAAAGTTGGCTTGAGCGCTCTTCCGTGTTATTTTCTCGATGATGCGCATTTCCGTCATCGTAGTGGCTTCTTCGCAAAGCTTTTCTATTATATCGACGGTGATACGCTCGGTCCTGGCGGCGTATACCGCGATGTCCTCTCCCTGGCCCTGCCGGAGGGAGTTGAAATCTACTTGTAACGCAGGAAACGTCTTCCGCTTCCCGTACAGGGCCTCCAGCTCGGTTTTAAGCTGTGCTACCGAGTGGATGATTTTGTGCTTCATTTCTCTGGACGCTCTACCCTCGAGCTTGCTGCTGAGCACTAGTTCTAACAGGATGTCTTGATCCCGGGGCGCTACTTGCTTGAAAACAGTCTCGCAGGATCGTAAGAAGGCGTCTAGTTCGTCAGCGTTGCTTCCGTCGAAATGCTTGATGTTTTTTAGCGCAAGACCAAGATCGAGCGTCCTACTCGGTGTTTCCGGCACCCTCTGTTGTTCCCTTTGGAACACGGGATCGGCAGGGGGATTACTCGATTCCTCAAATCGGGTTTGCCTCGATCGCGGACGTGGTGTCGGACGTTCTTCCAACCCCGTATTTTCCAGCCTCCGCAATAGTTCGGCGTTTTGCTCTCGTAGAGACCGGATGAGTTCGAACTCGTCCGCACCTACCTCGTTGAGCGTGCCCGCCAAGTTTCGTCTTGCTGACGGTGTTTCAACCCCCTGAAGTTCGCGATCGAGTTCGCGTTGACTTTGCTCGTGCTCGCGCTGCAGCCTTTCGCACTGCCGTCGAGCTCTTACCAAATCACGGTGGCTCCGGTCGATCGCCTCTAACCGATAAACTAGTCTATTATCGGCCATATCGACTCTTTTACCATAAAAAAGAAAAGGCGAAGGACATAACTGTGGACTTAAAGAAACAGATGTAATTGAAGAATGCTCATCCATAAAACGACATTGGTAACGCCGAATGGGCATTATATACAGTTCACGAGGATGGCTATGTAACGCACAGCTGCCTTTCAAAGAATGATTAATACAATTCTCGGAAATTTAGATGAAGATACAGTGATGGCCTATTTAGACGATATTATTTCAATGAGTCAGACATTCGGGAAAGACATAAAATAATTAGAAACAGTATTGGACGCGCTCTATAGAAGGGAGTTGAATCTTAACCTGAAGAAATGTAATTTCTTCGAAAAGACGATCGATTATTTGACTTTTGAAATTTTATAGTTTGACATTGAACCAGGTTTTAAAGAGTTGAATTGTGTCAAGTCCTGGGAGCAGTTTTGTTGCAAGAACAAGAGGATAAATGCATGCATTGAAATGACTGATTCATTTCAATCGAAAAACAACAAATAACGAAGCTAAGAACCGTTCTTACGAATTAGAAGCATAGGCAATCGTGTGCATTCTAGAGAAATTTCGCGTATATCTAATCGGCACAAAATTTACAATCAAGACAGATTGTAATGGCCTGAAACTTTTGGAGAGCAAGGGACATTTAAATACTCGCATCGGGAGATGATTCGTGAGATTGTCTGAATTCAGTTATCGCATCGAGTACTTGAAGGGATATAATAGTGTTGCTGATGGGACATAATAGTGTTGCTGATGAGTTACGTCGCTGTCCAGTCAATCGGGCAGAAGAAACGCCAATCGTGGGAATGTCGATCATGGGTATCAACGTTAATATCAATTACATAGCAGCTATGCAACGCGCTAGCCCAGAGATGTTTGCAGTGAGAGACAAATTGGAGGAGGGCGACGCAGAAACCCATCAAAGATTTATAATGTGCAAAGCTAGAATGTATCGTATCACGAAAGGACGATGGCGATTATATGTTCCAAGCGAACTGCAACGTGATGTGGTTGCTACAGTCCATAAGAGTCGATGCACACCTGTGTATCGACAAAACTCTTTTTAAGAAAAAAGCAAGTATTTCGCTGGATACGATACACGTTGATCATTTAAGTCCTTTCGCACAGACGCTACGTGAAAACAAATACGTATTGGGAGTGATCTGCACATATAGTAAATACGTTATGTTAGAAGTCGCGAAGAATACAAACTCAGATGAAACGATTGCAACACTACGAAAACTAATAAATCACTATGGGATACCAAAACGCATTATCAGCGATCGAGGAGCAGCATACATTTCTAGGAATCTTAAGTATTCTTATGCGGAATACGAAAAATCCATGTATTATTTGCTGTACCAAGAGCAAATGTGTTTGAGAATCCGTCCAGATGTAGTTGAGAGAATCTGTGAATGTATTGAAAATGATGAAGCTTCACGGACGACAAGGAAAAAAAGAAACCAGATGCAGGATGTTTTATGGAGAAAGTGGTTTAATTTACCATCCGCTTGGCGGTTACAAAATGTCACATTTAGAAGAATATAAATGATATAAAAATAAATACACAAAAAATAGAAAATTAGAAAGTGGACACAAATAAATAAATTGAATTGACTTTTGATTTGAGTGACCAGCACACAATTGTATTAATTGTGCGCTGTCCGTTAATGAGTGAAGTGTACGTGGTGCAGCCAGCGCTGCATCGCACGCGACGGAATGAGAAATATGAGAGCTTATAAGATGTCACTAATTCCCAGTAAATTCTCTGTAGAATTGCAAAAGAGAATGTACAGGGAAAGAGTGAGAGCACTTGCAAATATATTGCTTGAGTGCTGGATTTTTCACTTGACAGACCGTGCCGCAGCTAACGCTGCAGAGCACGGCCAAGTGAGCTTGAGGATGCACAAATGAGTGAAATGAATTCACAGTACTTTCCCAGCAAGCTTAGTTGGGGGAAAGTACATTGAATGATTAAGAACACACGCAATTAAATTAATAGAGTGTGCAACAAGTGATGTGAAAACGTGGTGCAGCCCGCGCTGCAGAGCACGCCACAGTGTGAGACCTTTATGAGGATGCACCGATGTGTTTTTTACTTCTCACCGTCATTAAATTATTATAAATTATAGCGGTGTGCCCGTACCTTATTTTGAGTCCTGGTGAGCACGAAAAGCTGAGTTGATCCGGTGATAGCGATGAAAATTGTCCGAGCGAGGCAGAGATGTGTGCGCTGTTCGAGCGGGTTTTCACGAAAAGTGCCCGATTTTATAATATGGTTGCGTTTTACAAACGAGTCGTTGTGCGCTGAAGTCAACTGAGTGAGATAGCCGGTGAGCGAAGCCGAAGTCAAGCGAAAGCAATAGCCTCTCGCTTCACGCGGCACGCCTGCGAGGCACAGCCTCAGCCATCTCCGCCATAGCCGAGCGCAGCATGCTACACAGCAGCAACAGGTCGATGCACGGCGAATATCGATCGCCGTGCGCCAGCTGATTATCCAACAAAATGGTCAGATCGAAAGTATAAACAACGGCATTTGTAACTGTTTACATACAATAACAAGCGACGTAGACCATAGTGATTGAGAAGAAAAGATCTATGAAGTTCAGTGGGCTATCAATAATAGCACTCATCGAATAACTTAGCGGACTCCAGCTGAACTCATCTTTCATTATAAATCGATTGGAAAAGAAGATTCGTTATTAAGGCGGGAAATTTAAAAATTAAACGAACGTCACAGAACTGACACAACAAAAAGAAGAAGCTCTCTGCAAAAAATTTAACAAAAAACGAAGAAGTGCAGAAAAATTGAAACTAGGACAACTAGTATCAGTACGCTACGAAGCACCTTCAACTGGAGGAAGTAGGAAATTATCGGAAAAATACCACGGGCCAAACGAAATTGTGAAAGAGATAAGAGACGATCGATACATCATTCAAGGTATAGAAAGAGCAAAGCAGAGTCGCCGGTTTTATAAAGGATTTATCGCTATCTTGCAGATTAAAAATAATTGCTAAATAAAAATAGTTTAAATGCCATTTTCGACGAGGACGTCGATTAATGTCAGGACAGCCGAATTGAAAAAGAATGACATATATACATCAATTAAGTCATAATACATATGTTGTGACGTAGTCACGAAATATTCTGTTTTATTATTCTTGCTACATATTATTTGCCTGTAAGTCGATTACACAGCCCAGCTGTGGAATGCGGATACGGCCGGACGTTGAACTGGAGCAGAGTCCGGCGAAAACACGTGGCGTCATGACGTCGGCATTCCCTCGCTGGTGACGCGGGTGACGCAGGAACGGCAGTCTGACAAATTAAAAAGCAACGTTAAATTTGAAACTTTGCAAAAGCAAATCAGAGAGAGGGGAATGAGGCGGGGAAAAAATTATAAAAGGGAGCTCCAGACGAACAGGAGCTCTCTTGGGTAAAAACGAGCCTATCGAAAGAGCAAGGTCTACTACGGGCAGACAGCGGATTAAACAAAGAGAATCATCAGAGGAGAAGAATCTTAGATATAAAATAAAATAAAGCAACAATAATTAAATTACCGACGTCCAAATACAAGATGTTGCAAGAAACAAACGATTTGTCAATGCGAGATACACTTCGAACCGTATTACTCCCTCGCGACCAAGTACAAAAGACAGGACGACGGCCGAGCACGCACTGCACAAGCTTACAGATGAAATAAAATTCAATATAATAAACAAAAGAAAATAAATAAGATAATGTAAGTCAATAAAAGTCGGTTGTTCTGAAAATCCGCAACGCGGTCTACAACGTTAAAATCCCTCACACGCAAACACACATCGGGATAACGTACTAACGCGCGCACGGTTTAACAGTCAACAAATACATAAGAATGACTAAAAAACGAAATGACTTCTTCACGGCTTTAACCGCCAAACGATCTCGCTGTTACATTCTAATAGACGCAGTCCGTCCCGATACGAATGATACTCTGTGTGTGGCATACAAAAGTAGCAGGTACGACCAAGCTCGAGTAGACTTATCAGTCAGCACACAATTAAATGATGGCGAAAGCCCGTAGAAAGAAAGAGAGCTTCATCAAAAATCCTTGACAAATTACAAAAAAAAAAATCGCCTCTGTCCGCCCCTCTCCTGATCTAGATTTTCCACAACTTAGTCGTCCAACAGGGATCCTCCGGTACAATAACGACTCGCCGATAAATTTCGATAAACAAGCGCCAAATGTAGAACCGATATTTTCGATAGCCAAAAGTAGAGCGGGACAAACAAAGAGCGCACACTACGTCCTGCTCACTCGACGACTACCGGGAAAAAGCCCTGAGGTCCTGCCGGCACGCGAGCCCGTGAACTATGATCCCCTCCTAACGAGCCAAACTCGGTTACTTGGGGGAATCGGTGTCGCTAGATGCCGCGACTAGCGCCTCAGCTGGACAACGCATAAATTAACAACAGATAATAGAGATGTGTAGCTCAGTCCGGCAGGTGAATCCCATGCGATAGATTGGTTACTGCTAGTAGATCAGATGGCCGAGGATAGGTAGTAGCATATTGGCCGTAGATGAACGTCGAGCGGGACGGCTTTATATCCCGACAGAGAGAAGTGGAAAATGTCTGTATTCTTTTTCCTTCGAGGGGGTGATTGGATCCCAAAGTCGACAACCGATGCGTGTGATGCTCCTTCTCTTTCTTTCTCTCCGTCCCTCGGTCGTACAAATTATTAAAAAATACAAAAAAAAATATTAAACAAATTCCGGCGATCTTATTCTAAAGCCCTGCGAGATCGTGTGGAAGCTAAATTGATACTATCCAGGGATGTCGAAACATCTCACATGTCCATGAATTTCCACCTAATTAATAAATACATAAAAGAAACACATATTAACAATCAAACCTCAAGACACATCACCACGCAAAACGAACATAACTCGTGTTTCCGAGGTACCACTACCACGAAAAGATGTACAATCTATGAACGGAGACGGCATAACTATTTCTAGTATGGGACACCGACGGAGAACTACGTAAAAAGAACGATTTTTTCCCATTTTCACAAAACTCGGGTGACACGAGCGTGGGTTCGACGTTCCCCACAACTGAAAATCGCGCCAGCAACAGATTTCGAGGCATAGCGGAAGGCGCATTTCAGCGGCCCAGGAAGCTACTTAATGACACGGACGAACCCGATTCCACTTAGTTGTGGAGCTCGCCACCGATCCCGAAAGCGTACGTGTGGAAAGCCCACTATCGTCGAACATAAAGAAGAGCGAGGAACCTTCATATATATTATTGCTTCGGAAATTGATTGTACGGCCAACAAGCCGAACTTCGCAATATTTCTTACTGATCGTTAAATAAACCCTACTTACACCTACCTAAGAAGTCTGTATTAATTTTCTTAGTGTTCGAGCCCGAATTCTTCCCCCCAGAAGATAGAAAAAATAATGTTAACGAGAATATACCGTTACAATGTATTAATAAAAATAACAAATCTAACGTCATTACCAACCACGTTGCTATAAACAAAAGAAAGAAAGTACGAAATAAAAATTTATCTGATTGTCATTATCTGAATTATATTAATATTTAAAAAGCGTCATGAAAAGCTTGTGAAAAAGTTCTACCATTCAAAGAGTGCGATATATGCATTCTTAATTTCAAGATTCGATTCAAGGAGTACATTAGAACAACGACCAAGCAACCATACATCCTTTTGTCATTTATTATAAAGGAAGATCTATTATATATTAAAGCACGAAAAGCTTTGCTACGATTACGAACTGCTTGCAGATTGACACTATTGCTGTTCACTTGTTTTAAACCAATATCATCGAAATAATTAAGAATATAATACGTCACATAAAAAAATTCATTTATTTCACTAATGCAGCACGCTGGACAGCATGAAAATAAAAAGAATTTCATCAACGTTTTTTATTTTTAAAGGCTAGCGCTCCTCCGTTTTTTGAAAAAATGCATGATCCATAATTACAGAGAAATATATATATATTTCTAGCCGCATGGGGGGAGGAATCGGATGGAACAAAGGCGTCACGGAAGTGAGAATTCACAGGGTCAGCGTGCCAAGTAAATGGTCGCACGCGTACTTCGACAGCGTCGTTGAGACAACGGCTGCTTTGAATAAGGCAGATATCTTGCATCTTACTCGTGATCTACTCAAATAACATGTCCAGAACCGCGCGTAGTTTTCTCAGTTTCTGTGTAATATTTCAAGTGCTCATCGTACTACTCTGCCGACCAACAGTCACTTACATCTATCCAACATATCATCATTGATATATTGACGTCGGCTCACCTGTGCATCAACATCGAATGGTGTTTTTTTCACGTGCGAACATATGCTCCAATGGCAACAAAGGAAGGGTTCTTTGCATCGTATTGTGACTGGTGATGAAAAGTGGATCCATTACGATAATCCAAAGCGAAGAAAATCGTGGGGACACCGCGGCCATGCATCAACATCGACGGCCAAGCCAAACATCCATGGCTCGAAGCTTATGCTGTGTATTTGGTGGAACCAGCTCGGCGTAGTATAGTATTATGAGCTGCTGCGACCTGGTAAAATCATTACAGAAGCTGGCTACCGTACACAACTAATGCGTTTGAGCCGAGCATTGAAAGAAAAATGGCCACAATACGAGCAAAGAAACGACAAAGTGATTTTGCTGCATGACAATGCTCGGCCGAATGTTGCTCAGGTTGTGAAAACCTACGTGAAAACGCTTAAATAGAAAGTCCTACCCCACCCGCCGTATTCTCCAGACATTGCCACTTCCGACTACCACCTATTCCGATTGATGGCGCAGGGCCTGGCTGAGCAACTCTTCCATTCTTACGAAGAAGCCGAAAATAGAGTGGAATCGTGGATCGACTTTAAAGACGAGCAGTTTTTTCGACGCGGCATCCGTATGCTGCCAGAAAGATGGGAAAAAGTTGTGGCTAAGGATGGACAATACTTTAAAAAATAATTATGTAACCATTTTTTCACAATAAATGCTCAAATCGAAAAAAACGACGGTTTTCCATTTATACTCCCAATATATACATATATATTGTAACGGAACGCAATCAGAGCGATCCGCTACGATCCAAAAGGCAATCATCCTCGACGACAAAGAATTAAATATGCCAATTAGCCCAAAATATAAAATCACACAAACGAGAACAAACTAAGAAAGTACACTAAAACATAATAGAGAAATAGATTCCCCATCAATAAAAATCACGAAAGTGATAAATTATTACCGTCAAACAATAAACCAAGTCGCGAATAGGCGCCCGCCGGATCAGGGATCCAAGAAGAGTTATTATGTACACCGCGAGCAACTGCGAGTGCCCACCCTAAGAAGAACACTACGGAAGCAGCAGGCAAGTCCGCTCGGTAAAGCCACACACTTGCTAAGGGGACAACTAACGTAGCAGGCCCGACTCTCGCGCTGAGACCAAACGCGAGACGCAGAGGACAGTAGGCCCCACACTTACGCTAAGACTATACGCGCAACACGAACGTGACACGCGAGAGCATCACCCAAGAAGGGATAGCAAAGGCCGCAGGCAGAACCGCTCGCGAGACTACACACCTCCCAAGCGAACACCTAGCGCAGTAGACCCACCTTCCCACTAGGTCACACTCGAGACACAAACCCAGTGCGTCTGACACAAGACCGCCACACAACGGGACAAGGCAAAAACAACTTGTAGAACCCCCGAGGTTCAACAAACTCAATGAAACAAATAATAGAGGGTACCGTCACATGAAGATTCTACCGACAACCCCCACTCACCAACAAAACATTAAAACTAGGCAAAGACCCTAAACAAAAACAATTTTTTAACAAATTAAATAGATAATCAATCCACGATACACCTCCAATATTAAGAACCCAACAAAAAATTTGATAATCGCAAAATAAACGAAGAATACACAAAAAACCTCCAAAAACACGAATTTTTAGGAAAATTAATTAAAACTCACAGTAAACCAAATCTGACGAAAGAAGTCAAATACCGACATCAACCGAAAACATAAAAACATGACCAGCGACAAGAAAAAATCCCACAAGAAAGATTGAACCTACAGCCAGTAGGAAACTACATAGAAGCAAGAAACTAAACCTCGCCAGAACTTTGGTTTAAACCCTAGAAAAGCAAAAACTGGCCAAAGAAAAAAATTCGAAGATCTAATGGGACACTTACACACTACCCCGTACCGCTCTCACCCAGTGATTCAAATGTGATAAACATCACGTGATCTACCCGAAAACACCCCTGCGGAGCGCCTCGGCAAAAGTATATAAACCACGACAAGTCAAGCCTCAGGGCTCTTGTCGAATCCTACTCCTAAAGACGAAGTGCTGCTCGACAGCCAATCTACATTTTATTTTTAAATCTAACAACGTTTTGGTAAATAAATTGTTAAATAATAGTGTTCTTTCGATAAACCAATTCCCTGCATTGCGCTTGGCCGTTGGTTGATTGAACGAACTAAATAGCTAAACCCTGTGAGTAGTAAGGTTCCTCTGCATTGTGCTTGGCCGCACCTACTCATAGCGTCAGGGCATCTCCCATTAACGGGTCCCCATGTATAGCGCAGTGACTACTCGTCTCTTGGGAGGTGAAGAAGTACGCGTGTCGCAAGACCTTGGGAGTTGCATCCCGGCTTGCTAGACCGCGCGCGCTCGAGTCGGAGGGTGTGCCTGCATGGGTGGCACCATGCAAGGACCAGTGGCCAGCAGACCCCTGTCATACACTGACACCTCGGCAGAACTCCAATATTGAGAAACCAAGTCGTAAGCCCCTTAAGGGCAACGATAAAGTGCCTAAATATAACGAGTTTAATCGCTTCAGTGTCAGGAGTACAGGACGCGCGAGTTGATTAACGCTGCGAGCCCCGTGTCTTGCGCGAACAGAGAGTTTACAGCTAGAGTATCAAAACAATAACAAAGCCGATTACGCTAGGTAGGTAAACTCACACACCCGACTCGACGTAACAACACTCACGACTCTATGAAGATATATCGAATTCCCGAGAGGCAGGATATAACAATACCATACATCACACGTAAGAATGCATTAGGAAAAATACACACCAATCGCGAGCCATCTCCGACGAATATTCTTGAGCCGTCCGGTAAATCTCACGACTCTACCAAGGGAAGCCACGTATAAGGACGAGCAAAAGCGGCCAAATAAAAACGTAGCCTAGTGGTCTCGAGCACGAACAATCGCATACATTGAGTGTTGAGCTCTGTACGAGTGATATCCGCTCATCGTGCGAATATTATATTTAAAAGATAAATCGGAAATTACTCCGCGTACGTATATTAAGAAATCGCGTTAAGCCACCATGATAACCATTTATTGTATTGAATTGAGTGTTGAGCTCCGTACGGGCGACGCCCACTCACCGTGCGAATAATAGAGTTATATTAAAAAGATAAATCGAAAGTTATTCCGCATACGTAGAATTAAGAGATTGCGTGAAAGCAAACGCAGCAACCCTTTATTGTAACAAATTGAGTGTTGAGGCCCATACGAGTAACACCAGCTCACCGTGCGACTATTAAAATCAACCAGAATAATTCGGAATCGATTCCGCGTGCTTAGGATTAAGAAATCGCGTAAACCAAACGCGATAAACCATTATTGTGATGAATTGAGTGTTGAGCTCCGCACGATTGACAACCGATCACCGTGCGAATATTAAACTCACATCAAACAGATAAATCGGAAAATATCCCGCATAACAAGTCACTTAAAGAATAAACACCGAGCATAGGCTGCTGATTCCCACGCATCGCGCGGTGGCCGTTGAACGCCTGGTTAAAACTCTATTGTCAACCATACCATCTACCCACAAACCTAGACCGAATTACTACAGATTAAGGAACACCTTCAAAACAGAAGAAGACCGATGATGAAATAATGACACATGCGAAATCAATAACCAACCTGAGGTCTCTCAAACAAAAAAGAAACAATAATAATAACAAATTTACAAATAAAACCAAATCACGACTAGTTTCAAGAACCGCCTACAAATCCAGCCCAGAGCACGAATCACGTCTCAGCCCACGTCCTCATAAAAGCTCCATCACCAATGGTATGGGAGAGGACTTTACTCAGAATAATACAAACAACGCGAATTTGGCCGAGACCAACAGGGTGCGCCATCTTTTATGTCGGTATGTAAACATTGAATAACTTAAAAAAAAAAACAACCGATTTCCATATATGGGGTATGTTTATTTAATTTAGTCCTTTACAATTTATTTGGACTAGTTTTTAAATACAACATCAATCAAGTGGCCGCCTTTATCAGCCGAAGCAAAATGTGCCCTTTTTGCTTCGTTGTCCATCAGTTTTATGAGAATCTCGGGCGGTATAGCGATAATTTCGGCACGAATGTTTGCCTTGAGCTCGTCAATGGTCTGAGGCTTGTTGGCGTATACTTTGCTTTTCAAATAACCCCACAAAAAAAAGTCCGGAGGGGTCAAATCTGGAGATCTGCGTGGCCAGTCAATGTCGCCATTTTTTTACATCACATGTCCAGGGAATTTTCGTTGCAGACAATTGCAGTGGGCATGGCGCACCGTCTTGTTAAAACCAGTAACCGTCCAGACCTTTTTCACATATTTGTGGGCAGACATAATGAGCCAACAACCACCGATATGGATTCCCATCGACTGTTTCGCCTTCTCTGAAGAAAAATAGCACAATGATGGTTTTGGCGCAAACGCCGACCCAAACAGTCACATTTTGGTCATGCAATGGTGTTTCATGGATCTCGTGTGGATTCTCCGTTACCCAAATGCGGCAATTTTGCTTGTTAACGACGCCAGAGAGTGTGAAATGGGCCTCGCGCGACTGTTTGGCCGTATTGCAAGCAACGTGGACGCTCTGCCGGCAATATTCTTTGAGTCAATTGTACTTTATACGGTAACAAATGCAAACCATCCTTTAAAACATGCCGCAGAGTGGTTCCACTGACGCTAAAATGCTGAGCGCGGTGACGATACGACACATGCGGGTTCTGAGCAACACTCTCTCTTACCGCTTCAACCAGTTCATTGGAACGTCTAGGGCGGTGATGAACGGCACGGGGACGATCTCTCACTGTCCCGTGCTCAACAAAATTCGACACCAAATGACGAATCGTGTCGTCAGACGGTGCTTGTTGGCTACGATATTTTCGACGATATGCACGTTGAGTTAACACACCTGAACGATTATTTTCAATGTACAGCGTTACTATTTCGGCGCGTTGTTTCGGTGTGAAGCGATTCATGGTTAAAATTGTACTGCATTGACGTTTTAAAAATATATCTACTCAAGTCAATTGGTTGATTAATGTCAGAGTTATGCAATACTTAAATACCGACATAAAAGATGGCGCACCCTGTATAAAAAAACCATCAAGAGGGCAAAAAACGCGAAACGTTTCAATATATTGAAACGTTTCGAGATTTCTACACACTTTTAAGCTTAGGTTGTTGAACGCGTCTTATCATGAGGTGGCGTTAGATCGCGTAGTTTTTACTTTTGTTTCGAGCGGTTTCTTTCGAGATCGTGTGGAAGAGGGAGTTAGCTCGAAACCGGTTCGTGCTCTGGGCTGGATGGAGTGAGAAATGTCTGTGTTTTGATGGATATGCGATCGATTTATCTGGTTATTGTTTTTTATTGTTGTTATTTGTGAGACCTCAGTTTAGGTTTTTATCGTATCGCATTAGTCCTCGTGAGACCGGCGATTTTGTTACCCTCTCATCATTGGTCCTTTGATGGATTGGGTAATTCTTTCTTTTGTTTATGGTGCTGAGGGCACGGAATTATTTGATACTTTGATTGTTGGTTAGTTCAGACAGGGTAGGAAGGATGTTGGTGGGATGATCTTGTTGGTTGTACGATCTTCGCGTTTGCTTACGGAATTTTTTCTACAGGCTACGCATGTGGAATTGCTTCCTCTAGGTGTGTCTGGGTTTTTGACTCTATAATAAATGGAATAGTTTCCAGTCTTGATTCGGGTTTTGATTCTACCATTCGTGAAGTGATTAGAAATCACTTGCACGGAGCTTAACACTCAATTTATTTTTCTAGATGGGTTGTCGCGTTTGCTTAAACGCACTTTTCTTAAATTACGTAAATGGAATGATTTCCAGTCTCAATTCGGGTTTGATTCTACTATTCGTGAAGTGATTAGACACCACTTGCACGGAGCTTAACACTCAATTTATTTTCCTACATGGGTTGTCGCGTTTGCTTAAACGCATTGTTCTAAAACTACGTAAATGGAATGATTTCCAGTCTCAATTCGGGTTCGATTCTACCATTCGTGAAGTGATTAGACACCACTTGCACGGAGCTTAACACTCAATTTGTTTTCCTATATGGGTTGTCGCGTTTGCTTAAACGCATTGTTCTAAAACTACGTAAATGGAATGATTTCCAGTCTCAATTCGGGTTCGATTCTACCATTCGTGAAGTGATTAGATATCACTTGCACGGAGCTTTACACTCAATTTATCTAAAGAATTTGTGTTTTTGAATTTTGAAGTTCTAGGATATGATTGATCGAATCAGGGCTTCGCGTGTCTCTATGTGAGGCGTATGGTGTGTGGCCTATCTTTATTTGTTGCCGGCTTAGTCCTCATACGGGGCGTTCCTTGGTACCTTCGTTAGAAGTACTGGTCGGCCTTGTTTTTAATCATTGGACATCTAGCTAGTTGTCGTGCTAGAGGGTGTTATAGTTTGGTAGACGCCCGTACGCGTGATCCGCCGTGCAAGGCTACGCCTTCCTGATGGTTACGCAGTGAGTGTATAGTAGGGACTCGAGTGTGGTGCGAGGGGGGGAAGGAGTGTGAATCTAACTATCTATCTCTACTCGTCTTTGTTATTGTTGTGGGTCCCTCTCTATAGCTCGCTGTTCGCAACCGATACCGGGTTCGCAGCTTGACCAACTAGCTCTTCCTATACCCCGGATACTGGAGCCTTTAGTTGCTCTCAATTAAGCCACCTTATTGCGCCTTAGGGGCTTTACAATTAGGTTTTTTAATTGATGCAATTGGCCTGGGTATTCGTTCGTCACAGGAGGTAGTTGGTGCTGGCCCTGTCGTGGTGCCACCCACGCAGGTACACCCTACGAATCGGTGGCGCGTGGTGCAACAAGCCGGGATGCCACTCCCTAAACCTGGAGACACACGTGCTTCTCCACTCTGCAGAAGACGAGTAGCCACGGCGCTATGCGTGGGGACACGTTAATGCAGAGTGCCCTAACGCTGCGATTGGGGGCGGCCAAGGCGCAATGCAGGGGAGCCCTTTCCTCGCAGTGTATCCTATATAATTCGTTCACTCAACCGACGGCCAGGACGCGATGCCAGGGAATCGATTGAGAGAATGAATACTTTTTCTGACAAGATTTTTTCCCAAACTGTTAGTCTTTATCGAGATAGCTGCGTTCGGTCAAACGATGGCCAAGGCGCGATGCAGGGGAATCGTTTGATCGAAAGCCTGCTTTTAGTGTTACATTCTGAGTTTAAAATGAATTTATTGTGGCTGTCGGGCAGCGCTTCGTCTTGAAGAACAGATTTTCAACAAGAGCCTCGAGGCTTGTCCGGTCGTGGTTTATATAGTTTAGTGGATGGGCCCCGAGGGGGTGTTTTTGGGTATGTCATGTGATGTTTGTCGCCCTTCCATCACTAGGTGAAGGAGGTGCGGGGTGGTGTATTGGTATACCGTTATTTCTATATTTAGCCGGGCTTTGTCTTCTCTGGGTTTGAACCGCGGTTCTATCGAGGTTGAATTTGTTGGCCTGTGTTAAATTGCTACCCGCAGGAGGTTCAAACTTTTCCTGAGAGCTTTTTATTGTTTAATGCATGTTTTAACTCCTTATTTTTATGTGTAGTTTTGCTGATGCTTCGTGTGTATTTCCTGGTTTACGTTCTGATTTGCTTTGCGCTAGATTTGTTTAATAATTGTGAGTTTGGTGTTTTACCAGGTGTTTTCTAGCTGTCTTTTCCTGATTTTGTGTTATTTTGTTATAGAGTATTCTATTCGGTTAGGGCTTGCCCTAGTATTGATTTGTCAATTGTTTGTTGTACTGTTTAGGTTCGTTTTGTTCCTTTATTTTGTAATTAATGTTTGATCATTGAGTGGGGGCATGTGGTGAGGTTTCATGTGAAATCCCCTTGTCGTTTTACTCTTGAAAGTTTGTGGAATCTCTAGAGTTCCACAAATTCTTTTATAATCTCGCCGTATCGTGGCGTTCTCTGCGCATCGTGTAGGTGTGGTGTGGTTGGCTTGAACGGGTGAAGCGGGCTATGTCTTCCTAGCTGTGTGAGGCGTTTGTTGTTATGTGTCGTTCCACCTGCTTCCTACTGGGCGGGGTGTACCACGCTTGAGCTTTGGTTTGTAGCGTGCTGATCGGGCCGGCCCCTCTTCTTCTTGTGCGAGCTTCTTGCGAGCTCTGTTTGTTTTGATAATAAATTTTGTGTCTAGGTGGGGTCTGTATAGGACGCCATGCTGATTTAGGGTGGGTAGTTTCGCTTGGCGGTGTGTACCTATTCTCATGTTATGTTGTCCTAGTCCCACTGGCGTTCTTTTCGTCTTGCGTAGGCTAGATGTGTGGGTGGTGATTATGGTTTTATTATGGTAGCGGAGCGCCCTGATGGCGTTCCGTTACAATATATATATATTGTAACCACTTTTTCCACCTTCTTCCCCTCCAGTTCACGCGGATGGTCACAAAAGTCCGTGATCGCGCATGCTGGGCGCCAGTTTCGAGAAATAAATTATTTCCCGAGACAAATTTAATTTGCACACGGAATACACGGGGCCGGCTCGGCTTCGCTGCAGCCTTGACAATTGGTAGAGGCGATGGCTTAGTCTGAGGTGTCTCGCACAGTAAATCTCAACTCGTCAATTTGGGGAATCAAGAATATAATATCAGTTCATTGTAGTGATGAACAGAATGATTAGCCGAGAACTAAAGAGATACTTTCGAGAGCACGATCGGGAAGCGACAAACGGTAATGTGCTAGATTCCCTTGGATTCAATTCTCCTTAAAATATTTCACAAAGCTCTCGGACTGGCGACAACATTCAATCGAAACTAATACAATACGCCGAATAAACAGCCAAGAACAAATAATCAGATATCTCGCACAGAATAAACCATTAACGAAATCAATTAGATCAGTAAAAGATGCGGTAAAGAGTTAACGGCGATCGATAAACGAAATTAGAGAAATAAAATAATGGCGATAAAGAAATTAAATAGGATTACTCAATTACGGTTACTAAATAACAGTGATCGATCTGTTATGCCGGACCGGGTAATTAGATTATTCGGTATTCGGTATAATATTAAAAAGTTATTATTTTTCGGGATCGTTTGCCGATAAGGAGATGGATCTCGAGTTATCGATGAAAACACGAATTTATGTAAAAGGAAGTATTTATTATAGGCAACGGTAATTTTCCGTTGTCTATTTAAAAGTTAAAGTAAGAAAGTGCAATAATGCGTTGTTTCAAGAATTTCACGAGGAACCAACCGTTCTCTGTTGAGTCTAAATTAATTCTCCTTTTACTGAAGCGGTTAGCAACTGCGTTTGCTAAAATTCCAACGAGTCGCCTCATGCTGCGTCGGCGTCTACTTCGCATCCTGTCTTGTATGACAGCTATCTTTCAGAATTCCATCTCTAGCTGTGTCCGCTAAGGAATATTCCTGAGCATACGTGAAGAGGAATATTCCGCGACACAACATCCCTCCCCCCTTTAAAGGAAAAATTTTCAAAAAATTTTTTTCTTCAGTTGGTTTCCCGTACCTTACAATTTTAATACAATTTTACGGTTCGATATATGATATATAATATGTGTGTAAAATGTCTCATTTTTGTTTGTTAGCGTCGTTCAAGTCGAGCAAGTCGTTCTCGGTTGGGGGGACGATTGCATAACCTGGCCAGCTCGGTTCGAAGTCGTTCCTCTGGCTGTTGTCGTCCGAGAGGCTCGAGGTTGATAGTTACCTCGGCGGCTGCCGGGGTTATTGCTTCTCTAGTGCTCGGTGGTGTTCTGTTTCTTTTGTACTTGTAACATTTAAGCAGAACGTAGCCAACCAAGGCGATCGGCGCTATAGCGCCCAAGGAGTAGAAACTCAGGTTGTGGATGTGTTGCATCCCGTCTCCGGCAGTATGGAGTTTGTCCATAATTTGGTCGGCTCGAGCTCTGAGCTTCCGAAGCTCTTCGGGGTCTCGCAGCACGCTCTGTAGTGGTATGGTCCTCTCGGTCTGCGTCGGGGGCGCCCGAGCTTCGATCTCCGTTAATGTCAAGTTAAACGACGGGAGGTAGTTTTCCTGTATGATCTGCGATGTTCGCCCGATGGTTTTGATGCTGAAATCTCGGGCGGTTACTAAACATACGCCTACCACAGCCAGTATTCCCGAATTATTTAATATTTCGTGCCGAGTGAGATTTTTCCCACAATTTATTCCTACGGGAACCGGGGTTGGCGCGACGTATAACCATCGTTCTGCTGTTGCATTGGAACGATTAAGGGATGGGTGATTTCGATAACCCTTTTCGCGCAATTTTTTCCGTTACCGGTGTCCATTTTCGCTGTAGGCCTTTCTGTGCTCTATTCAGCGTTGGGACTAGATTGTCTACGCGTGCCTTCTTTCTCACTCTGAGGCTTATTAACATGTGTATATCAACCGAATAGAGTGTGCACGGTATTCTGTTTACACTCTACGCCGAACACTATCCTGTGTCAGTATTACTATGCTATGCATTTTTCGTGGTGCTTTTCTGGCACGGTCACAGTATTCCGTTCCCTCCGGATTGCGTAATGAAATTGTTTCGTTCAATATATTTTTCCGATATGTATACGCTCTTTTTCCTGTTGATAAAATTAGGTCTTCTAAGACCTCTTCTACTTTATTGGAGCTCCCTACCCTGCGTCCTGAAGGGCTCCTTCCCACATTTATTTTCTAGCTAATATTTAGTTTTAACTAGCTATAAGTATTCGAATTCCTCAATTCCTGAGCTATTAGTGCTCGATGAAGAGCTTCAGGCGGTTTGCGTGCACCGCCTGGATTTTACGTCCCTTCCGGACCACGTCGTTGACGGGAGGCCTCTTCTCTACTATTTCGTGAGGACCCGTCCACTTCGGGGTCAGCTTGGCTGACCGCCCCCTTCGCACCGTCTCGTCACGGAGGAGTACGCGTTCGCCGACGCGGTACTCCTGCACCTGTGCGCCATGGTCGTATGTAGTCTTCGACCGTCTTTTCGCGCCTTCCAGGTTGTCTCGTGCTACAGTCCATGCGGCGCGTAATTGCTCGCGTAACTCGTGGACGTAGTCATCGTAGGCATAAGTGCTGCGTGGTTCTTGTTTCACGGCGGTCGGCAATTCGGCCTCGCGTCCGTACACCAACACGTGGGGCGACAGTCCGGTCTCCGTATGTGGAGTGGTATTGTACGTGAACATCGCATACGGCAGCCACTCGTCCAAATTTCCTTGATCCTCATCTATGAAATTTTTTAGGTACTCAGCGAGGGTGCGATGCGATCTTTCTAATGCGCCATTTGATTCCGGATGGTAGGCTATCGTTTGTATTTCCTTGATTCGCAGCAGTTGACACATTTCCTATTATTTCCGGTGTTTCGTGTCGGCAGATCAATTATTTGGTAAGCGAGTCCTGGAACGTGAGTATGTATCTTTTCCCGGAAGTGCTTTCCGGTAGCGGTCCGACGATGTCGACCGCGACTTTGACAGGATTCACATGACGATATATAATTTTCTAAATCTCTTCTCAGGCCGGGCCAGTCGTATTTGGTCCGAATCCGATGTAACGTACGCCGTATACCCTGATGCCCTCCTAGGGGGGAGTCGTGGTATTCTCTAATTATTTTCTGGCGGTCATCGGCAGAAGGAGTGGCTACGCCACTGCGGCAGTCGCTATACTCTTTTATAACGCTGTCTTCGTCCGCGCTGTTGGAAGTTCGTGGGCTACGGGCCCCGCCGTGCCTCGCTTCCTTAGCAGGCCTTTGCGATGCTCTGTCCGCAATTTCTTCGCTCGGTGTGCCCACCGTTAGCTCCGCCGTTGGGTCGCTCTCTGTCTCGAGCGGCCTTGCTACGTTTGCTTTTCGCGGCCTTCCGCGCTTCGCGGGTCCGCCATGCTGTGCTGGGCCCGCTCCGTCCTTGTCAGCGGTGCTCGCAGTCTTACCAGTGGCTTGCGTATGTAGCTTGCGTGGTCTGCCCCTTCCCCGACCGCACGGCTTTTCGGCGGGGCTGTGGGGTTCAGTAGAGCGATCTGCATGCACGCTGCGAATCTCTCTATCTTCTTCTGGCGCATTGGCCAGCGCGGCTTCTCTCTCTGCCGCGTTGCTAGGCTGGCCCGGGGTATTCTCGGCGCTCCGCTTTGTGCGGCTGTCCGTACCCGGGCGCTTTCTGTCCTCGTCTCTCTCGCGGGCGAGCTCGACCTCTCGCTCCAGTGAGCTACTATGGCTATACGGGGTATCTTCGGCCGTCCGCTTTGTGCAGTCATTCGTTGTGCCTCCTTGCCCCGTCGTGCTGTCCTCTTTCGACATACGGACTTCGCTCCTCGCTCTTGCTTGGGCCCTCGTAGTAAGGTATATTCTACTTAGCGCATCCGCATTCGTATTGCGCTTTCCAGCCTTGTACTCTACGTTGAACTCATGTTCCGCCAATTTAATTTTCCAACGCATCAATCTCGAACCTGTGTCCCTTACTCCGAACAGCCAGGTGAGCGGTTGGTGGTCCGTGACTACTGTGAAACGGGTACCGTAAATATATGGCCGGAATTGAGCTAGGGCCCATACTATCGCGAGCAGCTCTTACTCCGTGTGTTACTATGTCGTTGAGGTACACATAGCATTTGACGCCCTGTAGTCCTGCTAACGCGGAGTTCATTAGCCGCTGGAAAGTCGGTAGTGCGTTCTTCAATCTGAATGGACTCAAAATGACCCCGCGGAGTAGAGAATGCCGTTTTTCTATGTTTTCCTGCGCCATCGGGATTTGGTGAAATCCAGGGGCGAGATCCAAAGTCGTATAATATCAGGCCCGTCCCAACTGGTCCAATATTTCGGTGATATTGGGCAGTGGGTACGAGTCTCCGATGGTGGTTTCGTTCAACTTCAGAAAGTCCACCACTACGCGCATTTTCTTCACTCCGGCGGCATCGGGTTTCTTAACCACGACCATCAGCGGCGCGTTACATTGACTCCTGCTGGACTGGGCTATTCCTTCCACTAGCATTTTGTCTGTCGGCATCTCCACTTCTCTTTCTCGTGGGCGAGTTTAGCCTCTCGCTCCGACAAGTTATAGTGGTTGCCTCGGGTATCCTCGACTCTCCGCTTTGCTGCAGCGTTGTTTTCTTCTGCTTGCACGCAGGTCTCTGCTGGACAGTTAGCGTATTCAGTCTCAATGCGCCCAGCGTGTTCACACCTGCAGTGGCTGGATCTGGCCCCGCAGTTACCGTATTTTTTGCATCTTTGTAGCCTGCGTTTCTTGGCTGTCGGGGCGGATGCGTTGGCTCGCTTTTATTCTGCGATAGTCTCTTCCGGCAGTCCTTCCACATGTGGCCTTTCTTCTGGCAGTAATTGCAGGTTATTTCCACATTGTAGATTGACTTGTTTTCGCTGGGTACTGGTAGGCTTACTCGTCCCATATTCTGGGTGCAGTCTCGAGCCATGTGTCCAGGTTTTCCGCAGGTGAAACAATTTTCTCCCTGCCGGGGTGATGCGCCTTGGGACCTTCTGGGGTGGCTTAATACTCCACTCGCCCCTCCCTTTGGCTGCACCATGCTGGTGATCTCGATGGCTCCCGTTACCGACTCGTGGAGAGTGGCGTAGTTACGAGATCTCACCAGAATTTGGACCTGCCCATGCAGTCCATTTTCAAAGTTGGCTTGAGCGCTCTTCCGTGTTATTTTCTCGATGATGCGCATTTCCGTCATCGTAGTGGCTTCTTCGCAAAGCTTTTCTATTATATCGACGGTGATACGCTCGGTCCTGGCGGCGTATACCGCGATGTCCTCTCCCTGGCCCTGCCGGAGGGAGTTGAAATCTACTTGTAACGCAGGAAACGTCTTCCGCTTCCCGTACAGGGCCTCCAGCTCGGTTTTAAGCTGTGCTACCGAGTGGATGATTTTGTGCTTCATTTCTCTGGACGCTCTACCCTCGAGCTTGCTGCTGAGCACTAGTTCTAACAGGATGTCTTGATCCCGGGGCGCTACTTGCTTGAAAACAGTCTCGCAGGATCGTAAGAAGGCGTCTAGTTCGTCAGCGTTGCTTCCGTCGAAATGCTTGATGTTTTTTAGCGCAAGACCAAGATCGAGCGTCCTACTCGGTGTTTCCGGCACCCTCTGTTGTTCCCTTTGGAACACGGGATCGGCAGGGGGATTACTCGATTCCTCAAATCGGGTTTGCCTCGATCGCGGACGTGGTGTCGGACGTTCTTCCAACCCCGTATTTTCCAGCCTCCGCAATAGTTCGGCGTTTTGCTCTCGTAGAGACCGGATGAGTTCGAACTCGTCCGCACCTACCTCGTTGAGCGTGCCCGCCAAGTTTCGTCTTGCTGACGGTGTTTCAACCCCCTGAAGTTCGCGATCGAGTTCGCGTTGACTTTGCTCGTGCTCGCGCTGCAGCCTTTCGCACTGCCGTCGAGCTCTTACCAAATCACGGTGGCTCCGGTCGATCGCCTCTAACCGATAAACTAGTCTATTATCGGCCATATCGACTCTTTTACCATAAAAAAGAAAAGGCGAAGGACATAACTGTGGACTTAAAGAAACAGATGTAATTGAAGAATGCTCATCCATAAAACGACATTGGTAACGCCGAATGGGCATTATATACAGTTCACGAGGATGGCTATGTAACGCACAGCTGCCTTTCAAAGAATGATTAATACAATTCTCGGAAATTTAGATGAAGATACAGTGATGGCCTATTTAGACGATATTATTTCAATGAGTCAGACATTCGGGAAAGACATAAAATAATTAGAAACAGTATTGGACGCGCTCTATAGAAGGGAGTTGAATCTTAACCTGAAGAAATGTAATTTCTTCGAAAAGACGATCGATTATTTGACTTTTGAAATTTTATAGTTTGACATTGAACCAGGTTTTAAAGAGTTGAATTGTGTCAAGTCCTGGGAGCAGTTTTGTTGCAAGAACAAGAGGATAAATGCATGCATTGAAATGACTGATTCATTTCAATCGAAAAACAACAAATAACGAAGCTAAGAACCGTTCTTACGAATTAGAAGCATAGGCAATCGTGTGCATTCTAGAGAAATTTCGCGTATATCTAATCGGCACAAAATTTACAATCAAGACAGATTGTAATGGCCTGAAACTTTTGGAGAGCAAGGGACATTTAAATACTCGCATCGGGAGATGATTCGTGAGATTGTCTGAATTCAGTTATCGCATCGAGTACTTGAAGGGATATAATAGTGTTGCTGATGGGACATAATAGTGTTGCTGATGAGTTACGTCGCTGTCCAGTCAATCGGGCAGAAGAAACGCCAATCGTGGGAATGTCGATCATGGGTATCAACGTTAATATCAATTACATAGCAGCTATGCAACGCGCTAGCCCAGAGATGTTTGCAGTGAGAGACAAATTGGAGGAGGGCGACGCAGAAACCCATCAAAGATTTATAATGTGCAAAGCTAGAATGTATCGTATCACGAAAGGACGATGGCGATTATATGTTCCAAGCGAACTGCAACGTGATGTGGTTGCTACAGTCCATAAGAGTCGATGCACACCTGTGTATCGACAAAACTCTTTTTAAGAAAAAAGCAAGTATTTCGCTGGATACGATACACGTTGATCATTTAAGTCCTTTCGCACAGACGCTACGTGAAAACAAATACGTATTGGGAGTGATCTGCACATATAGTAAATACGTTATGTTAGAAGTCGCGAAGAATACAAACTCAGATGAAACGATTGCAACACTACGAAAACTAATAAATCACTATGGGATACCAAAACGCATTATCAGCGATCGAGGAGCAGCATACATTTCTAGGAATCTTAAGTATTCTTATGCGGAATACGAAAAATCCATGTATTATTTGCTGTACCAAGAGCAAATGTGTTTGAGAATCCGTCCAGATGTAGTTGAGAGAATCTGTGAATGTATTGAAAATGATGAAGCTTCACGGACGACAAGGAAAAAAAGAAACCAGATGCAGGATGTTTTATGGAGAAAGTGGTTTAATTTACCATCCGCTTGGCGGTTACAAAATGTCACATTTAGAAGAATATAAATGATATAAAAATAAATACACAAAAAATAGAAAATTAGAAAGTGGACACAAATAAATAAATTGAATTGACTTTTGATTTGAGTGACCAGCACACAATTGTATTAATTGTGCGCTGTCCGTTAATGAGTGAAGTGTACGTGGTGCAGCCAGCGCTGCATCGCACGCGACGGAATGAGAAATATGAGAGCTTATAAGATGTCACTAATTCCCAGTAAATTCTCTGTAGAATTGCAAAAGAGAATGTACAGGGAAAGAGTGAGAGCACTTGCAAATATATTGCTTGAGTGCTGGATTTTTCACTTGACAGACCGTGCCGCAGCTAACGCTGCAGAGCACGGCCAAGTGAGCTTGAGGATGCACAAATGAGTGAAATGAATTCACAGTACTTTCCCAGCAAGCTTAGTTGGGGGAAAGTACATTGAATGATTAAGAACACACGCAATTAAATTAATAGAGTGTGCAACAAGTGATGTGAAAACGTGGTGCAGCCCGCGCTGCAGAGCACGCCACAGTGTGAGACCTTTATGAGGATGCACCGATGTGTTTTTTACTTCTCACCGTCATTAAATTATTATAAATTATAGCGGTGTGCCCGTACCTTATTTTGAGTCCTGGTGAGCACGAAAAGCTGAGTTGATCCGGTGATAGCGATGAAAATTGTCCGAGCGAGGCAGAGATGTGTGCGCTGTTCGAGCGGGTTTTCACGAAAAGTGCCCGATTTTATAATATGGTTGCGTTTTACAAACGAGTCGTTGTGCGCTGAAGTCAACTGAGTGAGATAGCCGGTGAGCGAAGCCGAAGTCAAGCGAAAGCAATAGCCTCTCGCTTCACGCGGCACGCCTGCGAGGCACAGCCTCAGCCATCTCCGCCATAGCCGAGCGCAGCATGCTACACAGCAGCAACAGGTCGATGCACGGCGAATATCGATCGCCGTGCGCCAGCTGATTATCCAACAAAATGGTCAGATCGAAAGTATAAACAACGGCATTTGTAACTGTTTACATACAATAACAAGCGACGTAGACCATAGTGATTGAGAAGAAAAGATCTATGAAGTTCAGTGGGCTATCAATAATAGCACTCATCGAATAACTTAGCGGACTCCAGCTGAACTCATCTTTCATTATAAATCGATTGGAAAAGAAGATTCGTTATTAAGGCGGGAAATTTAAAAATTAAACGAACGTCACAGAACTGACACAACAAAAAGAAGAAGCTCTCTGCAAAAAATTTAACAAAAAACGAAGAAGTGCAGAAAAATTGAAACTAGGACAACTAGTATCAGTACGCTACGAAGCACCTTCAACTGGAGGAAGTAGGAAATTATCGGAAAAATACCACGGGCCAAACGAAATTGTGAAAGAGATAAGAGACGATCGATACATCATTCAAGGTATAGAAAGAGCAAAGCAGAGTCGCCGGTTTTATAAAGGATTTATCGCTATCTTGCAGATTAAAAATAATTGCTAAATAAAAATAGTTTAAATGCCATTTTCGACGAGGACGTCGATTAATGTCAGGACAGCCGAATTGAAAAAGAATGACATATATACATCAATTAAGTCATAATACATATGTTGTGACGTAGTCACGAAATATTCTGTTTTATTATTCTTGCTACATATTATTTGCCTGTAAGTCGATTACACAGCCCAGCTGTGGAATGCGGATACGGCCGGACGTTGAACTGGAGCAGAGTCCGGCGAAAACACGTGGCGTCATGACGTCGGCATTCCCTCGCTGGTGACGCGGGTGACGCAGGAACGGCAGTCTGACAAATTAAAAAGCAACGTTAAATTTGAAACTTTGCAAAAGCAAATCAGAGAGAGGGGAATGAGGCGGGGAAAAAATTATAAAAGGGAGCTCCAGACGAACAGGAGCTCTCTTGGGTAAAAACGAGCCTATCGAAAGAGCAAGGTCTACTACGGGCAGACAGCGGATTAAACAAAGAGAATCATCAGAGGAGAAGAATCTTAGATATAAAATAAAATAAAGCAACAATAATTAAATTACCGACGTCCAAATACAAGATGTTGCAAGAAACAAACGATTTGTCAATGCGAGATACACTTCGAACCGTATTACTCCCTCGCGACCAAGTACAAAAGACAGGACGACGGCCGAGCACGCACTGCACAAGCTTACAGATGAAATAAAATTCAATATAATAAACAAAAGAAAATAAATAAGATAATGTAAGTCAATAAAAGTCGGTTGTTCTGAAAATCCGCAACGCGGTCTACAACGTTAAAATCCCTCACACGCAAACACACATCGGGATAACGTACTAACGCGCGCACGGTTTAACAGTCAACAAATACATAAGAATGACTAAAAAACGAAATGACTTCTTCACGGCTTTAACCGCCAAACGATCTCGCTGTTACATTCTAATAGACGCAGTCCGTCCCGATACGAATGATACTCTGTGTGTGGCATACAAAAGTAGCAGGTACGACCAAGCTCGAGTAGACTTATCAGTCAGCACACAATTAAATGATGGCGAAAGCCCGTAGAAAGAAAGAGAGCTTCATCAAAAATCCTTGACAAATTACAAAAAAAAAAATCGCCTCTGTCCGCCCCTCTCCTGATCTAGATTTTCCACAACTTAGTCGTCCAACAGGGATCCTCCGGTACAATAACGACTCGCCGATAAATTTCGATAAACAAGCGCCAAATGTAGAACCGATATTTTCGATAGCCAAAAGTAGAGCGGGACAAACAAAGAGCGCACACTACGTCCTGCTCACTCGACGACTACCGGGAAAAAGCCCTGAGGTCCTGCCGGCACGCGAGCCCGTGAACTATGATCCCCTCCTAACGAGCCAAACTCGGTTACTTGGGGGAATCGGTGTCGCTAGATGCCGCGACTAGCGCCTCAGCTGGACAACGCATAAATTAACAACAGATAATAGAGATGTGTAGCTCAGTCCGGCAGGTGAATCCCATGCGATAGATTGGTTACTGCTAGTAGATCAGATGGCCGAGGATAGGTAGTAGCATATTGGCCGTAGATGAACGTCGAGCGGGACGGCTTTATATCCCGACAGAGAGAAGTGGAAAATGTCTGTATTCTTTTTCCTTCGAGGGGGTGATTGGATCCCAAAGTCGACAACCGATGCGTGTGATGCTCCTTCTCTTTCTTTCTCTCCGTCCCTCGGTCGTACAAATTATTAAAAAATACAAAAAAAAATATTAAACAAATTCCGGCGATCTTATTCTAAAGCCCTGCGAGATCGTGTGGAAGCTAAATTGATACTATCCAGGGATGTCGAAACATCTCACATGTCCATGAATTTCCACCTAATTAATAAATACATAAAAGAAACACATATTAACAATCAAACCTCAAGACACATCACCACGCAAAACGAACATAACTCGTGTTTCCGAGGTACCACTACCACGAAAAGATGTACAATCTATGAACGGAGACGGCATAACTATTTCTAGTATGGGACACCGACGGAGAACTACGTAAAAAGAACGATTTTTTCCCATTTTCACAAAACTCGGGTGACACGAGCGTGGGTTCGACGTTCCCCACAACTGAAAATCGCGCCAGCAACAGATTTCGAGGCATAGCGGAAGGCGCATTTCAGCGGCCCAGGAAGCTACTTAATGACACGGACGAACCCGATTCCACTTAGTTGTGGAGCTCGCCACCGATCCCGAAAGCGTACGTGTGGAAAGCCCACTATCGTCGAACATAAAGAAGAGCGAGGAACCTTCATATATATTATTGCTTCGGAAATTGATTGTACGGCCAACAAGCCGAACTTCGCAATATTTCTTACTGATCGTTAAATAAACCCTACTTACACCTACCTAAGAAGTCTGTATTAATTTTCTTAGTGTTCGAGCCCGAATTCTTCCCCCCAGAAGATAGAAAAAATAATGTTAACGAGAATATACCGTTACAATGTATTAATAAAAATAACAAATCTAACGTCATTACCAACCACGTTGCTATAAACAAAAGAAAGAAAGTACGAAATAAAAATTTATCTGATTGTCATTATCTGAATTATATTAATATTTAAAAAGCGTCATGAAAAGCTTGTGAAAAAGTTCTACCATTCAAAGAGTGCGATATATGCATTCTTAATTTCAAGATTCGATTCAAGGAGTACATTAGAACAACGACCAAGCAACCATACATCCTTTTGTCATTTATTATAAAGGAAGATCTATTATATATTAAAGCACGAAAAGCTTTGCTACGATTACGAACTGCTTGCAGATTGACACTATTGCTGTTCACTTGTTTTAAACCAATATCATCGAAATAATTAAGAATATAATACGTCACATAAAAAAATTCATTTATTTCACTAATGCAGCACGCTGGACAGCATGAAAATAAAAAGAATTTCATCAACGTTTTTTATTTTTAAAGGCTAGCGCTCCTCCGTTTTTTGAAAAAATGCATGATCCATAATTACAGAGAAATATATATATATTTCTAGCCGCATGGGGGGAGGAATCGGATGGAACAAAGGCGTCACGGAAGTGAGAATTCACAGGGTCAGCGTGCCAAGTAAATGGTCGCACGCGTACTTCGACAGCGTCGTTGAGACAACGGCTGCTTTGAATAAGGCAGATATCTTGCATCTTACTCGTGATCTACTCAAATAACATGTCCAGAACCGCGCGTAGTTTTCTCAGTTTCTGTGTAATATTTCAAGTGCTCATCGTACTACTCTGCCGACCAACAGTCACTTACATCTATCCAACATATCATCATTGATATATTGACGTCGGCTCACCTGTGCATCAACATCGAATGGTGTTTTTTTCACGTGCGAACATATGCTCCAATGGCAACAAAGGAAGGGTTCTTTGCATCGTATTGTGACTGGTGATGAAAAGTGGATCCATTACGATAATCCAAAGCGAAGAAAATCGTGGGGACACCGCGGCCATGCATCAACATCGACGGCCAAGCCAAACATCCATGGCTCGAAGCTTATGCTGTGTATTTGGTGGAACCAGCTCGGCGTAGTATAGTATTATGAGCTGCTGCGACCTGGTAAAATCATTACAGAAGCTGGCTACCGTACACAACTAATGCGTTTGAGCCGAGCATTGAAAGAAAAATGGCCACAATACGAGCAAAGAAACGACAAAGTGATTTTGCTGCATGACAATGCTCGGCCGAATGTTGCTCAGGTTGTGAAAACCTACGTGAAAACGCTTAAATAGAAAGTCCTACCCCACCCGCCGTATTCTCCAGACATTGCCACTTCCGACTACCACCTATTCCGATTGATGGCGCAGGGCCTGGCTGAGCAACTCTTCCATTCTTACGAAGAAGCCGAAAATAGAGTGGAATCGTGGATCGACTTTAAAGACGAGCAGTTTTTTCGACGCGGCATCCGTATGCTGCCAGAAAGATGGGAAAAAGTTGTGGCTAAGGATGGACAATACTTTAAAAAATAATTATGTAACCATTTTTTCACAATAAATGCTCAAATCGAAAAAAACGACGGTTTTCCATTTATACTCCCAATATATACATATATATTGTAACGGAACGCAATCAGAGCGATCCGCTACGATCCAAAAGGCAATCATCCTCGACGACAAAGAATTAAATATGCCAATTAGCCCAAAATATAAAATCACACAAACGAGAACAAACTAAGAAAGTACACTAAAACATAATAGAGAAATAGATTCCCCATCAATAAAAATCACGAAAGTGATAAATTATTACCGTCAAACAATAAACCAAGTCGCGAATAGGCGCCCGCCGGATCAGGGATCCAAGAAGAGTTATTATGTACACCGCGAGCAACTGCGAGTGCCCACCCTAAGAAGAACACTACGGAAGCAGCAGGCAAGTCCGCTCGGTAAAGCCACACACTTGCTAAGGGGACAACTAACGTAGCAGGCCCGACTCTCGCGCTGAGACCAAACGCGAGACGCAGAGGACAGTAGGCCCCACACTTACGCTAAGACTATACGCGCAACACGAACGTGACACGCGAGAGCATCACCCAAGAAGGGATAGCAAAGGCCGCAGGCAGAACCGCTCGCGAGACTACACACCTCCCAAGCGAACACCTAGCGCAGTAGACCCACCTTCCCACTAGGTCACACTCGAGACACAAACCCAGTGCGTCTGACACAAGACCGCCACACAACGGGACAAGGCAAAAACAACTTGTAGAACCCCCGAGGTTCAACAAACTCAATGAAACAAATAATAGAGGGTACCGTCACATGAAGATTCTACCGACAACCCCCACTCACCAACAAAACATTAAAACTAGGCAAAGACCCTAAACAAAAACAATTTTTTAACAAATTAAATAGATAATCAATCCACGATACACCTCCAATATTAAGAACCCAACAAAAAATTTGATAATCGCAAAATAAACGAAGAATACACAAAAAACCTCCAAAAACACGAATTTTTAGGAAAATTAATTAAAACTCACAGTAAACCAAATCTGACGAAAGAAGTCAAATACCGACATCAACCGAAAACATAAAAACATGACCAGCGACAAGAAAAAATCCCACAAGAAAGATTGAACCTACAGCCAGTAGGAAACTACATAGAAGCAAGAAACTAAACCTCGCCAGAACTTTGGTTTAAACCCTAGAAAAGCAAAAACTGGCCAAAGAAAAAAATTCGAAGATCTAATGGGACACTTACACACTACCCCGTACCGCTCTCACCCAGTGATTCAAATGTGATAAACATCACGTGATCTACCCGAAAACACCCCTGCGGAGCGCCTCGGCAAAAGTATATAAACCACGACAAGTCAAGCCTCAGGGCTCTTGTCGAATCCTACTCCTAAAGACGAAGTGCTGCTCGACAGCCAATCTACATTTTATTTTTAAATCTAACAACGTTTTGGTAAATAAATTGTTAAATAATAGTGTTCTTTCGATAAACCAATTCCCTGCATTGCGCTTGGCCGTTGGTTGATTGAACGAACTAAATAGCTAAACCCTGTGAGTAGTAAGGTTCCTCTGCATTGTGCTTGGCCGCACCTACTCATAGCGTCAGGGCATCTCCCATTAACGGGTCCCCATGTATAGCGCAGTGACTACTCGTCTCTTGGGAGGTGAAGAAGTACGCGTGTCGCAAGACCTTGGGAGTTGCATCCCGGCTTGCTAGACCGCGCGCGCTCGAGTCGGAGGGTGTGCCTGCATGGGTGGCACCATGCAAGGACCAGTGGCCAGCAGACCCCTGTCATACACTGACACCTCGGCAGAACTCCAATATTGAGAAACCAAGTCGTAAGCCCCTTAAGGGCAACGATAAAGTGCCTAAATATAACGAGTTTAATCGCTTCAGTGTCAGGAGTACAGGACGCGCGAGTTGATTAACGCTGCGAGCCCCGTGTCTTGCGCGAACAGAGAGTTTACAGCTAGAGTATCAAAACAATAACAAAGCCGATTACGCTAGGTAGGTAAACTCACACACCCGACTCGACGTAACAACACTCACGACTCTATGAAGATATATCGAATTCCCGAGAGGCAGGATATAACAATACCATACATCACACGTAAGAATGCATTAGGAAAAATACACACCAATCGCGAGCCATCTCCGACGAATATTCTTGAGCCGTCCGGTAAATCTCACGACTCTACCAAGGGAAGCCACGTATAAGGACGAGCAAAAGCGGCCAAATAAAAACGTAGCCTAGTGGTCTCGAGCACGAACAATCGCATACATTGAGTGTTGAGCTCTGTACGAGTGATATCCGCTCATCGTGCGAATATTATATTTAAAAGATAAATCGGAAATTACTCCGCGTACGTATATTAAGAAATCGCGTTAAGCCACCATGATAACCATTTATTGTATTGAATTGAGTGTTGAGCTCCGTACGGGCGACGCCCACTCACCGTGCGAATAATAGAGTTATATTAAAAAGATAAATCGAAAGTTATTCCGCATACGTAGAATTAAGAGATTGCGTGAAAGCAAACGCAGCAACCCTTTATTGTAACAAATTGAGTGTTGAGGCCCATACGAGTAACACCAGCTCACCGTGCGACTATTAAAATCAACCAGAATAATTCGGAATCGATTCCGCGTGCTTAGGATTAAGAAATCGCGTAAACCAAACGCGATAAACCATTATTGTGATGAATTGAGTGTTGAGCTCCGCACGATTGACAACCGATCACCGTGCGAATATTAAACTCACATCAAACAGATAAATCGGAAAATATCCCGCATAACAAGTCACTTAAAGAATAAACACCGAGCATAGGCTGCTGATTCCCACGCATCGCGCGGTGGCCGTTGAACGCCTGGTTAAAACTCTATTGTCAACCATACCATCTACCCACAAACCTAGACCGAATTACTACAGATTAAGGAACACCTTCAAAACAGAAGAAGACCGATGATGAAATAATGACACATGCGAAATCAATAACCAACCTGAGGTCTCTCAAACAAAAAAGAAACAATAATAATAACAAATTTACAAATAAAACCAAATCACGACTAGTTTCAAGAACCGCCTACAAATCCAGCCCAGAGCACGAATCACGTCTCAGCCCACGTCCTCATAAAAGCTCCATCACCAATGGTATGGGAGAGGACTTTACTCAGAATAATACAAACAACGCGAATTTGGCCGAGACCAACAGGGTGCGCCATCTTTTATGTCGGTATGTAAACATTGAATAACTTAAAAAAAAAAACAACCGATTTCCATATATGGGGTATGTTTATTTAATTTAGTCCTTTACAATTTATTTGGACTAGTTTTTAAATACAACATCAATCAAGTGGCCGCCTTTATCAGCCGAAGCAAAATGTGCCCTTTTTGCTTCGTTGTCCATCAGTTTTATGAGAATCTCGGGCGGTATAGCGATAATTTCGGCACGAATGTTTGCCTTGAGCTCGTCAATGGTCTGAGGCTTGTTGGCGTATACTTTGCTTTTCAAATAACCCCACAAAAAAAAGTCCGGAGGGGTCAAATCTGGAGATCTGCGTGGCCAGTCAATGTCGCCATTTTTTTACATCACATGTCCAGGGAATTTTCGTTGCAGACAATTGCAGTGGGCATGGCGCACCGTCTTGTTAAAACCAGTAACCGTCCAGACCTTTTTCACATATTTGTGGGCAGACATAATGAGCCAACAACCACCGATATGGATTCCCATCGACTGTTTCGCCTTCTCTGAAGAAAAATAGCACAATGATGGTTTTGGCGCAAACGCCGACCCAAACAGTCACATTTTGGTCATGCAATGGTGTTTCATGGATCTCGTGTGGATTCTCCGTTACCCAAATGCGGCAATTTTGCTTGTTAACGACGCCAGAGAGTGTGAAATGGGCCTCGCGCGACTGTTTGGCCGTATTGCAAGCAACGTGGACGCTCTGCCGGCAATATTCTTTGAGTCAATTGTACTTTATACGGTAACAAATGCAAACCATCCTTTAAAACATGCCGCAGAGTGGTTCCACTGACGCTAAAATGCTGAGCGCGGTGACGATACGACACATGCGGGTTCTGAGCAACACTCTCTCTTACCGCTTCAACCAGTTCATTGGAACGTCTAGGGCGGTGATGAACGGCACGGGGACGATCTCTCACTGTCCCGTGCTCAACAAAATTCGACACCAAATGACGAATCGTGTCGTCAGACGGTGCTTGTTGGCTACGATATTTTCGACGATATGCACGTTGAGTTAACACACCTGAACGATTATTTTCAATGTACAGCGTTACTATTTCGGCGCGTTGTTTCGGTGTGAAGCGATTCATGGTTAAAATTGTACTGCATTGACGTTTTAAAAATATATCTACTCAAGTCAATTGGTTGATTAATGTCAGAGTTATGCAATACTTAAATACCGACATAAAAGATGGCGCACCCTGTATAAAAAAACCATCAAGAGGGCAAAAAACGCGAAACGTTTCAATATATTGAAACGTTTCGAGATTTCTACACACTTTTAAGCTTAGGTTGTTGAACGCGTCTTATCATGAGGTGGCGTTAGATCGCGTAGTTTTTACTTTTGTTTCGAGCGGTTTCTTTCGAGATCGTGTGGAAGAGGGAGTTAGCTCGAAACCGGTTCGTGCTCTGGGCTGGATGGAGTGAGAAATGTCTGTGTTTTGATGGATATGCGATCGATTTATCTGGTTATTGTTTTTTATTGTTGTTATTTGTGAGACCTCAGTTTAGGTTTTTATCGTATCGCATTAGTCCTCGTGAGACCGGCGATTTTGTTACCCTCTCATCATTGGTCCTTTGATGGATTGGGTAATTCTTTCTTTTGTTTATGGTGCTGAGGGCACGGAATTATTTGATACTTTGATTGTTGGTTAGTTCAGACAGGGTAGGAAGGATGTTGGTGGGATGATCTTGTTGGTTGTACGATCTTCGCGTTTGCTTACGGAATTTTTTCTACAGGCTACGCATGTGGAATTGCTTCCTCTAGGTGTGTCTGGGTTTTTGACTCTATAATAAATGGAATAGTTTCCAGTCTTGATTCGGGTTTTGATTCTACCATTCGTGAAGTGATTAGAAATCACTTGCACGGAGCTTAACACTCAATTTATTTTTCTAGATGGGTTGTCGCGTTTGCTTAAACGCACTTTTCTTAAATTACGTAAATGGAATGATTTCCAGTCTCAATTCGGGTTTGATTCTACTATTCGTGAAGTGATTAGACACCACTTGCACGGAGCTTAACACTCAATTTATTTTCCTACATGGGTTGTCGCGTTTGCTTAAACGCATTGTTCTAAAACTACGTAAATGGAATGATTTCCAGTCTCAATTCGGGTTCGATTCTACCATTCGTGAAGTGATTAGACACCACTTGCACGGAGCTTAACACTCAATTTGTTTTCCTATATGGGTTGTCGCGTTTGCTTAAACGCATTGTTCTAAAACTACGTAAATGGAATGATTTCCAGTCTCAATTCGGGTTCGATTCTACCATTCGTGAAGTGATTAGATATCACTTGCACGGAGCTTTACACTCAATTTATCTAAAGAATTTGTGTTTTTGAATTTTGAAGTTCTAGGATATGATTGATCGAATCAGGGCTTCGCGTGTCTCTATGTGAGGCGTATGGTGTGTGGCCTATCTTTATTTGTTGCCGGCTTAGTCCTCATACGGGGCGTTCCTTGGTACCTTCGTTAGAAGTACTGGTCGGCCTTGTTTTTAATCATTGGACATCTAGCTAGTTGTCGTGCTAGAGGGTGTTATAGTTTGGTAGACGCCCGTACGCGTGATCCGCCGTGCAAGGCTACGCCTTCCTGATGGTTACGCAGTGAGTGTATAGTAGGGACTCGAGTGTGGTGCGAGGGGGGGAAGGAGTGTGAATCTAACTATCTATCTCTACTCGTCTTTGTTATTGTTGTGGGTCCCTCTCTATAGCTCGCTGTTCGCAACCGATACCGGGTTCGCAGCTTGACCAACTAGCTCTTCCTATACCCCGGATACTGGAGCCTTTAGTTGCTCTCAATTAAGCCACCTTATTGCGCCTTAGGGGCTTTACAATTAGGTTTTTTAATTGATGCAATTGGCCTGGGTATTCGTTCGTCACAGGAGGTAGTTGGTGCTGGCCCTGTCGTGGTGCCACCCACGCAGGTACACCCTACGAATCGGTGGCGCGTGGTGCAACAAGCCGGGATGCCACTCCCTAAACCTGGAGACACACGTGCTTCTCCACTCTGCAGAAGACGAGTAGCCACGGCGCTATGCGTGGGGACACGTTAATGCAGAGTGCCCTAACGCTGCGATTGGGGGCGGCCAAGGCGCAATGCAGGGGAGCCCTTTCCTCGCAGTGTATCCTATATAATTCGTTCACTCAACCGACGGCCAGGACGCGATGCCAGGGAATCGATTGAGAGAATGAATACTTTTTCTGACAAGATTTTTTCCCAAACTGTTAGTCTTTATCGAGATAGCTGCGTTCGGTCAAACGATGGCCAAGGCGCGATGCAGGGGAATCGTTTGATCGAAAGCCTGCTTTTAGTGTTACATTCTGAGTTTAAAATGAATTTATTGTGGCTGTCGGGCAGCGCTTCGTCTTGAAGAACAGATTTTCAACAAGAGCCTCGAGGCTTGTCCGGTCGTGGTTTATATAGTTTAGTGGATGGGCCCCGAGGGGGTGTTTTTGGGTATGTCATGTGATGTTTGTCGCCCTTCCATCACTAGGTGAAGGAGGTGCGGGGTGGTGTATTGGTATACCGTTATTTCTATATTTAGCCGGGCTTTGTCTTCTCTGGGTTTGAACCGCGGTTCTATCGAGGTTGAATTTGTTGGCCTGTGTTAAATTGCTACCCGCAGGAGGTTCAAACTTTTCCTGAGAGCTTTTTATTGTTTAATGCATGTTTTAACTCCTTATTTTTATGTGTAGTTTTGCTGATGCTTCGTGTGTATTTCCTGGTTTACGTTCTGATTTGCTTTGCGCTAGATTTGTTTAATAATTGTGAGTTTGGTGTTTTACCAGGTGTTTTCTAGCTGTCTTTTCCTGATTTTGTGTTATTTTGTTATAGAGTATTCTATTCGGTTAGGGCTTGCCCTAGTATTGATTTGTCAATTGTTTGTTGTACTGTTTAGGTTCGTTTTGTTCCTTTATTTTGTAATTAATGTTTGATCATTGAGTGGGGGCATGTGGTGAGGTTTCATGTGAAATCCCCTTGTCGTTTTACTCTTGAAAGTTTGTGGAATCTCTAGAGTTCCACAAATTCTTTTATAATCTCGCCGTATCGTGGCGTTCTCTGCGCATCGTGTAGGTGTGGTGTGGTTGGCTTGAACGGGTGAAGCGGGCTATGTCTTCCTAGCTGTGTGAGGCGTTTGTTGTTATGTGTCGTTCCACCTGCTTCCTACTGGGCGGGGTGTACCACGCTTGAGCTTTGGTTTGTAGCGTGCTGATCGGGCCGGCCCCTCTTCTTCTTGTGCGAGCTTCTTGCGAGCTCTGTTTGTTTTGATAATAAATTTTGTGTCTAGGTGGGGTCTGTATAGGACGCCATGCTGATTTAGGGTGGGTAGTTTCGCTTGGCGGTGTGTACCTATTCTCATGTTATGTTGTCCTAGTCCCACTGGCGTTCTTTTCGTCTTGCGTAGGCTAGATGTGTGGGTGGTGATTATGGTTTTATTATGGTAGCGGAGCGCCCTGATGGCGTTCCGTTACAATATATATATATTGTAACCACTTTTTCCACCTTCTTCCCCTCCAGTTCACGCGGATGGTCACAAAAGTCCGTGATCGCGCATGCTGGGCGCCAGTTTCGAGAAATAAATTATTTCCCGAGACAAATTTAATTTGCACACGGAATACACGGGGCCGGCTCGGCTTCGCTGCAGCCTTGACAATTGGTAGAGGCGATGGCTTAGTCTGAGGTGTCTCGCACAGTAAATCTCAACTCGTCAATTTGGGGAATCAAGAATATAATATCAGTTCATTGTAGTGATGAACAGAATGATTAGCCGAGAACTAAAGAGATACTTTCGAGAGCACGATCGGGAAGCGACAAACGGTAATGTGCTAGATTCCCTTGGATTCAATTCTCCTTAAAATATTTCACAAAGCTCTCGGACTGGCGACAACATTCAATCGAAACTAATACAATACGCCGAATAAACAGCCAAGAACAAATAATCAGATATCTCGCACAGAATAAACCATTAACGAAATCAATTAGATCAGTAAAAGATGCGGTAAAGAGTTAACGGCGATCGATAAACGAAATTAGAGAAATAAAATAATGGCGATAAAGAAATTAAATAGGATTACTCAATTACGGTTACTAAATAACAGTGATCGATCTGTTATGCCGGACCGGGTAATTAGATTATTCGGTATTCGGTATAATATTAAAAAGTTATTATTTTTCGGGATCGTTTGCCGATAAGGAGATGGATCTCGAGTTATCGATGAAAACACGAATTTATGTAAAAGGAAGTATTTATTATAGGCAACGGTAATTTTCCGTTGTCTATTTAAAAGTTAAAGTAAGAAAGTGCAATAATGCGTTGTTTCAAGAATTTCACGAGGAACCAACCGTTCTCTGTTGAGTCTAAATTAATTCTCCTTTTACTGAAGCGGTTAGCAACTGCGTTTGCTAAAATTCCAACGAGTCGCCTCATGCTGCGTCGGCGTCTACTTCGCATCCTGTCTTGTATGACAGCTATCTTTCAGAATTCCATCTCTAGCTGTGTCCGCTAAGGAATATTCCTGAGCATACGTGAAGAGGAATATTCCGCGACACAACATCCCTCCCCCCTTTAAAGGAAAAATTTTCAAAAAATTTTTTTCTTCAGTTGGTTTCCCGTACCTTACAATTTTAATACAATTTTACGGTTCGATATATGATATATAATATGTGTGTAAAATGTCTCATTTTTGTTTGTTAGCGTCGTTCAAGTCGAGCAAGTCGTTCTCGGTTGGGGGGACGATTGCATAACCTGGCCAGCTCGGTTCGAAGTCGTTCCTCTGGCTGTTGTCGTCCGAGAGGCTCGAGGTTGATAGTTACCTCGGCGGCTGCCGGGGTTATTGCTTCTCTAGTGCTCGGTGGTGTTCTGTTTCTTTTGTACTTGTAACATTTAAGCAGAACGTAGCCAACCAAGGCGATCGGCGCTATAGCGCCCAAGGAGTAGAAACTCAGGTTGTGGATGTGTTGCATCCCGTCTCCGGCAGTATGGAGTTTGTCCATAATTTGGTCGGCTCGAGCTCTGAGCTTCCGAAGCTCTTCGGGGTCTCGCAGCACGCTCTGTAGTGGTATGGTCCTCTCGGTCTGCGTCGGGGGCGCCCGAGCTTCGATCTCCGTTAATGTCAAGTTAAACGACGGGAGGTAGTTTTCCTGTATGATCTGCGATGTTCGCCCGATGGTTTTGATGCTGAAATCTCGGGCGGTTACTAAACATACGCCTACCACAGCCAGTATTCCCGAATTATTTAATATTTCGTGCCGAGTGAGATTTTTCCCACAATTTATTCCTACGGGAACCGGGGTTGGCGCGACGTATAACCATCGTTCTGCTGTTGCATTGGAACGATTAAGGGATGGGTGATTTCGATAACCCTTTTCGCGCAATTTTTTCCGTTACCGGTGTCCATTTTCGCTGTAGGCCTTTCTGTGCTCTATTCAGCGTTGGGACTAGATTGTCTACGCGTGCCTTCTTTCTCACTCTGAGGCTTATTAACATGTGTATATCAACCGAATAGAGTGTGCACGGTATTCTGTTTACACTCTACGCCGAACACTATCCTGTGTCAGTATTACTATGCTATGCATTTTTCGTGGTGCTTTTCTGGCACGGTCACAGTATTCCGTTCCCTCCGGATTGCGTAATGAAATTGTTTCGTTCAATATATTTTTCCGATATGTATACGCTCTTTTTCCTGTTGATAAAATTAGGTCTTCTAAGACCTCTTCTACTTTATTGGAGCTCCCTACCCTGCGTCCTGAAGGGCTCCTTCCCACATTTATTTTCTAGCTAATATTTAGTTTTAACTAGCTATAAGTATTCGAATTCCTCAATTCCTGAGCTATTAGTGCTCGATGAAGAGCTTCAGGCGGTTTGCGTGCACCGCCTGGATTTTACGTCCCTTCCGGACCACGTCGTTGACGGGAGGCCTCTTCTCTACTATTTCGTGAGGACCCGTCCACTTCGGGGTCAGCTTGGCTGACCGCCCCCTTCGCACCGTCTCGTCACGGAGGAGTACGCGTTCGCCGACGCGGTACTCCTGCACCTGTGCGCCATGGTCGTATGTAGTCTTCGACCGTCTTTTCGCGCCTTCCAGGTTGTCTCGTGCTACAGTCCATGCGGCGCGTAATTGCTCGCGTAACTCGTGGACGTAGTCATCGTAGGCATAAGTGCTGCGTGGTTCTTGTTTCACGGCGGTCGGCAATTCGGCCTCGCGTCCGTACACCAACACGTGGGGCGACAGTCCGGTCTCCGTATGTGGAGTGGTATTGTACGTGAACATCGCATACGGCAGCCACTCGTCCAAATTTCCTTGATCCTCATCTATGAAATTTTTTAGGTACTCAGCGAGGGTGCGATGCGATCTTTCTAATGCGCCATTTGATTCCGGATGGTAGGCTATCGTTTGTATTTCCTTGATTCGCAGCAGTTGACACATTTCCTATTATTTCCGGTGTTTCGTGTCGGCAGATCAATTATTTGGTAAGCGAGTCCTGGAACGTGAGTATGTATCTTTTCCCGGAAGTGCTTTCCGGTAGCGGTCCGACGATGTCGACCGCGACTTTGACAGGATTCACATGACGATATATAATTTTCTAAATCTCTTCTCAGGCCGGGCCAGTCGTATTTGGTCCGAATCCGATGTAACGTACGCCGTATACCCTGATGCCCTCCTAGGGGGGAGTCGTGGTATTCTCTAATTATTTTCTGGCGGTCATCGGCAGAAGGAGTGGCTACGCCACTGCGGCAGTCGCTATACTCTTTTATAACGCTGTCTTCGTCCGCGCTGTTGGAAGTTCGTGGGCTACGGGCCCCGCCGTGCCTCGCTTCCTTAGCAGGCCTTTGCGATGCTCTGTCCGCAATTTCTTCGCTCGGTGTGCCCACCGTTAGCTCCGCCGTTGGGTCGCTCTCTGTCTCGAGCGGCCTTGCTACGTTTGCTTTTCGCGGCCTTCCGCGCTTCGCGGGTCCGCCATGCTGTGCTGGGCCCGCTCCGTCCTTGTCAGCGGTGCTCGCAGTCTTACCAGTGGCTTGCGTATGTAGCTTGCGTGGTCTGCCCCTTCCCCGACCGCACGGCTTTTCGGCGGGGCTGTGGGGTTCAGTAGAGCGATCTGCATGCACGCTGCGAATCTCTCTATCTTCTTCTGGCGCATTGGCCAGCGCGGCTTCTCTCTCTGCCGCGTTGCTAGGCTGGCCCGGGGTATTCTCGGCGCTCCGCTTTGTGCGGCTGTCCGTACCCGGGCGCTTTCTGTCCTCGTCTCTCTCGCGGGCGAGCTCGACCTCTCGCTCCAGTGAGCTACTATGGCTATACGGGGTATCTTCGGCCGTCCGCTTTGTGCAGTCATTCGTTGTGCCTCCTTGCCCCGTCGTGCTGTCCTCTTTCGACATACGGACTTCGCTCCTCGCTCTTGCTTGGGCCCTCGTAGTAAGGTATATTCTACTTAGCGCATCCGCATTCGTATTGCGCTTTCCAGCCTTGTACTCTACGTTGAACTCATGTTCCGCCAATTTAATTTTCCAACGCATCAATCTCGAACCTGTGTCCCTTACTCCGAACAGCCAGGTGAGCGGTTGGTGGTCCGTGACTACTGTGAAACGGGTACCGTAAATATATGGCCGGAATTGAGCTAGGGCCCATACTATCGCGAGCAGCTCTTACTCCGTGTGTTACTATGTCGTTGAGGTACACATAGCATTTGACGCCCTGTAGTCCTGCTAACGCGGAGTTCATTAGCCGCTGGAAAGTCGGTAGTGCGTTCTTCAATCTGAATGGACTCAAAATGACCCCGCGGAGTAGAGAATGCCGTTTTTCTATGTTTTCCTGCGCCATCGGGATTTGGTGAAATCCAGGGGCGAGATCCAAAGTCGTATAATATCAGGCCCGTCCCAACTGGTCCAATATTTCGGTGATATTGGGCAGTGGGTACGAGTCTCCGATGGTGGTTTCGTTCAACTTCAGAAAGTCCACCACTACGCGCATTTTCTTCACTCCGGCGGCATCGGGTTTCTTAACCACGACCATCAGCGGCGCGTTACATTGACTCCTGCTGGACTGGGCTATTCCTTCCACTAGCATTTTGTCTGTCGGCATCTCCACTTCTCTTTCTCGTGGGCGAGTTTAGCCTCTCGCTCCGACAAGTTATAGTGGTTGCCTCGGGTATCCTCGACTCTCCGCTTTGCTGCAGCGTTGTTTTCTTCTGCTTGCACGCAGGTCTCTGCTGGACAGTTAGCGTATTCAGTCTCAATGCGCCCAGCGTGTTCACACCTGCAGTGGCTGGATCTGGCCCCGCAGTTACCGTATTTTTTGCATCTTTGTAGCCTGCGTTTCTTGGCTGTCGGGGCGGATGCGTTGGCTCGCTTTTATTCTGCGATAGTCTCTTCCGGCAGTCCTTCCACATGTGGCCTTTCTTCTGGCAGTAATTGCAGGTTATTTCCACATTGTAGATTGACTTGTTTTCGCTGGGTACTGGTAGGCTTACTCGTCCCATATTCTGGGTGCAGTCTCGAGCCATGTGTCCAGGTTTTCCGCAGGTGAAACAATTTTCTCCCTGCCGGGGTGATGCGCCTTGGGACCTTCTGGGGTGGCTTAATACTCCACTCGCCCCTCCCTTTGGCTGCACCATGCTGGTGATCTCGATGGCTCCCGTTACCGACTCGTGGAGAGTGGCGTAGTTACGAGATCTCACCAGAATTTGGACCTGCCCATGCAGTCCATTTTCAAAGTTGGCTTGAGCGCTCTTCCGTGTTATTTTCTCGATGATGCGCATTTCCGTCATCGTAGTGGCTTCTTCGCAAAGCTTTTCTATTATATCGACGGTGATACGCTCGGTCCTGGCGGCGTATACCGCGATGTCCTCTCCCTGGCCCTGCCGGAGGGAGTTGAAATCTACTTGTAACGCAGGAAACGTCTTCCGCTTCCCGTACAGGGCCTCCAGCTCGGTTTTAAGCTGTGCTACCGAGTGGATGATTTTGTGCTTCATTTCTCTGGACGCTCTACCCTCGAGCTTGCTGCTGAGCACTAGTTCTAACAGGATGTCTTGATCCCGGGGCGCTACTTGCTTGAAAACAGTCTCGCAGGATCGTAAGAAGGCGTCTAGTTCGTCAGCGTTGCTTCCGTCGAAATGCTTGATGTTTTTTAGCGCAAGACCAAGATCGAGCGTCCTACTCGGTGTTTCCGGCACCCTCTGTTGTTCCCTTTGGAACACGGGATCGGCAGGGGGATTACTCGATTCCTCAAATCGGGTTTGCCTCGATCGCGGACGTGGTGTCGGACGTTCTTCCAACCCCGTATTTTCCAGCCTCCGCAATAGTTCGGCGTTTTGCTCTCGTAGAGACCGGATGAGTTCGAACTCGTCCGCACCTACCTCGTTGAGCGTGCCCGCCAAGTTTCGTCTTGCTGACGGTGTTTCAACCCCCTGAAGTTCGCGATCGAGTTCGCGTTGACTTTGCTCGTGCTCGCGCTGCAGCCTTTCGCACTGCCGTCGAGCTCTTACCAAATCACGGTGGCTCCGGTCGATCGCCTCTAACCGATCTTGTACTCTCGAAGTCACCGATCGTGCCGTTGTACCGGTAGATGTCGGGAAACCTACGCGATCTATTGTTTGCAAGCTTCCGAGTTCCCGATCATCCATGTCCTCATCAAGGTGTTCAGGCGTTCGTTCGCCAGTAGCTATATTGAACACGTCGTCGCTACCTATACTACTGTTATCGCGAAATGCCGTGCCCCTGAGAGGGTTTACGCCGAACTCGGCGTCCAGTCGGCCTGCGACGGCCTCTTGCCTATCGGTGGGGATTCGTCCCGACGGCGAGAGCTCTGTTAACGCCCTGCGCGCTTCGTATACTATTTCTCCTACGGCGGCAGCTAATCCAGCTGTGGAGTCTGCCTCTTCGCCGGGTGTCGCAGTTCCTAATGAATTGACTCTACGTTTCGGTTTCGCTCCCCTAAATATCGGCATGTTGCTAATTTCGCGGCGAACAAAACTCTAAAATATGCCCACAAAATTTCAAGAGATATTTTCTCCAAATTTTCCAAAATATTTTTCCTGTCTGGCTTCAGTTTATTGGCTATGTATGAGTATAACGTAACCGCCACTTACAGAAAGATGATCTGGTAGATGGTCTTTTCCATGGTGGTGTTCTAAGGTGTTGCCGACTTGTTGTCCTGCAGCTCCTTTCTGTTGATGGTCCTTGACGCCTTCCTTGACGCTGTTGACCCGTTTCTTCGTTGGTTCCTGGGTTCGTCCTTAGTGCGTCGCCAATGGTTGCGCGATGGCTTCTTTTCGAGTAGCTGCTGTGCGTTCTCAGTTGCACACTTTGTGCGGTTCTCCGCGACTTGACGTGACACCGTCAATCGGGACTTTAAACGGTTGACCGATACGTCACCCCGCACCGACGTTCACTTCGCGTCTTCGCGTTAGATTCGTCGGGTTTTACGAACTACACTGGCGTCCTTTGCACGAGTCGTAGTCGTCACTTCAGAGTATTCTTAACTTTGTCCGAAACACTTTTATCCTAATAAATCGCGAATCACTTAACTTCGGCAGATCCCACCGCTGCCACCAAATGTTATGCCGGTACCGGGTAATTAGATTATTCGGTATTCGGTATAATATTAAAAAGTTATTATTTTTCGGGATCGTTTGCCGATAAGGAGATGGATCTCGAGTTATCGATGAAAACACGAATTTATGTAAAAGGAAGTATTTATTATAGGCAACGGTAATTTTCCGTTGTCTATTTAAAAGTTAAAGTAAGAAAGTACAATAATGCGTTGTTTCGAGAATTTCACGAGGAACCAACCGTTCTCTGTTGAGTCTAAATTAATTCTCCTTTTACTGAAGCGGTTAGCAACTGCGTTTGCTAAAATCCCTTAGTTGGCAGCTTTAGCTTTAGCCTATCGTAGATCGCCTCGCGAGTCGCCTCATGCTGCGTCGGCGTCTACTTCGCATCCTGTCTTGTATGACAGCTATCTTTCAGAATTCCATCTCTAGCTGTGTCCGTTAAGGAATATTCCTGAGCATACGTGAAGAGGAATATTCCGCGACACAACAGATCAAATAAATCAAATAAATGAAATAACGGCGTCAGATACAATCCACACGATAAATAAAATAAGGATGCTTAATTAGATAAATACGATAAATAGTATTGACGCGGGAAATAAAACGAATACGATGGACTTGGCAAAATCGACGACACGCAACTCTGACACACAGAACTCTTAATGCACTCGAATTTACAATAAATAAATATTTAACCAAAAGAGAAAGACGATACAAGGGAACCCATTTGGCGATCCTTTTATTCTCGTGAGGCGAATTACTTGTAAATTTGAAATACCGGGCGGTAGCTGTTTAACCGCTATTTTCGAATAGACCTTGGATTTGCGGCTCGACAGCGTGCCGTCACGACAATATCGCTCGGGTTTTCTCAACAAAGTTACTGGAGCTAACTCCCACACTCAAACCAGAGACGAACGACGGCCTTACCGAATGGTTGCAGTATCAGGATCCTCTCGAGAAATTCTCTCGTAGCGGTCCAGAATCGCAGGGGGCACGCGTCGGTTCTCGTTAATCGGACACGACAGCGAACTTGGTATACTCGTCCTCGTTGTACAAAATATGGCGCAAGAGTCCACGATAATAAATTGGATCTCGTTGTTTAAGCAGATAAACTCCCTCCCCCCAAATCGTAGCCACCAATAAAATTGAAAGTATGGTAACGATACTTGCGACCGGGGTTATTATCCGAGCCAGCAACGGCTCTAGCGAGAGCACCGATGCCTCGTGCGAAGCAGCAGTCAGAAGCGAATGATAATAGAAAACAAAGACTTTGCAGCGCCGCAAAAATTCAAAGACCGCTCGAGATCGTTGCATCTTCCGGTCCCCATAAGATGCTGCGGGGATGGTCTCCGCGTAGTTCTCGTGATGAGAGCGCCGACGTCATAGACGGGGCTACGGCTGGTGCACATGACAACGATGGAGACTCGAGATCGTTCTTCTCGCTGTTATCATAACGTCCTTCAGGTTCTAGCAGCTGACCTCCCTGTTGCTGCTGATAACTTCGTGCTTGAGCCGGCGCCTACTTGGGAGGATTATATCAAAAAAAGAAAACAGAAGAAACACGAAATGAATATTTGTCGGTTCGTACGCTATATTTTTACCCTGTTGGATGGCCTCGGGGTGACTCTCGGCCGATCCAGCAGGTGTATCGTGGTCCGACTTTGTGACGGGTTGCTCAAATACCCCGTCAAAATATATATATAAGTAGTATGTGGATGCCTTTGCTCCATCTCACTCCCTCCCCCACTATGCGGCTACCCCTAATTTTTCACCGCCGCCCTGCCCACTCTGCTTGACCAGTGTCGGTAACGTGGATGATAAAGTGAGGTGGTGTGGGTTCTCTGGTGAACAAGGAAGAGTAGAGATAAAAGCAGGATGGAGCAAACGCGTCTACATGGAAAAATGAATGAAATTATGTGCTCACCACCCCAGCTGTTGTCGGCTTCCACCCTTCTTCCGCGACGATTTTACATTCCTGTCTCTCAATTGTACTCATTCACTCACTAACTCTCTCTTACACACACACACACACACACACACACACACACACACACACACACACGCACGCACGCACGCACGCACGCACGCACGCACGCACGCACACACACACACACACACACACATACACACACACAGAGCATTGTGTCTTTAATCTCTTGCTACGTCCGCGTCCGCGAACCGGCGGAGCTTTACCACCGGCAAGAGGTGGCATCACGACAGCGATCAAGGCATCGCAACCGCACATTCCTTCGATGAGTTGCTCAATGACTACAAAATCGACGCGCTCGATCCCATATATCGAGTACTCCATGACAAGAGCCGGCAGCATACTTGCTAGAGGCTCGGGATGAAATAGGTGAGACCAGTCGATGTAAATGGTCTCATAGAAATAGACTAACAACACCTGGCAGTATCCATCAAAGTTCGGGTAAACTACTACGCCGCGGACAACACTATTGAAACGAGGCACAATACAGCACGTTCCGATATCGAGTTCACCAAGCCCATCGGGCCTTTCTCGACGCTCCACTAAAGACACGTTGCGTAGAATCTCATCCAGTTGGTCGTACACAGCCTCCTGTTAATCATAACTAGGTGTCCAACGCTTTGAATGCAACGAAAGCGGTTTTTCAAGCATGTACCGCCTTGCGCTGTGTTCTTTGTGAAACGCTTGCTCTGCAGTGAAAGGCATAGAATATCACTCCTCACAGAGAATGCGCTCGAGAAAGAGAAAGAGACTTTAATTATAATTCTCTAATTATTATGCTATAAAAATAAGAGATGCAGTACATGAGGTATTTTTCAAAAAGTAAGCAATATTTTATGGAAAGCATTTTCCACAATTATCATCGTATGCAACATCCCTGCAAACACGGTAATCCGCGCTCGGAAATTTCTCCACCGTTAAATTTATTTTTATCACTATACGGAATTAATTTGTATTATCACCCGTAATATTACGTTTAAATTATTTTTCCCTGGGGGGCGTTGGCATCAAAGTGTACTTCTGAAAAAAAGAATGAAATAAGTATTCAATTGATCGCACGGGTCAATAAAAACATCGTGTGCAGAACAATCGGTACTGTCTTACCTGATATGCCTCGACTCATTATAGAAAGTTGGCAGCGTTGATGACCTGCTGCCACTGACGTCAACTACGGATGAGGATGGCGGGTGACACTTTTCTTTCCCAAAGCTAGACTTAGTACAGTGTATGTATCCTCCTCTCGTTTTGCATAACATGAATAATGGACCCTCCATGTCGATCTATATGCAAGGCCGCTTGTTCTGAAAAAAAATGTTTATATTTAAAAATAAATATTAAGTCCTTTTAAATTACGGTTTTTTATTATTTTTCATTTTTTACTCACCAAGCACCGCTGCTTCGCTGCTAATCGACATCGGCACGTATTCCATGATCTGCTGAAACAAAGACGAGAGCTCCTTCTTCTTTCTGTCGCACACCTTTGCTGATGCTTCTGTTTTAGTACCATGACAGCTCACATTTTTTTCTTCTCTCTATGCCTGTCCTCAGCGTATATTTTATGATACAATATCTCGAGCGAAATGTACACTATATACAAATATTTACAACTGTGTCTTTATCACAAATAGCTGCACCCACGGAGAATTACGGCGTTCGCAACGCAACACCCGATGCATGATCAGCGATATGACCACGATACAGTACAATTATTTTAGACAAAATAATTTTCATAAGTTCCATATCCTTCGGCGCTAGCACGGTCTTGATGTGCTCGAGCGCTTCTTGAAATAACTCCTTGGAACCAATGATCTCATACGCTGTTGAACAAGGCGTTTCACTGACACCTATCTTTTTATGGACCTACGATACCACCTCATTCATACACTGCTGAATCGTTTCACTTTCGCTCTCTAGTACATGCATATGACTATCAATTCTCCTGCTTATTTCGACGAGCATATCAAATATCGGCCGCTGCAGAACGATGTTTGGAGAATATTTTCGAAAACTTTCCGTTTCGATTCTCCAAACTCCTCTTGATTCTCGTATTCGTTATTAGCACTACCGCTTATTTTGACAAAAGAGACAGCTCTGTGCTGGTAACACGAGGTTAGAAGTGTGTAATGCGCTGTGTGCTCTATGCGGGTATTACACATTTTCCCGGTATCAGCCTTATGAGCTTCGAAATATCGCTATACGCGAGAAAAATCACTTTTCAACACTCGCCACTCGTCCGCACTAAGTTTAATTCCGGTAAAATCATTCGACAATATTTTCACCGCTGGAGTAAAACACGCGGAGTTTAACTCGAGACGAGCGACGATCATTTTACCGAATAAATTATTTAAACCGTACATAACGGAGTTCGCTATATAGGGCGATATTGTGTAAGACGTATCACCGGTATTTGCCATTTTCATTGCTTTCTAGTAGACTGTAACTTTTCGAATGAATCGTCGGCGATGTTTGCCAGGTCTATAAATATGAAACCGGAATTGTTGTATAGAAAATACACGTTTATTGTATGAAAATGATAAAAAATATTTTATCCGAAGTATTGCCCATCGCTAGCTATACATTTTTCCCACCTGTCTGACAATGTGTGGATGCCACGCAAAAAAAACTGTTGCTCTTTTGAGGCAAACCAGTCATCGAGTCATTTTCGTACATTTTCGTAAGAAGTAAAGGGCTGCTCAGCAAGTGCGTGCGTGCGTAGTCATCGGACGGAGCCAAGTCTGGTGAGTAAGCCGCATGCGAAAGTATTTCCCAACTAAAGGGCTCAATCGTTTCCTTGACCAGTTTTGCTGTGTGTGATGGTGCATTATCATGAAGCAAAATCACTTTGTATTGCCTTTTTTGATATTCTGGTCGTTTTTCACGCAAAGCTTGATTCAAATCGATCATTTGTTGTCGGTAGCGTTCAGTATTAACGGTTTCGCCAGGTTTTAGCAGCTCATAATAGATCACACCCTTCTGATCCCACCAAACACAGAGCATTGTCTTCCGTCCATAGCGATTTGGCCTTGCAGTCGATGTCGATGGTTCGCCCGGAGTTACCCATGATCTTTTACGCTTAGGATTCGCAAAATATATCCACTTTTCATCACCAGTCGCAATTCGATGGAGAAATGACTTTCTTTTGTACCTGGCGAGCAGCATTTCGTAAGTGATTTTTCGGTTTTTCTGCTGTCTTTCACTCAGTTCATGTGGAACCCATTTTCCCATTGGGGACGGCTACTTGTGTCACATTTAATTGATCTGCGAGTTGTTGTTGCGTTTGAGCGTCATCCTCATCCAACAATGCTTGCAATTCGCTGTCTTCAAACTTTTTCGGTGGTCTTCCACGTTCTTCGTTTCTCACCTCAAAATCGCCACTTTTAAACCACTCAAAGCGCTGTGATTTACCAAGAGCATGCTCACCGTAGGCTTCAACAAGCATTCGATGCGATTCTGCAGCAGTTTTCTTCAATTGGTAACAGAAAATCAATGCTGTCCGCAAATCGTAGTTTCCAGGCACAAAATTCGACATGTTCAACGCTATTACAAACTATGCTGTTGTATGAAACTTGTATTGTTGTGAGTTGAAAATCTTTGTCAGAGATGTCAACAAGGAAATGGCGCCAATGACGCGGTTTGACGGTAACTTCATTGACAGCTAGGGCCATTTATGGGCAAATTCCGGTTTCATACTTATAGACCTGGTATACCCCGTTTTATACTAATTGCCCCCACCGTCTAATTGTATTGTTGCTACTGTACTGTAAATACTGTAAATCATACGACTAAAAATGACTCACCAATATCCTTTGATATTTGTCGCATTCTCCTTAGCAGCCTAGTAACAGCAGTAGCAAATATATCTCAAATCACTTGCATTCTCTCTCTCGCACACGTATGTGCAAACTCACACATTGACATACAGATAAGATGTAGCATGAAAACTAAATAATATTCGTCGACGAAATTTGATGATTTTTCTCATGGCCAAGAGCCTTGAGATTAGATAAAAACAATATGACATTCGTTGGTGAACCTCGATAATTTAGTACATGACAATATAATTAAAACGTGCCGCTTTGAAAAATCTCTAGTTAATTGTCTGATTTACTGTGGTTACTACTACTCTAACCGCACAGTCATGGTCAGGGTGATTAAATGCTCATTGATAAGAAAATTGATAGAGTTTATATTGGAGCGTAGGCCGTCGTTGATTTTGCGATGGGGGAGAATCAATGTACAGATCACGCTATGGGAACTTCCGACACAAACGGTTGTTAGTAAGATTCGTGATATGCTATGCGAGTGTCATCAGCGCGATTTAGTTGACGCGCATAATATTGGACTGTTTGATAATCAAATAATCATTGATTCGGTTGTGCATGTTATCCGTCGACGAGGTTGGTTCAATGAGCCCGCTTTCAAGCCCATAGTGAAAGATGTAAGTAATATACTGCGTTATTGACTTTTATTTTATTTCCCTCATATCACAAGATTTTTATATTGTTTGACGGTATGAAGAAGGAGAAATGGGATCCGGCACATATGATTTCAATGCGGAGAGTAGAACCGATTCAAATTATCATAGCAGGGATAACAATGGTAACAGCGCGGCAGGGAATCGTTGGATAAATTTTACCCAACCGTTCTGCGGACATAAACCAACAGACGGTCTTTTCAAGGTCGGTCCTACGAAAGAACCAGATGAAGCCGTCGCAGGTCCGTCGCGACTATACAGTTCCAGCGATGATACCAATAGTAATACAGACGACGAGGAAAAAGAAAAAGAAGAAAACCAAGTGAAAGAGGAGGAGGTGGCGGCAGTCGACGTGGAGAGTGAGGAGAATTACGAGGAGGAAGAAGACCCGGTAGATTTAGGCAAACTATTAATAATACAATTACGCTGGCAAAAATAAAAAAATTATCGGGATAATAACAGTACAAATGAAAAAAATAGGGTACGTGTCGGACCCAATCGTTTTTCGCTTTGCACGATTCACTGTGCCGAGACCGCCGGCAGTCGAGTTGCGAATTTTAAATTGACGATGGTACCTGTAGAATGACGACGTGTATAGTACGAGGCGTCGAAGGCGCCCGTGGGGGCACCGTGCTTACGCATGAGTCTATAGCAAGATCGTCTATTTTACATATAAGTAATAGCCATAATTTGTGTCGACAACGATCCCTTGTCACAGCCCGAGCGTATGCCGAACTCGGTCAAATTCGTACGGGTGAGCCACAGAGACGATGGTGTCAAATTCGGAACAGACTTCGAGCAGCGCAATTTACAGCAGCGATAGAGCTCACGGATAATGCGGGGGTAACGACGCCGTCTAGAGGGTGCGGGGTGCGGGAAATTCAACTCTTTCAGGAGTACTTGGTTCACGGGCGTATAGCGATCGTTGTTTATGAATTCCTCACCTTCGGAAAACGCGTTCCGGCTCTGTACGATCGGCGAAAATTCGTACTCTCGGCAATAGGTAAAATTAATCATACGCTCTTTATTCTCGATTACGAGCGTTCTCACCACTAGCAGCCAATATTAAATCTCGCTGGTCCACTAGGTACTCAGGGGTTCTGCACACGGTGTATTTCTAAGTATAAGCGAGTACTCGAGCATCGCTGCAACTATCAATGTGCTCGGTATGAATCCACTTATTGTAACGGTAACAGAGACTCAAGCGTCTTTTATAACATCTCTTAAAAACAACAGCAACACGAACAATTGCACGATGATAAATCGACATGAATTCACGAACCAAATTGATGTATTTCACAATGCGTATGCATGACATGTCTTGATATCACAGATATAGAGATCGATTGTGCTAAATGTGGTAAACACGAATTCGTGTTTATCGATGATCCTGTTGGGGATCTCGTGGAATTGGCATTATCGCAAAAATTTAACAAGACCATCTGTATTGCTCATAATGCAAGAGGTTTCGACGCCCCGTTTATTCTGGTGTATCTAATCGGAGGGCAAAAAAAAACACAGCTGCCCTTTCTAATTATGAATGGTACAAAGATTGTCTCGATGAAGAATGGCCATGTAATTTTTCTCGATGGTCTAAACTATTTACCCATGGCGCTTAGCGCTACACCTAAGGCCTTCGGTTTTGGAGGTAAGGTGGCAAAAGGTCCATTTCCGCACTTATTCAACACATCGAAATATCGGAATTACACAGGTCCTCTACCGGCTCTGCATTTTTCTCACCCGATACGATGTTCTCAGCGGTTCGCGAGTGATTTTAAGAATGGTATGAGAAAGAATCGAATCGCGTCGATTATGAACTTGATTTTGCGACAGAATTTATGCAATATTGTCGTACAGATGTTACGGTTTTGAGACGAGCATGGCTACGGTTTCGCAAGTTACTTGTACGTTGCGGAAGCGTGTGCCCCTTTACAGAAGCTTGCACGATAGCATCAGCATGTATGAGAGTATTTCTAAAGATCTTTCTACAGAAGGATCGCATTGCGGTGTTACCACCAGGGCGCGAGGGCGATAAGCAGTCGCGCAAGGTCGTCGTATGGCTCGTATGTCTCCAGCGCGAGCGCAATTGCGTTATCGCTGATGTTGGACGCACGTGAGAATAACGCCCTCCGACTGGCTTACCATCGGTCGACAGATACTACGTGGAGGCGGGGAGCGTCCATTTTGTTCTTCAATTTCACGGCTGCTTTTGGCATGGGAGTCCGGGAGGTTATCGCTTAACTCGAGATGCTCGAACGAAATTCGGTGATACAATGGATGAGCTATACGAGCGTACCGTTCTTATTTCTGGGCGAATCAGATTGACAGGGTACACTCAAAGCAAGATATAGGAATGCGATTTTGACAGATTACTCGAGAATAACGAGGAAATGTCGTTATGCGTGAAAAACCACTTCATGGTCAAGCAGACGCCTCTCGAACCACGCGATGCATTCTTTGGCGGTCGAACGGAAAATATTGTGAGTCTGTACGACGTCATGAATGGGGAGCAGATACGCTATGTAGATGTGTGTTCGCTGTATCCATGGGTGTGCAAGAATGAAAAATATCTCGTTGGACATTCGAAATTGTACGTGGGCGACGAGTGTCGAGAACTCGTAAGACTTGAAAACGATCTAAGTGTCATCGAAGGTCTCGTGAAGTGCGCCGTAGTAGCACCGCGCGATTTGTATCTGACCGTACTGCCCGTTCGCATGCATGGGAAACTACTGTTCCCCCTGTGTCTAACATGCTGTACAGACATAGACGCATCTGCGGGCTGCACACACGGTGACATGACTGAGCGAGCGTTTGACGGCACATAGGTCGTGGCCGAGCTGAGAAAAGCTGTCTCGCTCGGATATAAGGTAACGCATATCGAAGAAATTTCGCTATACGTTGTTACGCTGTATGACTGGACAACGAGGCGAGGCGGTTATTTTGCCGAGTACATCGACACATTCCTAAAAATTAAACAGGAGGCGAGTGAACCGCCAGCAGAGTGTAACGGTGACGAGGAAGCAATAGATCGTTCCATAGCATTGTACGAGGAGTCTGAGGGTATATATCTCGAGCAAAGTGCTCTTCAGTGAAATCCCGGCTTACGATCGCTCGCAAAATTCGCGCTTAATTCATTCTGGGGAAAGTTTGATCAATGCGAGAATCTCACGAAAACCGTTATCGTTTTCACGCGCTTGGAGCTAATTAATTTACAAGCGAGTCCGGAGATTGAGGTGACGGGTATACTACCGGTTAATCACAAAATCATTTTTGTGAACTATGTAAGTAACTGCGATGCTATCCTACCATCTCGTATGAGCCACCAATCGGTTAATTTCTCGGAGATCTTACAGATGAATAAGCGAATACGGGCCATGTAGTTATATAAGATCGTTCGTTTCGAGAGAACCAAAATTTTATGCATACATTGTTCATAAACCCGACGATACGACTATCGAAAAATGTAAAGTAAATGGTATCGCGCTAAACTTTGCGAATAGCCGTCACGTAAATTATGACGCAATACGCTCTTTCGTGACAGGAGCTTCCTTTTGTTCCAACTTTCTTGTCCTATCCCCGTCAATATAATACTGCTGTTTAGAATTACATGATTCGTAAGTTTTGCATATAGAGCTGTATGCATAGTGAAATAAAAATATTGCTTTATTTGTGAGGAATTAAAAACTATCGTTATTTAATTTACATATGGAGTAAATATCAGCTTATACCGCGGGCATGCGCCTCATCATCTAGTACAGGCGAGCTGCGCTTTATCAGCTCGTCGAGGCCGTGAAAATAGCTAATGTCGCGGGGCCGCCGTCATCGCCATCGCGGTATAAGCTTATTTAAGAGTGAGCTGATTGGTTTCGATAGACATTCAAAAATTTCTTTAAATACATGCGCGAAATGACAGATGTGCCGTTCGAGCGTATATATTTTTATTACTTAGAGTGGCAGTCCGGGTATTCAGAGTACTGTGATAAAATCGAATTTCGCGAGGGTTTATCGCAATCAGCAGACTACCCGAATGATACGAGGTTTAACCTTGTGGTCATTGATGATCTAATGCGCGAGTCATCGAACAATACCGTGGTCGATCTTTTCACCAAGGGTAGCCATCATAAAAATCTTAGTGTCATCTTCATCACGCAAAACTCTTCCATCAGGGTCACGGGCAGCACGATATCTCCTTAAACGCTGATTACATTGTTGTCGTCAAAAATCCGCGAGATCGCGTGCAAATTCAACATCTAGCACGCCAGGTATGTCCCGAGAATCCGAGATTTTTATAGAAGGTATATTTCGATTTAACAGCTGTGTCGCACGGTTATCTATTATTCGGCTTGAACCAATCGACGCCTGATAATTGTCGATTTCGCGCCTGTATATTTCCCGATGACCAATACCATTATGTTCACGTGCCTCAAAAAATAATAAGGTTAGCGATGCGACGCATGATGTACCTGTTATGCGCTTGTAATGGCGTTGCACGGACCTCTCTATAAAAAGCAAATGATTATATCGCAGGCACTGTGTTATCTGAAGCAAGAGCAACGACGTGCAATTTTACGCAAAGCAGATGTAGCGATCGTACGGTGTATATGTGAGTGTGCTCTAAACGTTTTACAGGGTAACCTGAGTCTGAACAACGTGCAAAAGAATCATTTTCGGAGGCACGCGACAATTCTTCGACGACTAGCCACCAAAATGTAATTGGAGTGGTAAAAGGAAGATCATCGTCGAGCAGTGTGTCGGATTTCTCGAGTTGCTTCTTGTGCCTGTCTTGGCCTTCACGAGCTATGGAATATGCCAGAAAAATGGTGCTTATTCCTCACGATAACATATTGGGTCTGGGAAAAAGTTCGTGGCGTTTTTCCCGATAGGTGGCATCAATTCCAAATAAGTCAGGATACACAGATCGCAGCGACACCACTAAACGCTCGTTAGAAAGGTGACACTTCGAGCGTTACTTTGAGTGTATAAACGTCGAAGTTGGTGCAGTGGTTGGAAAGTCGTTTGCGTTTGAAAATGGAGAAAAGTAATACAAAATTGCGCTATATTTTGCAATGTCATTACGACAAAGGGAAGAACGCTGCACAGGCTTGTAAAAAAATTTGTGCTGTGTACGGTGAATGCACTTTATCCAAATCTGCTGCGCGGCAACGGTTCGCTCGCATTAGTTCTGGTTAATTTTGATGTAAAAGATTCACGCTCTGGTCGTCTAATCGCTGAAAAAGCTGATGAAATTCTTGAAAAAGTCCAGCAAGATAAGCATATCAGCAGTGTCGATATTGACCACAAAACTGTTTCGAACCATTTACATAAAGCTAGCTACAAAAAGAAGCTCGATGTATGGGTTCCTCATGAGTTGAGCGTGAAAAACATGATAGATCGAATTAACATCGGCGATGCGCTGCTGACATGCAATGAAATCGAGCCATTTCTGAAACGTGTCATAACCGGTGATGAAAAATGGATCATGTACGACAATCAGAAACGTCAAAGATCGTGGACAAGGGATGGTGGGCCGTCCAAGCATTCGCGGAGCCAGGATTGACGGTGCAAAAGGTGATGCTGTGTGTGTGGTGGGACTGGAAGGGAATCGTCCACCATGAGCTACTTCTTGTTGGTCTGACGATTTATTCTCAACTCTACTGTGGACAACTAGAGAGATTATGCCAAGCAATTGAAAGAAAGCGGCCCGAATTGATTAATACGAAAGGTGTTGTCTTCCAGCATGACAACGCCCGACCACACACTAAAAATTTCACTAAAAAAAACGCCACGAACTTTTTCCCAGATCCAATATAACGTGAGTAATATATACGATGTTTGCGAGGCTGATTCAGCTGATCTTTGCTCGACAGGTACGTACAACGATGGGTACGCATATCTACTTGTTGTTAGCGATGAGTTGAATAAATACGCGTGGGTCGAGACTCCCACCTAGTAACAATCGTTGCCCGCAGCAATTGCAAACTGATCGAGGCAAAAAGTTTATGGGCGCTCCATTTCAGCAAATTCTCAAGAAAAAGAATATCGATTTTTGGGCTGTTCATAACCCCGATATAAAAGCCTAGATTGCCGAACGCTTTAATCGCACGATAAAGGAACGAATGTGGCGTTACTTTACATACACGCGAAATAAGCGTTACATCGATGTTTTACAAATTTTTTTATATGCTTATAATTACAGTAGACATAGTGTAACGCCTATTTCTCCGAGCGAGGTGACCCCAGAAAATGCCTTTATAGCCCGAGCAGATTGGGCACGTCGTTACGAGCGTAACGCGACAAAAAAACTAAAAAGTCTAAATACGGTGTCGGTCCTTTGGTGTGTATCAGTACATATAAAGCAGCATTCTTGAAAGGATATGAGCGCGGTTGGAGTAACGAGTTATTCAAGATTCAACGAATATCAGCGAATCGAGAACCATTCGTGTATATTTTGCACAATCTGAATAATCGACAGTATTTTCTACGAGGCAGAATTATCTCAAGTACGAATGCCTCCGTCACCTGAGAAGATGAAAGGGAAGAAGAGGGCGAAGAGGAAGAACGCCCGGAATCACCGTCTCTGATAAATATGAGCTCCAAGAATAGCTTCTTCTTTGTCGTACTACCGAACAACAGTAGTATGAAGTATTTTCCGGATAATACCACGACGAAATTGATTACAAAACTACCGCGTCAGATACGTTTGCATGGAGAATGGTATATTTTTCTTGTATGAATTGCTTATCCGATGATTCGTTTACATGGTCCTACTGAAGGAAATCTCGTATCTTTTGAGTATGGTGATAATGATTTTTTAGGTTAAAATCTTTTAAGACGGAGACGCGTAGATAGATACCAAGTTCCATCTGGTGTATATCGCTCTATAGCTGCTCTTTTGGAGAGTATAAATGACTTACCTCACGCGGCTTGTCATCTGCGCTTTGAATCACTTTCGAGCGGTCAGGTCGAAATGGGGCGTGTATGCGACGAACAACGATACTGCGACATTCGCATATCGCCCGCTATCGCAAGGCCCCATTAAACTTATAAAAAGCGCAAAATTTCGCGTACGGCTCATTCACTGAACGAACGTAAACTGCGACGTATCTCCCGTAAAAAGGAAAGCGTAATAAATAGCAAAGTAATAAAGGAGAAGAAGAAGAAAAATAAGAACAATGAGAAGAAGAAAACTCGTCAACGAACGGTTACAGATATTTTTGGATAGTTGACACAAGATGGCTTTTCTACATGCGCACTCTTGCGAGTATCTTCCATCGGAACTTTAATTATTTCACCATCACTGATGCAAACAACTATTGAAGGCTCCAATTGAGTGTATTATAAGCCAATTTCTTCGCTAACACATGATCCACCTATTGAATTTATTATTTTTGGGCAGGGTGATGAGTATTCGATTTCGCTCATATTATGCTTAGTCTCGGAGTGAAAATAACATCTACTTCTACGGAAATTACCACGGGTACAGCGCCAAAAGTAAGCACCGGCCCTGTAAACAATCTCTTGTATTCCATGTTTAATCAGGTGGATGTATACCTGAATCAAAAACTAGTTTCACCTCCAAGTAATGCCTACGCTTATCGAGCGTACGTAGAAACACTTTTGAATTATGGTCCAGCTGCCGAAAATTCATACCTCACGAGTGTTCTCTGGTACGATGATACTCCCGGAAAAGTGGATGATATTACATCCAGAAATACGGGTCTTATAAAGAGAAAACAATTTTTGAATGTCGAAAAAACTGTAGACTTGCCACCTGCATTGCAATATATTCAATCAGGAGCGGTTGCTATTAAACTATATCGAGATGCAACAACGACTGGTACCATCTAGAGATTAATTTTGTCTTGTGGGTGATATAAACAATGGTCAAAGCGGCTTAAAGATTCTCGAAGAATCGCTTCTCGTTCGTAGAACAAAAATAGCTACGGGTGTGCTGCTTTCGCGTGCTAGCACTCTAGCAAAATCTACGGCAAAATATCGTCTTATGAGAGTCGAGGTAAAGGCCGTTTCAATACACTCCCGTGTTCATGGAGAGACGATCGATAACATCGTGCTAGGTCATTTGCCGAAGTGTATAATTATCCGTTTTGTCGACAACAATACGTTTAATGGCCACTGCATACAGCATCTATCATCAATCCATTCAATTTCCAAAATTACAAGATCAATTATCTCTCGCTGTATGAAGATGGTGCTCAAATACCTGCTAAACCGTTACGACCGGATTTCACGAAAAATCATCTGTATGTGGATGCTTTTTAAACGTTTTTTTCGGAAACTGGGATACATGTCTTGAACGATGGTAATTCGATCGATTACGATAATTATCGTAACGGATACTGTTTGTTTACTTTTGATTTGACACCCCATCTTTCGGCGAACAGTAATTCACAGTGGAATTTTATACAGCATGGTAGTGTGAGAATAGTGGTACGATTTGAGGATTCGCTTGCTTCAACGGTAATTGTGTTGTCTACGCGGAATATAATAATGTCTTTAAAATTGATGCTGTTCGTCAGGTAGTGGTGGATTGCTACGAAAAAACACGTGAAAATGGATATCGTTGTTGATATACAGGGAATGCGTGGTAAAGACTCGGAATTTATTCCAAAAGAAATGGCCGTGGTTGCAGTGGATAGAGTGTACTTTGCTCATTGCGTCGTTCACCACCATGTCACTTTGCCGAATTATCACAGAAATTTCACGAAAATCAAGACGTATCTATCCACGTTGACACGAGAAGGCTATACTTCTTTGCAATATCATTAGTCGTGAAATTTCCAACCTGGAGGATGAGGAGAGCGCACCTTCGTACACATTTATGCCGAAATCTTTCCGAAAATACTTCAGACACGCTATGAAAAACGATACAGCGTCTTTGCATTGTGCAATGCGCCAGGCATTCCAAATATAAAATTTACTTCGCGAGCAGCCGTTTAAGAGAGATTCGTACATGGATGTTTGGTCGGCAAACGAAGAGGAAGAGAATAAGAAAGAGGAGAAATCTTCACCAGGCAGTCGTGACACGATCGACGATGCTGTGGAATAAATTTTTCATATATACGTCGATCAAAGCGTATAGGTCATCATTTAATCATTGACTATGTATTCTGCATGAACACTAGACAAATCTACAAGAGTCTGCAGTATCTACCACTTTCAACCGTTGGAGTATACCCGACTGACAGAATGCCTCATGTATGGTCGTTACCGACCGGACTCGTAGTTAACGCGGTTAACCACGACCGACCTGGAGAGCAATGGAGTGCCATGTACGTTGACCATCATGAAAAAGGAATGTACTTTGATAGCTACGGGTTACCACCGATTATACCGTAATATCTCGCACGGCTATGATGAAAGTGCAAGTTCTTTCGGTACGGCCTCAAGTAACTACAGACTAATACGTCGGATGTGTGTGGACATATTTGTATCGTATTCCTGTATCCTATGTTGTGCGGATTCACCATGTTGTGATTTAAGTTATTTCGGTACGGCCTCAAGTAACTACAGATTAATACGTCGGATGTGTGTGGACATATTTGTATTGTATTCCTGCACCCTATGTCGTGCGGATTCACTATGTTGTGATTTAATAATCTCTTTAGCGATAATGTAATAAAAAACGATAGAATAGTGCGTGAATATTAATAATGCTTTTACCTCTCGACGATCGGACATTGATAAAAGTAATTTTAACGGTGGAGGAATCTCCGAGCGAAGTTGACGGTGTTTGCAGAGATGTTGCATGCGAGGGTAAATGTGTATAAAGTTATTTTAATAAAATATTGATTAATAAAAACAGATACCTGGTCTTACTGTCTTTCTTATTTCATAATTATATATAAGTTTTTACAATAATTATATAAAATTTGTAACATAGTTACAACTCTAGTTATAGTTACACATAGTTACACTCTCTAGCTTATTTTATTATTTCAAACGGCTGTAAGAGCCCACGGTATTATTTCCGAATGTACCGAGGTTTGCGGACATTAGGCCACCGAACCCGGAGATGTGACAAAAACGGGCTACGTCACACCTCCGGAATTCCCTTGCTGCCGTAAACAGCAGGTCAGCGACCAGCTGGCCTCGCTTGGGGGCGAGGAGAAGGCTGTGAGCGCGGTAGCGGCGAGCCGCGGAAGTCGAAGATGCGTTAGATTTAAAAATTGAGATTGGAAATTAGGAAGAGGGGAATGAGGTGAGGGGAAGACTATAAAAAAGCCTGCGCGGGGGGCTCTTGATCTCTTCGCACGGAAAGTACAAGTATCGCTGTATAAGAAAAAGAAAAGAACATTTTCGAGATCAGTTATCGAAAGTCATTTTCAAATTCATCAAGTAAAATCTGTGTTTCTGGGAGAAAAGAGACCCCAAGTGCATGGAAACAAGGACCAGACAAAAAGGAAAGACAGGCGAGAAATTTCCATATAATAATCAGATGAACAGTGTAGAAATCGTCAAAAATCAAGATTTAGCTAGATTATAAGTGAACAGAGTAAGTGCATAGAATTAATTAAATACGATAAAGCGACTAGATGTAGAGTGAATAGAATTAAGTAAATAGAGTTAAGTTGAAAAAATCGATGAAATAGAATTAGGTCAGCAATATTTAACGGAAATAAAAGTAGGTCAGCTAGCATTTAAACAGGAAGTATAATCGAGAAGAATATAAGCAAGTGAGAGTGCGAAAGAGAACGCCAGCCGGTGAATCGTATGTCAGACATAGAGGAAAAGAGCAACGAGCCAAACATCGGTTCGACGAGTGAGGTAGGCGAGTCTGGTGGTGGTGGTGGTGGTGGTGGTGGTTGTGTGTGTGGGTGTGTGTGTGTGTGCGTGTGTGTGTGTGTGTGTGTGTGCAACGAGCGTACAGCTCCATACCAGCGTCCGAAATCATAACAGGAATTGCAAGTCGGGAATACCGAGAATCTGTGTACACGAAATAAAATAAGAATTATAAAATAATCATCGAAATTACGAAATTTAACGCAGCGTACGAGATATCGGTAACCAGAAATTAAATAGTGACATTTTATCAAATTGTTTCTTTGTGAATGAAGTCTCACTCTCAACCACCACGAAGTCTACATTAATTAGTCCTGTGATCGAGCCCGAATTCCCACGAAAAATAAAAATATTTGTTAACGATAAAAAATTACCGTTACAAATTATATGTTCGAGAATTCAGATGGTAGAGTAAGTGGCCTGTAATATATCGAAGGAGTATTAATAATCAGTACACAGATGTTAATTACAATAGCATTTATTGCTCCACCTGTCAAAGTGCAGTGGACAATATTACAGAAATAAATTAAATAAAATATAGCAAATAATTTATTGAAATAATCACAAAAAAGGAATGAATAAAATGCGGTGAGCCTTTTACCATACACGATTATATTAATCGTCTGTAATTGATGAGAAGTTCTGTCACGATCGGGCTTCGCGGTAAAGCTGACGCCGGGTACATGACAAGATGAGCCAAATGTTGATGTACTGGTGTGCCGACGTCGATATATCACTGCTGATATGATGGCTGAGTTGTAGAGACTGTAGGTCGGCCGAGTTGTTCTGTGAGTCTGATTTAAATGCACTTAACAATTATGAGCACGCACGAAACACGGTGGCGATGAAAACCGTGCAAGAGCCAAACGCAAGATGGCTGCGTTATACAAAGCAGCCGTTGTCTAGCCAAGCAGTCGTAGAGCGCGTGCGCGCAGCGACCTGTTGCTTGGTAAGATGACCTAGCGCGAGTTATACTGCTTCTGAGTGGTACTGACGCTAAGTGGCAACAGCAAGCAGTTGCCCATGCTAGCCTGCAGTGCGCAGTCCAGCAACGAGTAGCAGAATGCTCAAGCATTCTCAAACATTATATTATAATTTTATCAATTTATAATTGAAGTCTCTCTCGGTGCGGTATCATATTTTGCGGCTTATACTGCAGAGCACGCGCTTCGCATGGAGCACAGCGCAAAGGAATACGCACGTGCAAACTGCTGTCGTGCGATTCAAAGCGCTGGACACCTAGTTAATATTCAGAGGGGGTTGTTATCTTTAAGCCCCATGATACCCGCCAGCAGCATCCTGAATATTCAGTCTGTCTTTAGCAGTGCACATCGAAAGTACAAAAAATTTATCCGCGTTATCAGGACAATAAGTTAGCCGAGGTTTTCGTGTGTCGGGCGATTTGTGGTGTGTGTGAGAATGAGTGTACCTGCGCACGGAGATAATGTACGCGGCATTCCTCGAGCTGGAGGATAATCTGGACAGGATGTATATTAAGGAGTGCATTGACAGGAGGCGTTTTACGTTAGTGGACTTGTGCGCGGGGTGGCCTGTGTCGTTGTGCGTCATTAAAGGGGGGCGCCAGGCCAGGCGCTTATACGCCGGGAGGAAAATGACCGTGGTGGTGACCGGACACAGCCCAAGCTAGCTACAGCTATTCCAGGTAGAATGGGTGGTTCCGACTGACAAGGTTGCAATTATTAAAACCAATATATACGGGACTCACGAAATGAGCCAATGTGACTAATTTATTTAATTACTTAGGTCTAGCACTAACTTGGCAAAATATCGAGATCACAAAAAAACAAAAGAATGTATAAAAGAAAATATCCCATAAATTAATTCCAATTGTCCAACACGATTCCCTGTAGTCTACGGCAACGCGTTTTAAACCAAATTTCAATCGATTGGTAAAAAACCTAAATCAATAAGAAGTCAAATAATAACTCTGGTGGATAGATAGCTCGCAATAAGGCCTATGCCGGGTCAATCCCACACATACCATACAACTCGTCAACCACGGGACGTCCGAAACTTCAAAACAGCTCGACCGTTTCGGTAAAGGCAGCCATACAACGAATGTAATTCAAAACAGAACATCTCAGTCCGACAATAGGTCTCAAATCAAGTGAATACGAAACGATTATGATAAAACAAATAAAGTGAAACAAAGGAAAGGAAAATAATAGTATTCAATGAATAATCCACGGAAACTGGACCAACAATTCATGTCAAACAAATAAAGTATAATAAAACGCAACAAAAAAACAAGCGACGCGAGATACGCCTCAGACCGTTCAAATCCCTCGCATCGACATACAAATTACGGGACGACGACCGATCACGCGCTACACGAGCTCAAGAAAATCATAAGACGTAGTTCAATAAATAAACTAAATAAATAAAATAACGATAATTACTCAAGACAATGCGTGACGCGACCTATAGTATACGAATCCCTCTCACATAAAATACACAATGGGATGACGTACTAACACACGCGCAACTTTCTAATAATGGAACAGAAAGAAATAGAGAATACAAAGTGACTTACTCCCGACTTCGAATGTCAAGCAATCTCGACGTTACATTAAATTAGTTGGAGTCTGCCCCGATACGAATAATCCACTGGACGCGGTATACAAGAATCGCAAGTACGACAAGGCTCTAATTATATAATTTGTATAAACTCACGATAAAGCGACGAAAGACCATAGAGTAGGAAGAAAGCTCACCGGGACGATGCAGCTGCGATGTTCCTTGTTCATCCTCGAGAAACCCAAAGTCAGCAAAATGGTATACAATGGCACGAAATCCTCTCGCTTCAATATTCTTTATTTCCAAAAAAATGCTCCGATAACCACGTCTCGCCAACAGATTTTGATCAAGCCAACGGTATCGCGGACCAATGCTGTGCTCAACACTACGTTTTACTCGCTCGATGGTAACCGGGAAAAAACCCTGAGTACCTGTCGGCATGCGTGCTTGTGAACTATGATCCCCTCCTAACGATCCAAAATTATGCTGATTGGCGGAATCGTTGTCGCTACCTGACCGCGACTAGGTCCTCGGCTGGACGATGCATAAATTAAAAGTAGATGATAGAGATACGTAGTCCAGTCCGACAGGTACACCATCCTTGGCAGTTGTTGTTGATGATTGTCGAGCGGGACAGCTCTATATCCCGACGGTGGGAAGCGGAATATGATAGTATCCACGCGATTCAAGTATAGTTACTGGATCTCGAAGCCGACTAGATCAATGACTGCGATGCGTTCCTTCTCTCTCTCTTTCTCTCTCTCTCTCTCTCTCTCTCTCTCTCTCTCTCTCTCTCTCTCTCTCTCTCTCTCTCTCTCTCTCTCGCTCGCTCGGCTCATCCGATGAAACGAATAAAATAAAAATACAAAAAGAAAAAGAATTAAATAAAGTTCTACGGAATTATACTAGGACCCCGCGAGATCGTGCTTGAGACTATCGAACGAGGAGGACGTAGCGTTTGATGGCCTTATGTTTTGCCACGTTACAGCATTTATTTTTCTATCGATCTCCAAGGATTATTGTCTTCGCACGAATCACGCTGTCTAAGAGTTTGTTCGAGCAATTGGCTGTCTCATACTACGGGCGTAGAAGCGAGAGTGTTGTCATTCGTCGAGTCGGGTCTTGTGTGGTATGCCTACTCGACGTTCTCGGCTTTATTATTGTTTGGTTCCTACGCTACGAGCTCTCTATTCACGTATAATACGGGGTTCGCAGTGTTAACCCGGCATGCGTCCTTCGCTCCTAGTACTGAGGCGTCAAAGTCACTGTATTAAGACGCGGATTACCACCTTAAGGGGCCTGTGATTGGTCTTTCATGCTAGACTCGCACCGATGTATCAGTGTGCGACAAGGGTTTGTCAATCACTGGTACATACACGCTGAGAAGCATGCAAGCACACACAGCCGTATGATACATGCGCGGTCCAGCAAACCGGGACGCTATGCCCGAGATACTGTGACACGCGTATTTTCACCGTTCAAGAGATGGATAGGCACGTCGCTATGCGTGGGGACCCGTTAACGAGAGATGCCCTAACGCTGTGAATAGAGGTGGCCAAGCGCCATGCAGGGGAACCTTGCTATTCACAGAGTACACGTAATTAGGTCGGTCGACCAACTGACGGCCACGGCGCTATCCGTGGGAATCGATTTATCAAGTGAACACTAAATTTAACAAGTAATTGCCAAACTTTCTTGAAACTATTTTGTGAGCTGGTTGTCGGGCAGCACTTCGTCTTGAGGATTGGGAATTCAACAAGTGCTCCCGAGTTTATCGTGTCGCGTCTTATACAGTTTTGCGTGTGGCCCTGAAGGGATATTTTTGGGGAAATTACGCGATGTTTGTCGCCTTCGACGTCGCGTGAGTGGTATACAGGGTGGTGTGTCGATGTCCCGTTAGCCCTTTGAATTTATCCGCTCTTATGTCTTCGATGATCTGGGAGGTTTAAACCATGTTTCTACCAGGTTTTATTTCTTGCCCCCGTGCTATTTTCCTACCTGTTGTAGGTTTATTCTTTCTTCTTCGTTTTTTAGGGTTTCTTTTGGTATTTCGAGTATTTGTTCCTATTATTTCGTTCGAGCTTGATTGTTCGAATGATTTTATTGTTGATTAGTTATTGTTTTTTGTTCAAAACTCGTATTTTTTTGTGTTTTTGTTAGTTTCAGGTTTGTTTTTCGTCTTTTTCGTTCTTAATTTGTTCTCTCGTGATGGCGTTACATCGGGGAGGTGTTTATGCTTTTATTTATTGCTGAAAGTTTATTTTATTGGTCTTTTTGTATTGTTTCATGAGTTGTTAGACGAGTGGGGCTGTTGTCGTGTGGTTACACGTGACAGTACCCTGTGTTTCCGCGATTGGTTGGGTTTGTGGAACTGTGGATGTACGCCTGACCCGTAGTAAATTTAGTAGGCCGGGTCGGTTCCTAGCGTGGGGTCTGTGCATGGAGGTGGAGCTTTGCCGCGTGAGGTAGTAGCTCTAATTGGGTGGTCGCTTATTCTCGCGGCCCTGCCTACGATTAAGTACGAGGGTCGATCAATAAATAGTCGGCCTTGCGCCATCTGTTGGTCGAGGAAAGAAATCAATAGCGACGTTTAGTAGTGCAATCCTTCACATGACTGTTGTCAAAATTTCAGCTCGCTGCGAGGTTTAGTTTGCGTTTGACAGCCATCGAAAGACAAACAACTTTTGTGTTTTTACAAAAATGGAAAAAATTGAGTATCGTGCAGTGATTCGATTTTTGTTTTTGAAGAAGAAAACGAACAATGAAATCAAAGCGGAGCTAGACGAAGTTTATATGGACCTTTCACCTACGTTATCAACCATTAAATATTGAACAGCTGAATTTAAACGCGGTCGTACGACCATTGTTGACGATGAACGTCCAGGTCGTCCAAATGAGGTCATCATACCAGACACAATTGAAAAAGTCCACGATATGGTGTTAAATGATCGGAGACTAAAAGTGCGTGAGATTGCTGAGGCCACAGGCATATCATATGGCTCAGTGATTTCAATCCTGAGTGATCAGTTGGGTATGAAAAAGTTATCCGCAAGATGGGTGCCGCGTTTGCTCACTGTCGACCATAAAAGAGAACGTGTAGCTGATTCAAAGGCGTGTTTTGCTATCTATAAGCGTGATCCTGTTGAGTTTTTGCGTCGTTACGTAACCGTGAACGAAACATGGATCCATCACTATACACCAGAGACAAATGAACAATCGAAACAATGGACTTCACCGACCGAACGTGCTCCGAAGAAGGCGAAGACGGTGCCATCGGCCACAGTCTTTGGGATGCACGCGGCATAATCTACATCGATTACCCTCCGCCGAAAAAAACGATTAATGGCGAATGCTATGCAGCCGTACTGACCCGATTCAACGACGAATTGAAGAAAAAACGTCCACATTTGGCGAGGAAAAAAGTGCTCTTCCATCAAGACAATGCACGCATTCACACGTGCCCAGTTGCCATGGCCTTTCGCATCCACCGTATTCTCCAGATTTTCCCCCCTCCGACTACTTTCTGTTTCCAAACCTGAAAAAATGGCTTGGCGGAAAGAGATTTGGTTCCAGAGATGACCTCATCGCCGAAACAGAGACCTATTTTGAGGACCTTCCGAAATCGTATTATTCGGAGGGCATCAAAAAATTGGAAAATCGTTGGAATAAGTGTATCGAGCTAAAAGGAGATTATGTTGAGAAATAAAAAGATTTTTGTCCAAAAAAAACGCGATTTTCTTCACCAAACCGACTATTTATTGATCGACCCTCATACTATCCTTGGAGGATGTGAGCTGGCTGATGCTTCGTTTTGGCCTACTTGCCTTTTTTGTTTTCTTGATTCTTAGGGCGTCTCAGCCCGTCTTTGCTGTTGATTTGTTGGTTTTTTTGCTTTTATTCTTTTAAGTGATCAGCATTGTTTGTGAGGCGTATAAAGAGTATGATACTTGCAGGGAATTAGTCTTATGTAATTCTTTGTATTTTTGTAGGTGTTCCTTGTTTTTATCATTTGACACATAGCGGAACGCTTCGAGATGCATTCCGTTACAATGATATATATATATATATGTTTGACGCTAATTATTGGTGCGACTTTGTTCAGTTCCACGCAGAAATGGGATATATCGAGTAATCTGAATATTTTAGAGCTGCTTAATATAACGCTCATGGTTCGTACTAGTCGTAGCAACGCACAGCTTCTCTCATACCCTAGTTATTTATACGGTTTATTCTTACTCGAAACTTTCTTACGTTAGCCATTTAGATGTAGCCGCTTTGGCCTTAGCTAACGTAAGTGGTCCTACGTACTGGGGTGCAGTGGTATGAGTCCCGTCGTTCGTCGAACGGCAGCGAGAAATGGGACACCTATCCAGGATGCGCTGGTAGGCTGGTGAGGATACGAGGACCGTTGGTCTATTACCAAGAATTCAGAAGAAGTCCCGCAGAACTGGCGACTCTGCATTTTGACAACAAGGAGACTAAAAGCACGCCTAGCTCGTGACATATCCTAGTCGCTACTTGTTTAAAGTCACTTCCTTCGCAGCGTTTTGTATTCGCTCACTCTAACATTTTTTAGTACCTTACACATACGTTCGGCCAGTGACAATATTACTCCACGGCAACTAAAATATTATTAACGTGTTGAAATATTTTTCCATTATTGTTCGCGTGTTTCTTGATTAACTATGTAAACAGTGTTATGTTAGTGTACGCGTCCTTTATTGTTTGCGCATTCCAACATTTTAACATTGGCGCACGCGTGTTTTGTTCCTCGCGCATTAATATTAACGCGTTTTAACATGTTAACATAATTGTTCGCATATAATAAACATTATTTTTGTCGCAATAACTATTTGCGAATAAAGAATTGTTCCGGTGAATCTTATAGTGTGGTTTAGGTGTACCCATCAGATAACCTATAAAAAATTCTATGTTACACTCTTCTTTACTGTTTTCTGTCGTAAGACTGCCGCGATTCCTCTGTTGTGGGACAGCTACTTAGACGACGCTAGACCGTAGGGCCATACCAAGGCCTTTGGCAATTCTTATTTCTTGCCTACGCGACGGGAGTAATATGTGTACACTTTTGCTCCATCCCACTACTATCCCTACTCCTTCCCCACCACGCGGCTACCCCCCGCCCCAATTTTCCAGTGCCGCGCTACCCACTCTGCTTAACCAGTGTCGGTAACGTGGAGATGGTAAAGGAAGGTGGTGTGGGTACTCTGGTGGACAAGGAAGAGTAGAGATAAAAGCAGGATGGAGCAAAAGTGTACACATACTTGGAAAAATGAATAAAATTATGTACTCATTACTCCAGTGTTGTCGACACCCACCATCCTTCAGCGGCGATTTGACTTCCTGTCTCTCTAATGTACACACACTCACACACACAGAGCACTCTGTCTTTAATTTCTTGCTAAGTCCTGGTCCGAGAGGATCACCTCGTCAGAGCCCTCGTCCACGCCATCGATATCGTTATCGATGTCTATCTCATGACCGAGGGCCTCTATAATACCCGCTGCCATATCCGCGCGCTCCCCGTTCGTTAAGCAGACGCGCGGAGCCTTATCACCGGCAAGGGGTGGCATCATGACAGCGTTCAAAGTATCGCAACCGCACATTCCTTCGATGAGTTGTTCAATGCCTGCAATATAGACGTGCTAGAGCCCGTATATCGAGCATTCCATGACAAGAGCCGGCAGCATATTTGCTAGAGGCTCCGGATGAAATAGGTGAGACCAGTCGATGTAAATGATCTCGCCGAAATTCACTAACAACACCTTGCAGTACCCATCAAAGCCCGGGTAAACCACTTCGCCGCGGACAACTCTATTGAAACGAGGCACAATACAGGACATTCCGATATAGAGTTCGCCAGTCCAATGGGCCTTCCTCGACGCTCCATTAAATATACGCTGCGTAGAAGCTCATCCAGCTCATCGTGCACTTCGCACAGTTCTTGGGTACACAGGATCACGCTCATCACACTTTCGACTAAAATTACCCGGCACCGAAACGCGTCGCTGAAAATCTCTTTGTCGTATCGCGGATACATATTGCTTTCTATTGTTTGCGTGTAGGATGCCAAAGACAGACTGAATGCTCGAAATGCTTCTAGAGAGTAACACGGGAATACAGATCACAACCTCCTGTGAATTATAACTAGGTGTCCAGCGCTTTGAATGCAACGAAAGCGGTTTCCGAGCATGTATTGCCGTGCGCAGTGCTCCTCGTCAAACACTTGCTCTGCAGTAAAAGACATAGAATATGATCCCTCACACACAGACAGAGAGAGAGAGAGAGAGAGAGAGAGAGAGAGAGAGAGAGAGAGAGAGAGAGACTTCAATTATAATTCCCTAATTATTACGCTATGAAAATAAGAGACCTGCAATTACAGTCATCCGCGCTCGGAAATCCCTCCACCGTTAAGTATATTTTTGAATGAATTTCTATTATCATTCGTAATATTACTTTTTAATTATTTTTCGCTGTTCGCGTTCTCATTAGAGTGTACTTCTGAAAAAAAGAATGAAACAAGTATTTAATTGAACGCACTGGTCAATAAAAACAACGTGTACAGACCAATCGGTACTGTCTTACCTGATATGCCACGACTTATTATTCAAAGTTGGCAGCGTTGATGATCTGCTGCCACCGACGTCATCTGCGGCTCAAGATGACTGGTGACACCTTTCTTTCCCGAAGCTAGAACTATCTGTATAGTGTACCAGGTGTATGCATAAGTTTTTTCCGGTTTAACTAAGAGATGGCGCCAGCGAAAAGTACGCAGCGTATTAATTTGACACATACGTCATTTTATTCGTCTGACATTAACCTACAAACACACACAAGTTGAGTCCGCCAAAAACTAGCGTCTTTGTTTTATCGTTTTGTGATCATGTTGAGTTTTGTGCCTGAAAAGGAACATTTGCGGCACGCATTGCTTTTCTTATTTAATCAAAAGAAAAAGGTTGCTGAAAGTCAACGTTTGCTGGTAGAAACATATGGTGAACACGCTCCATCGATTAGAACATGTGAGACATGGTTTCGACAATATAAAAGTAGTTATTTCAATGTGAAAGCCAGTGAGCGCTCTAGTAGACCACAAAAATGCGAAGACGAGGAATTGCAGAAGTTATTGGATGATGACCCAACTCAAACTCAACGGCAATTAGCAGAAGCATTACATGTATCACAAGAAACAATCAGCAGACGTTTACGAGTAATGGGGAAGATCAATAAACTCGGTAAATGGGTCCCACACGATTTGAATGAACGTCAAATAGAAAATCGCAAAGTCACTTGTGAAGTGCTGCTTCAACGCCACGAAAGGAAATAATTTTTGCATCGAATTGTGACGGGTCACGAAAAATGGATTTATTTTGAAAACCCGAAGCAGAAAAAATCGTGGCTTTCACCTGGCGAAGCCGGTCCTTCAACACCAAGGCCAAATCGCTTCGGCAAGAAGACCATGCTCTGTGTCTGGTGGGACCAGAGCGGTATTGTGTATTATGAATTCTTGAAGCCCGGCGAAACCGTTAATACACAACGCTATCGCCAACAAATTATTAATTTAAACCACGCATTAATCGAAAGACGACCGGAATGGGCCAGAAGACATGGCAAAGTGATTTTGTTACACGACAATGCGCCGTCTCACACAGCAAAAGCAGTGAAAGACACCTTGAAATCGCTTGGATGGGACATCCTTCCGCACCCGCCGTATTCGCCAGACCTGGCGCCATCTGACTATCACCTCTTCGCATCAATGGGGCACGCGCTCCCAGAGCAGCACTTCAGCAATTTCGAGGAAGTTGGAAAATGGCTCGACGGATGGTTTGCCGCAAAAGACAAGCAGTTTTTCTGGCATGGTATTCATAAGTTACCTGAAAGATGGGCGAAATGTGTAGAAGCCGATGGCCAATATTTTGAATAAAACAAAAATTAATTTCCCTTGAAAATTACGTGTTTTTTTTACCAAAAAACCGGAAAAAAATTATGAATACACCTGGTATGTATCCTTCTCTCGCTCTCCATAACACGAGTAACGGGCCCTCCGTGTCGGTTCATATGTAGCGGCTGCTTGCTCCGCATGAAATTACTTTTTATAATAAAAAATAAATATTACATGCTTATAAATCACAATTTTTTAATTATTTTTTATTATTTATTTACCAAGCTCCGATGTTTCGCTGTAATCGATATCGGCACGTATTCCATGATCTGCTGTGTTAATGAAACAAAGACGAGAGCTCCGTCTTCTTTCTGTCGCAGACCTTTGCTCCGTATTTTTCGGCGCCAGCAAGGTCGTGATGTGTTCGAGCGCTTTTTGAAAGAATTCCTTGGGACCGATGATCTCTTACGCTGTTGCACGAGGCGTTTCACTGACACCTATCTTTACACGAACATACAACACCACCTCGTTCATACACCGCTGAATCGTTTCACTTTCATTCTATAGAGCATGCATATAAATATCAATTCTTCTACTTATTTCGACGAGCATATCAAAAGTCGGCCACTGCAGAACAATGTTTGGGGAGTATTTTCGGAACCGTTTCCGTTTCGATTCTCCAGACTCCTCTTGATTCGTATTCCTCACTAGCACTACTGCGTATTTTACCAAAGGAGACAGCTCTGTGCTCGTAACATGAGGTTAGAAGTGTGTAATGCGCTGTGTGCTCTATGCGGGTATTACACATTTTCTCGGTATTAGCCTTATGAGCCTCGAAATATCGTCGTACGCGAGAAAAATCACTTTCAAACACTCGCCACTCGTCCGCACTGACAAGGAAAGGTACTTTGGTGTCCCCCTCCGATTTTAATGCAACTCACGTATGTTTTAGAGCATCGAAAACTAAAAGACGCGTATTTTTTTTTATCGGCGGAAAAACATTTTAAGGGGTGAAATCGCCCTTCAAAAATAGCATGTCGAGGGGTGATTTTGCAGTTTCACCCAGAAGGCGTCAACCGATTTTAATAAAACAAAAACCAAAATACTCCTCATTGAAGACAATCAAAATTCCACGCTAAGTTGAAGAAAAAAATTCATTTGCAGGGGTGAACAACCCCCTGATTTTTCAAATTTTCACTCAACACAAAAAACTAATCAACCAAATTAAACAGAACATGTACCATTTGGAAGGGCAAGTTAAAATAAAGTTGACGTATTTTTGCACATTCACAGGAAAATGAGTTTACGAGGGTAAACTACCCCTAATGGATAAGGGGGTTGTTCACCCCTGCAAATGAATTTTTTTCTTCAACTTAGCGTGGAATTTTGATTGTCTTCAATGAGGAGTATTTTGGTTTTTGTTTTATTAAAATCGGTTGACGCCTTCTGGGTGAAACTGCAAAATCACCCCTTGACATGCTATTTTTGAAGGGCGATTTCACCCCTTAAAAATGTTTTTCCGCCGTTAAAAAAAAATACGTGTCTTTTAGTTTTCGATGCTCTACAACATACGTGAGTTTCATCAAAATCGGAGGGGGACACCAAACTGACCTTCTTGTAAGTACCAGCCGGTCACCCCTTAATAATAAATAAAGCATCATGCGAAGTTCCCCCCCCCTTGACTTCGGTTAACAGGAATGTTTTGAATCAATTCGGACATTTAAATAACGAGAAACAAAAATGTATGCACAAATATACGTACTAATGGATAAGGGGTAGTTTACCCCCGTAAACTCATTTTCCTGTGAATGTGCAAAAATACGTCAACTTTATTTTAACTTGCCCTTCCAAATGTTACATGTTCTGTTTAATTTGATTGATTAGTTTTTTGTGTAGGGTGGAAATTTGAAAAATCAGGGGGTTGTTCACCCCTGCAAATGAATTTTTTTCTTCAACTTAGCGTGGAATTTTGATTGTCTTCAATGAGGAGTATTTTGGTTTTTGTTTTATTAAAATCGGTTGACGCCTTCTGGGTGAAACTGCAAAATCACCCCTCGAAATGCTATTTTTGAAGGGCGATTTCACCCCTTAAAAATGTTTTTCCGCCGATAAAAAGAAATACGTGTCTTTTAGTTTTCGATGCTCTACAACATACGTGAGTTGCATTAAAATCGGAGGGGTACACCAAAGTACGTTTCCTTGTGAGTGTAATTCCGGTAAAAGTATTCGGAATATTTTCACCACTGGTGTAAGACACGCAGAGGTCAACTCGAGCCCGGCGACGATTATTTTACAGAATGATTTATTTAAATTGTACATAACGGGGTTCCCTATATATGGTGATATAGTGTGAGACGTAGCACCGTTATTTGCCATTTTTATTGATTTCTCGTAGACTGTAACTTTTCGAATGCATCGTCGGAGGTGTTTATACGCCGTTGTATATAGATTAGCCCCATCATCTAATTGCATCGCCTCTTCTTTTGATACTGCAAATCATACGACTAAAAATGGCTCACAAGTATCTTTCGATATTTGTCGCATTCTCCTTAACAGCCTAGAAACAGCAGCAGCAAATATATCCCAAATGACTTGCACACTCTCGCACACGTATGTGCATACTCACACCTTGACACACAGATAAGATGTGTCATGAAAACTAAATAATATTCGTCGACGAAATTTGATGATTTTCTTCATGGTCGAGGGTCCTGAAATTAGATGAAAACAATATGACATTCATAGGCGAAACTCGATAACTTAGTACATGACGGGGTCTTACATCTACATCACCATCGCTAAATATTTCCATGGATCTTGCTTTTGTAAAGTGATCGTGTGCGGCCATCTTCTTGGTTAGTCCTATTCATTAGGTCACTGCAGTATATGCACAGAGAGAGAGAGAGAGAGAGAGAGAGAGAGAGAGAGAGAGAGAGAGAAAGAGAGAAAGAGCGTATTAAAGGAACATATATAAAAGTGCGCCGCTTTGAAAAATATCTAGTTAATTGTCTGATTTACTGTGGTTACTACTACTACATTAACAGCACAGACATGGTTAGGGTGGTTAAACGCTCTTTGATGAGAAAAGTGATAGAGTTTATATTGAAGCGTAGGCCGGCGTTGAGTTCGTGGTTGGGGAGAAGAAATTTACAGATCACCCTATGGGAACTTCTGACACAAGCGGTTGTTCGTATGATTCGCGGTATGCTATGCGAGTGTCATCAGCGCGATTTAGTTGACGCGCATAATATTAGACTTTTTGATAATCAAATAATGATTGATTCGGTGGTGCGTGTAATTCGTCGCCGCAGGTAGCTGAATGAGCCTGCTTTGCATCTCATACTAAGCAAAATTCGTAAGTAACACACTGCGTTATTTACTGTTATTTTATTTCCTTTTTTTTGACAAGATTTTTATATACTTCGACGGTATGAAGAAGAAGAAATGGGATCCGACACCTATGAATTCAATGCGGAGGGTAGAACCGATTTAGATGATCATAACAGGGATAACGATAGTGGCAGCGCCGTAGGGAATAAACCAACAAACGGTCTTTTCGTGGTCGGTCCTGCGAGAGAACCTGATGGAGCCGTCGCAGGTCCATCGCGACAATAGAGTTCAAGCGATGATACCAATAGCAATACAGATTATGAAGAAGAAGAATCAGAAGAAGAACGGAAGGAGGAGTCATCGCGCGACGTGGATAGTGAGGAGAATGAGGACAAGGAGGAGGAAGACCTGGTAGATTCAGGTAAGCTTTTAATAATACAATTACGCTGACAAAAATTGAAAAATTACGAGGATAACAACAGTAAAAATGAAAAAAACAGGGTACCAGTCGGATCAAAACGTTTTTCGCTTTGCACGATTCGCTGTGCCGAGACCGCCGACAATCGAGTTGCTTTATGAAATGCATCGGCGGTTCCCCGGTGCAGTCGAAGGATTCGAGGACTGGAAGCAAATATAAGTTCGTAATTCTTACGTTATGGAATTTATATAGCTAGCGACAAACAAAAAAATAAATAAAATAAAATTCTAATAAATACCAAGTGTACAAGTATGAAATGCGGATTTTTTTTCTAAAAAAGCATGTTAAATTCGGAAGAATGATAAAAAGTGCTTTATTCAAAGTATGCTCCATCGCTTGTTATACATTTTTCCCATCTTTCGGGAAATTTGTGAATACCCCGCCAGTAAAAATTTTCCCCTTTTGCTGCGAACCATTCATCGAGCCATTTTTTCACATCTTCGTACGAACCAAAGCGCTGCTCAGCAAGTGCGTGACTCATCGATGCAAACAAGCGGTAATCGGAAGGAGCCAAGTCTGGTGAGTAAGCCGCATAGGGTAGAACTTCCCAGCTGAGTGCTTCAAACGTGTCGCGAATCGGTTTTGCCGTATGTGATGGAGTATTGTCATGAAGAAAAATGACTTTGTGTTGCCTCTTTCGGTATTCTAGCCATTTTTCAAGCAGCGAACGGTTCAAATCGGTCAATTGTTGTTAGTAACATTTAGTATTAACCGTTTTCTCAGGTTTTAACGGCTCGTAATAGACCACGCCCCTCTGGTCCAACCAAACACAGATCATCGTCTTTCTGCCAAAGCGATTCGATCTTGCGGTCGATGTGGATAGTGCACCTGGGTTTACCCATGATTTTTTACGCTCGGGATTCTCAAAATAAATCCACTTTTCATCCCCTGTAACTATACGATGCAAAAATGACTTCCTTTTGTACGGAGCGAGCAAAATGTCACTTGTGTTTTTGCGCTTTTCCATTTGCGTCGCGTTTAACTAATGTGGTACCCATCTACTGGTCTTCTGAATTTTTCTCATCTCTCGTAGCCGATTGGAAACAGCGTGTTGCCTAACACCCAATTGCTCGGCGAGTTGTTTTTGTGTCTGCAAATCATCTTCGTCCAACAAAGCTTGCAATTCCACATCTTCGTATTTTTTCACGGCTTTCAATGTTCCTTGTCTGCAACATCGAAGTCACCATTTTTGAAACGCCGAAACTAAAACATTTTTGAAAGCCGAAAACATGTATCTTGTGATGGAACATATTCACCATAAGCTTTTCGAAGTAATCGGTATGATTCAGCAGCAGATTTCTGGTATACAGGAAGGTGATATTTTGCCTCCTCGTGAACGCTTCGGTATTGACAATGAGCGAAATTTTCCACGCTTTAGAATGCATATGTGGATGTGTGCTCGCTGTATCCATGGGTGTGTAAGAATGGAAAATATCCGGTTGGACTCGTGACGCCGACCGTAGTAGCAGCGCGCGATTTGTATATGCCCGTACTGCCTGTTTCCATACATGGAAACTGCTATTCCCCCTGCGTAGGAGCGAGCATTTGACGGCACATGGGTAGTGGACGAGCTGAAAAAAACTGTCTCGCTCGGATATAAGGCGACGCGTATCGATGAAATTTGGCAATACGTTGTTACGCAGTATGACTCGACAACGCGACGAGGCGGTCATTTTGCCGAGCACATCGATGCATTCCGAAAAATAAAACAGAAGGCGAGTGGACCGCCAGCAGAGTGTAACGATGATGAGGAAGGAATAGAGCGTTTCATAGTGCTGTATGAGCAGTCTAAGCGTATATATCTCGAGCGAAGTGATCTGCAGTGAAATCCCGGTTTAGAGGGAAAGTTTGGTCAACGCGATAATTGCACAAAAACCGTTATCGTTTTCACGCTCTCAGAGCTAATGAATTTACTAACAAGTCCGGAGATGGAGGTGACGGGAATGCTACCAGTATAATCACAAGATCATGTATGGAAACTATGTAAGCAACCGCGATTCTATCCACCCACCCCCGACATCGAACGCCGTGATTGCAGCATACACGACGGCACAGGCTCGCCTAAAACTGTACAGTTACCTTGAGGGGTTCGGACGGCGAATATTGTACTGCGATATGGACTCCTGTATTTACGTGAGTCGCCCCGGTAGCAACGAGTATATACCGCCAATCGGTCAATTTCTGGGCGATCTCACGGATAAATTAAGCGAATACGGGCCAGGTCGTCATATAAGTTCGTTCGTTTCGGGAGGACCAAACTTCTACGTATACCTTGTTCGTAAACCCGACTGTACGATTATTGAAAAATGTAATGTAAAGGGTATCACACTAATCTTTGCGAATAGCCGTCACGTAAATTACGACGGAAAACGCTCCTTCGTGACAGGAGCTAGCGTACCTATTATTTAAAATTCGACGCTATTGGACGCTATTCCACGCGTGGAATTTTACCAGGTAGTAACGCATAAAGAAACGAAATCATGTGAACCTGTTAACACGAAGCGCAAGTGGCAGGGGAAGTACTCTACTGTACCGTGTGGCTATTGTGAAATACGCTAATTAGTATAACGCAAAAAAGTGTAGTATATAGTTTTATGTCTTATGTGTGAATTCGGGGTATTTAAAAATAATCTTTTTGTCGAATTTCATGTATTGTATTTACTATGTACAATACGTAAAAAAAAATAGAAATATTGATTCATTCTGTATAAAACCGTTGTCTGCTCGTTCTTTTTGTGTTGCTATTCGTAGCAGTAGCTGCTATCTCTTTACCGTGTCCTTTTGTTCTGACTTTCTCATCGTTGATTCATTTTGTCCCGTCTTTCTGATCGAGTGTTTACTTTCGTTCCGATTTTCTCGTGCTATCCCCGTAGCTATAATATTGCTGTTTAGAATCACATGATAAGTAAATTTTGCACAAAGAGCTGTATGCATAGTGAAATAAAAACATTGCTTTATTTGCGAGAAATAAAAAACTGTAGTTATTTAATTTACATACGGAGTAAACATCAGCTTATACCGCGGGCACGCGCCACATCAGCCAGTACAGGCACGCCGCGCTTTATCAGCTCGTCAATGCCGCGAAAATAGCTGATGCCGTGGGGCCGCCGCCGTCGTCGTGGTATAAACTTATTTAACAATAAGTTGATTCGTTTTGATAGACATCATCAATATGCATACACGTTGGAAACATCCATGGACAGCCGTGATTAGCGGTCCTATGGGCTGTGAAACATATATTAAAACATATATTGTCAAAAAATTCTTTAAATACATGGGCAAAATTACGGACGTCCCGTTTGAGCGTATACTTTTTTATTACTCAGAGTGGCAGTCCGGGTATTCAGAGTACGGTATTGAAATCGAATTTCGCGAGGGTTGACCGCAAGCAGCAGAATACTCGAATGACACGAGGCTTAAACTTATGGTCATTGACGATCTAATGCGCGAGGCATCGAACAATACCGTGGTCGATCTTTTCACCAAGGGTAGCAATCATAACAATCGTAGTGTTATCTTTATCACGCAAAATCTCTTCCATCAGGGCCACGACACCGCCATATCTCCTTAAACGCTAATTATATCGTTGTTTTAAAAAATTCGTGAGATCGCGCGCAAATTCAACATCTGGCATGCCAGGTATGTCCCGAGAATCCGAGATTTTTGCAGGAGGTATACCAGGTCTATAAATATGAAACCGGAATTTTTGTATAGAAAATACACGTTTATTGTATGAAAATGATGAAAAATATTTTATTCGAAGTATTGCCCATCGCTAGCTATACATTTTTCCTACCTGTCTGATAATTTGTGGATGCCACGCCAAAAAAATTGTTGCTCTTTTGAGGCAAACCAGTCATCGAGCCATTTTCGTACATTTTCGTAAGAAGTGAAGCGCTGCTCAGCAAGTGCGTGTCCCATCGATGCAAATAAGTAGTAATCGGACGGAGCCAAGTCTGGTGAGTAAGCCGCATGCGAAAGTATTTCCCAACTAAACGCCTCAATCGTTTCCTTGACCAGTTTTGCTGCGTGTGATGGTGCATTATCATGAAGCAAAATCACTTTGTATTGCCTTTTTTGATATTCTGGTCGTTTTTCACGCAAAGCTTGATTCAAATCGATCATTTGTTGTCGGTAGCGTTCAGTATTAACGGTTTCGCCAGGTTTTAGCAGCTCATAATAGATCACACCCTTCTGATCCCACCAAACACAGAGCATTGTCTTCCGTCCATAGCGATTTGGCCTTGCAGTCGATGTCGATGGTTCGCCTGGAGTTACCCATGATCTTGTACGCTTAGGATTCTCAAAATATATCCACTTTTCATCGCCAGTCACAATTCGATGGAGAAATGACTTTCTTTTGTACCTGGAGAGCAGCATTTCGCAAGTGGTTTTTAGGTTTTCCTGCTGTCTTTCATTCAGTTCATGTGGAACCCATTTTCCCATTTTCTGGATCTTTCCCATGGCTCTCAAACGTATGGAGACGGCTTCTTATGTCACATTTAATTGATCTGCAAATTGTTGTTGCGTTTGCGCATCATCCTCATCCAACAATGCTTGCAATTCGCTGTCTTCAAACTTTTTCGGTGGTCTTCCACGTTCTTCGTTTCTCACGTCAAAATCGCCACTTTTGAATTTTTTAAACCACTCAAAGCACTGTGATTTACCAAGAGCATGCTCACCGTAAGCTTCGACAAGCATTCAATGCGATTCTTCAGCAGTTTTCTTCAATTGGTAACAGAAAATCAATGCTGTCCGCAAATCGTAGTTTCCAGGCACAAATTTCGACATGTTCAACGCTATTACAAACTATGCTGTTGTATGAAACTTGTATTATTGTGAGTTGAAAATCTTTGTCAGAGATGTCAACAAGGAAATGGCGCCAATGACGCGGTTTGGCGGTAACTACATTGACAGCTAGGGCCATCTGTGGGCAAATTCCGGTTTCATATCTATAGACCTGGTATTTCGATGCAACAGCTGCACCGCACGGCTATCTATTATTGGACTTGAAACAATTGACGCCTGATAATTGTCTATTACGTTTACGTGCCTCAAGAAGTAATAAAGGTTCGCGATGCGACGCACGATGTACCACTAATGCGCTTGTAAGGGCGTTGCACGGAACTCTCGAAAAAAAACAACAAATAATCATATTGCAGGAACTGTGTTATCTGAAGCAAGAGCAACGACGTGCAATTTTGCGCAAAGCAGATGTAGCTCTCGTGCGATGTATATGCGAATGTGCACTGAATGTTTTACGGGGAGACGTGAGCTTGAACAACGTGCAAAAGATTCATCTTCGGAGGCACGCGACAATTCTTCGACGACTAGCCGCAGGAAGGGGAAATTGGACTGATAAGAGGACGAAAATCGTCGAGCCTTGTGTCGGATTTCTCAAGTTCCTTCTTGTGCCTGTGTTGGTCTACACGAGCCATGGAATATGCCAAAAAGACGGTGCTTATTTCTCATGATAACATACAGCGTCACGCGGGTCTTGCTACTACTGCTACTACTCGTACTATAGAGTTATCGTCCTCCGTAAAGACCGAAAGCACACCGTTATTACGCCTCGACTCTGAGCTGAGTGAAATTCTAAACGCCCACTCGTACAAGAGCTAGAGAGAGAAATGGAAAGCGTACCAGCAGGTTCTACAGCGTTATCTTCACTTTTTCGAGTACAATGATACAGTACCGAATATTTCGTCAAAACAAAAAATAGCAATTCTCGATAGCCGCGAGAATAAAATCGACGACGTTTTAATGAACAAAGCAAAATCTCGGCTCAATGACACACTTATTATCGATAGCGTACCAAAAAAATATTAATCTAAAGCAATATCGTTGCTTCGCAATTCGTATTGCAGCGCAGTCGGTAAAAAAATGACATGGGATCGTAACGGTGTCGTTTCCATAGACGGCAAAAGAATTTCAAATTCCAAAATCGTTGATTTTGTTAATGATGCTATGCGATCTAGAAAACGCGAGAAATCCGACGGTCGATCTCACTTTGCCAAACTCCTGCGAACGATACAGATGCCACATGAATTTATCGGCAATCCTGAGTTACTGTACGAACCTACACCTAAATCATCCTCGACACCGCAGCGGCGACTCATTATGCTACGCGACAGTAATAGCAGCAGCAACAGCAGCAACAGCAGCAACAGCAATGAGGCCGAGATCGCACACTCAAACAGAAATTTAATGCTTACGACGGACGACATCATTAGGGGGGGGGGAGGAAAAAAAGGACAAATAATTGCATAATGACGTACAAGTAGAGAACCAACGACACCCCAGCGAATATCAGTCCCCCGCACAGTTAGTAAATAAAAAGAAAAAGAATCCATTTATCTGGTCATCATTAAAATTAAAAAAATTCTTCAAAAAATCTATTATGACACCGCTCATCCTGCATCTTATTATCAAGCAAAAAATTTGGCGCTGGTGGATCGGAGGGTGGCGCGAAAAAAATGTTTTACCATGGCTCAAGAAACAAGATTCATATAACATGCATCGACTCGTGCGACGGCAATTTCCCCGTCATACGTACAACGTAAGTAATATAGACAATATTTGGGAGGTTGATTTAGCTGATCTTCGCTCGATAGCCACGTATAACGATGGGTACGCATATCTGCGTGTTGTTATCGATGTTTTGAGCAACTACTTGTGGGACCAGACTTTGCGTGACAAAACGAGCACAAACGTTCTACGCATCCTCGCACGCAGTAACAATCGTCGCCCGAAGCAATGGCAAATTGATCGACGCAAACAAATTATCGGCACTCCATTTCAGCAAATTTTCAAGAAAAACAATATCGATTTTCGCGCTACTCGTAAACTCGATATAAAAGCCTCGATAGCCGAACGCTTTAATCGCACAATAAAAGAGCGAATGTGGCGTTAGTTCACATATACGCGAAATAAGCGTTACATTGACGTTTTACAAAATGTTGTATACACTTACAATCACACTATACACAGCGGTACGCGTATTCCTCCAAGCGAGGTGACCCTAGAAAATGGCTCTATAGCCCGAGAAAATTTAGCACGGCGTTACGAGTATAACGCGAGGAAAGCTTAAAAGCCTAAATACAGTGTAGGTGACTTGGTACGTATCAGTACAGCTAAAGCAGCATTCGTGAAAGGATATGAGCGTGGTTGGAGTAACGAGTTATTCAAGATTCAGTGAATATCAGTGAATCGCGAACCATTCGTGTAATGATAGAACTGCATTGCGAATACACGGGGTCGAAGCCTGCATCGCTCACCGTGCTATATCGGGCAGCATATTTCCATACACCGATATCTGCGAGAGTTATATTACAGTCGATGTACAAACACCGCTCTTACGAGCTGTTCCCATTGATGCTGACGACTTTCAGTATGATTCGATAAAAATTAAATCTTTTCGGCGCTACGATATATACCTCTCTTGTGCAAAAATTTACTCGCTATCGATATTGATATAAGAGACGAGTTTGGAAATCCTATACCATTCGAACAAGGAAAGTTGACTGTGACACTTTATTTCAAAAGGTCCCACGATTGATTACGCCATTATGGATGATATTGACAGTGTGAAGCACGGATGGGCCGTCGCGTGTACGGCAGTATTAGCCATGTTTATTTCGAAATGCCTAATCAACGAGGACACGGTATCGGCAGCTTTATCAGGGGCCTGTTTCGTCGATTGTTACCACTTTTAAAGAAGGGTGCTAAAGCAGTTAGAAAAGAGGCATTGCTGGGGTGAACGTAACCGTGATATTCTCGATAGAAATATAGCGGTGAAAGATGTTATTCGCGAGAGAGCGCGAGAATCCGGCAGCAATCTCAAACGCAAGGCATCTGAAAACATTGACACTCTCATGCGCGGGTCCTGTTATAGAAAGCGCAAAATTATGCAAACTGCTCATTCGTCAAACGAACGTAAGCCACGACGTATGTACTGTAAAAAAAATAAAGATAAAAGTAATAAAGAAGAAGAAGAAGAAGAATACGAACAATAAGAAGAAGAAGACTCGTCAACCAACTGTTGCAGATATTTTTGGATAGCCGAAACAAGATGGCTTTTCTGCATGCGCACTCGTGCGAGTGGCTTAAATCGGAACTTAAATTATTTTCACTCTTAACGACACAAACTATTATTGAAGGCTCCAATTGGGTGTATTATAAGCCAATTTCTTTCCTAACAGATGATTCGCCTTTTGAATATGTTATTCCTGGACAGGGTGATGAGTATATCGATCTCGCGCATACTATGCCTAGTCCGAGAGTGAAAATAACATCTCCTTCTACGGAAATTGCCTCTGGTGTAGCGCCGAAAGTAAGTACCAGCCCTGTAAACAATCTCTTGCATTCTATGTTTAATCAGGTGGACGTATACCTGAATCAGAAACTAGTTTCACTTGCAAACTAGTTTCACTTGCAAACACAAATGCGAACGCTTATCGAGCGTACATAAAAACACTTTTGAACTACGGTCCAGCTGCCAAAAATTCGCATCTCACGAGTATTCTCTGGTACGATGATACCCCTGAAAAAATGGATGATATAACATCGGGAAAATCGGATTTTCTACAGAGAAAACAATTTTTAAATGTCGGAAAAACTGTAGCCTTGCTCGGCTATCTGCATTGCGATATATTCAATCAGGAGAGGTTCCTATTAAACGGTTTCGAGATGCGACTACGACCGGTGCGGTCTAGAGATTCATTTTGTTTTGTGGGCGATACAAACAATGGTCAATGCGGTTCAAAGATTCTCGAAGGATCGCTTCTCGTTCGTAGAACAAAAATAGCTCCTGGTGTGCTGCTCTCGCATGCTGGAACTCTGGCTAAATCTACAACTACATATCCTCCTACGAGAGTCGATTTATAGACCGTTTTAATACACTCCGGTGTTCATGGAGAGACGATCAACAATATCGTTCTCGGTCCATTGCTGAAGCATATAATTATCCGTTTTGTCGATAACAAAGCGTGTAACGGCGAGTTCAGTAGGAATCCATTCAATTAAAAAAATTATAAGATAAATTATCTTTCGTTTTATGTATATGCTGCTCAAATACCTTCGAAACCATTACAACCTGATTCCACGAAAAATCATCTGTATGAGGATGCTTTTGAAACGTTGTTTTCGGGAACTGGAATACATTTCTTAAACGATGGTAATTCGATCGATCGCGATGGATACTGTCTGTTTGCTTTTGATTCGACATCCGATCTTTCGGTGAATAGCAATTCACATTGGAATTTAATAAAGCCCGGTATTGTGAGAATAGAGGTACGATTTGAAGATTCGCTTGCTTCAACGGTAAATTGTGTTGTGTATGCGGAATATGATAATGTCCTTGAAATCGATGCCTCTCGGCAGGTGATGGTGGATTTTACCAGATAAGCGAAAAAATGTGCTGATGTCGGAATGAAAGTGTTTCGTGTTAAGAGACGTAGAAGCGTCTTTGTGAATAACTAATCAGTTGAACTTGAGCATCTGTACTGATTAGACGTGAAAATGGATATCGTCGTGGATATACAGGGAATGCGTGGTAAAGACTCGGAATTTATTCCGAAGAAATTGCCGTGGTAGCAGTGAATAGACCGTACTCTACTCTTTGCATCATCGCACCACCGTGTCACTTTGCCGAATTACCACAGCTTTCGGAAACCGAAATAATTTTCTCTCGAAATATTTTCACGGTCTTGAATGTTACGAGAGCGATGTGAGCTGTAAACAAGTGTACGCTAACTTCCGTGAAATTTCGCGAAAATCAAGACGTATCTATACACGCGGTCACGAGAAGGCTATAATTCTTTGCGATATCACGAATCGTGAAATTTCCAACATGGAGGATGACGAGGCCTCTCCATTGTACACATTTATGCCGAAATGTTTGCGAAAATGCTTCAAACACGCTATGATAAACAATACAGCGTCTTCGCATTGTGCAATGCGCTAGGCTTTCCAAATAAAAAATTGGCTTCGCGAGCATCCGTTTAAGAAAGAATCGCACATGGATGTTTGGTCAGCAGACGAAGAGGAAGAGAAATGTTCACCATGTAGTCGTGACACGATCGACGATTCTGTGAAATAAATTTTGCATTTATACGTCTATCAAAGCATATAGGTCATTATTTAATCATTGACTATGCGTTCAGCATGAATACTATACAAATCTACGAGAGTGTGCAGTATCTACCACTTTCAACCTTTGGAGTCTACTCAGCTGACAGACCTCCTCGTGTATGGTCTTTACCGGCCGGACTCGTAGTTAACCCGGATGCCCACGATGGACCTAGAGAGCACGGGATCGCCATGTACGTTAACCATCATGGAAAAGGAATGTACTTTGATAGCTACGAGCTACCGCCGATCATACCGCAACATCTCGCACGGCTACGAAGAAACTGCAATTTCTATAGGTACGGCCTCAAGCAGCTACAGAGTAATACCAGGTGTAGAAGTATAAAATGCGGATTTTTTTTTCTAAAAAAACATGTTAAACTCGGAAAAATGATAAAAAGTGCTGTATTCAAAGCATGCTCCATCGCTTGTTATACATTTTTCCCATCTTTCGGACAATTTGTGAATACCACGCCAGTAAAAATCTTCCCCTTTTGCTGCGAACCATTCATCGAGCCATTTTTTCACATATTCGTACGAACCAAAGCGCTGTTCAGCAAGTGCGTGACCCATCGATGCGAACAAGTGGTAATCGGAAGGCGCCAAGTCTGGAGAATAAGCCGCATGGGGTAGAACTTCCCAGCTGAGTGCTTCCAACGTGTCGCGAACCGTTTGCCATATGTGATGGAGCATTGTCAGGAAAAATAATTACTTTGTGTTGCCTCTTTCGGTATTGTGGCCTTTTTTCAAGCAGCGAACGGTTTAAATCGGTCAATTGTTGTTGGTAATATTTAGTATTAACCGTTTCCCCAGGTTGTAACAGCTCATAATATACCACGCCTCTCTGATCCTACCAAACACAGAGCATCGTCTTTCTGCCAAAGCGATTCGGTCTTGCAGTCGATGTGGATGGTGCGCCTGGGTCTACCCCTGATTTTTTACGCTTGGGATGCTCAAAGTAAATCCACTTATCATCCCCTGTAACTATACGGTGCAAAAACGACTTCCTTTTGTACTGAGCGAGCAAAATGTCACATGTGATTTTACGCATTTCCATTTGCTTGTCGTTCAACTCATGTGGTACCCATCTACCGGTCTTCTGAATTTTTCTCATCTCTCGTAGCCGATTGGAAACAGCTTGTTGACTAACGCCCAATTGCTCGGCGAGTTGTTTTTGTGTTTGCGAATCATCTTCGTCCAACAATGCTTGCAATTCCACATCTTCGTATTTTTTTTTGCGGCGTTCCACGTTCCTAGTCTGCAACATCGAAGTCACCACTTTTGATACGCCAAAACTATCGTTCATACGTATCTTGCGATGGAGCATAGTCACCATAAGCTTCTCCAAGTAATTGGTATGATTCAGCAGCAGTTTTCTTCAAATGAAAACAAAAAATTATTGCTGTCCGCGAATGCTTTTTGTTCGGTATAAATTTCGATATATTCAACACAACAACACAACACTATGCACACACTTTTCCAATTTATCACTCGTGCGCGTCTGACACTTGTTGACGACACAACAAAATTGCGCAGTGTCAAATCTTTATAGCACAACCTGCATTTGTGCGCCATCTTTTGTCTGAAATCCACATTTCATACTTGTATACCTGGTACGTCGGATTTGTGTGGAAAATTGTGTATCGTATTCCTGCATCTTATTGTCGTGCGGATTCACCATATCGCGATTTAATAATCTCTTTAGCAATAATGTAATGAAAAACGATAAAATAGTATGTGAATATTACAATGCTTTTACTTCTCGACGATCGGACAGCGATAAAAATAAATTTAACAGTGGAGGAATCTCCGAGCGAAGATTACCGTTTTTGCAGGGATGTTGCATGTGACAGTAAATTTCTGTAAAGTGATTCAAATAAAATATTGAATAATTAAAAACAAATACCTCGTCTTACTCTGTCTCTTATTTTATAATTATATATAACATATTCTGCGCCTTTTACTGCAGAGCAAGCGCTTCGCAACGAGCACAGCGCAAAGCGGTACGCACGTGCAAAACTGCTGTCGTTGCATTCAAAGGGTGGGACACCTAGTTATGATTCAAAAGGTTAGTTATCGCCAACAGCATTCAGATCATTCCGTCTGTCTTTTGCAGTGCACGTGAAAAGTATAATATCAAAATATAAAAATGTATCTGCGATATGAGAAGACCGAGCTAGCCGAGGCTTTTGTGTGTCCGGCGATTTGTGGTGCGGGCGACTATGCTATGTACCAGGTGTATGCATAAGTTTTTTCCGGTTTAACTAAGAGATGGCGCCAGTGAAAAGTACGCAGCGTATTAATTTGACACATACGTCATTTTGTTCGTCTGACATTAACCTACAAACACACACAAGTTGAGTCCGCCAAAAACTAGCGTCTTTGTTTTATCGTTCAGTGATCATGTCGAGTTTTGAGCCTGAAAAAGAACATTTGCGGCACGCATTGCTTTTCTTATTTAATCATAAGAAAAAGGCTGCTGAAAGTCAACGTTTGCTGGTAGAAACATATGGTGAACACGCTCCATCGATTAGAACATGTGAGACATGGTTTCGACAATATAAAAGTGGTGATTTCAATGTGAAAGACAGTGAGCGCTCTGGTAGACCACAAAAATGCGAAGACGAGCAATTGCAGGGGTTATTGGATGATGACCCAACTCAAACTCAACGGCAATTAGCAGAAGCATTACATGTGTCACAAGAAAAATCAGCAGACGTTTACGAGTAATGGGGAAGATCAATAAACTCGGTAAATGGGTCCCACACGATTTGAATGAACGTCAAATAGAAAATCGCAAAGTCAATTGTGAAGTGCTGCTTCAACGCCACGAAAGGAAATCATTTTTGCATCGAATTGTGACGGGTGACGAAAAATGGATTTATTTTGAAAACCCGAAGCGGAAAAAATCGTGGCTTTCACCTGGCGAAGCCGGTCCTTCAACACCAAGGCCAAATCGCTTCGGCAAGAAGACCATGCTCTGTGTCTGGTGGGACCAGAGCGGTATTGTGTATTATGAACTCTTGAAGCCCAGCGAAACCATTAATACACAACGCTATCGCCAACAAATTATTAATTTAAACCACGCATTAATCGAAAGACGACCGGAATGGGTCAGAAGACATGGCAAAGTGATTTTGTTACACGACAATGCGCCGTCTCACACAGCAAAAGCAGTGAAAGACACCTTGAAATCGCTTGGATGGGACATCCTTCCGCACCCGCCGTATTCGCCAGACCTGGCGCCATCTGACTATCACCTTTTCGCATCAATGGTGCACGCGCTCCCAGAGCAGCACTTCAGCAATTTCGAGGAAGTTGGAAAATGGCTCGACGAATGGTTTGCCGCAAAAGACAAGCAGTTTTTCTGGCATGGTATTCATAAGTTACCTGAAAGATGGGCGAAATGTGTAGAAGCCGATGGCCAATATTTTGAATAAAACAAAAATTAATTTCCCTTGAAAATTACGTGTTTTTTTTACCAAGAAACCGGAAAAAACTTATGCATACACCTGGTACCTGCGCACGGAACAAATGTGTGCTGCATTGTTCGATCTGGAGGACAATTTACTCATCATGACAAATTATATATCAAGGAGTGCGTTGAGAGGAGCTGCTTTGTGTTTGAGGACACGTGTGCAGGGGTGCCGTGTGTCGTTGTATGGCATCAAAGGGCGGTGTGTGGGGATATTATCGACGTACATGATTAGAGGTGTTGCGAGCTACTGCTGGTCGATTTCGAGGAATCGATATACATCGATCGATTGACCGCAGCTATTTCACCCCGAGCCGCCGATTGGCACACTACCGGTATTGCTCGTGAAGTGCGTGGTATTCGGCCTCGATCATGCTATTGACGAGGCGGGAGATCAAGACCTAATCGAAAAAACGTGCAGTAGCGATACGCTAATCGGTATACGGATGCCTGCCCCTGACGGTGCCCACGCTCCATGGGTGCGGATAATTCGTATTACTCGGACACTTAGCTGCGGATGCTAATGTGTGGGTGGGTGAGAGAGAGAGAGAGTACGCGCGTACATATGTGTGTGTTCGCCATGGAGGAATTATTGTGTTCGTCACCCTGGAATGCCGTCGTAGATACTTCCAGCATAAGAGTGAGTTACAAATTTTATTTCAAGTATGTATACACCTTTGCTTCATCCTGCTCTTACGAGTATCTCTACTTTTCCTTGTTCACCAGGGTACCCACACCACCTCACTTTACCATCTCCACGTTACCGACACTGGTTAAGCAGAGTGCGTAGCGCCGCGGCGGAAAAGTGGGGCGATGGGGTAGGAGTGGGATGTAGCAAAGCTGTACACATACTACTGACGGGTAGCTGTTAGAAGACTACCGTACTCTACTTGCGCTTGGAAATTCGCTCTGGATGATTTTTAACTAGAGAGAGTGACGTCAGTGCGAACTGCACACCTCTCTCGAACACTTTATTTCTTGAACCCGCGATTTATTTCAGGGCCGTACACGCTGGTTCCTTGCTCTTTCTAAGCGATTTGCTTGACAATGTTAAGCTGGCTAATCGAACTACTTATCACTCAACTCAAACTCCCTTAATATCTCCCTCGAATTCCCCAAATAGATTGAAAAAACCCCAAGAAAAGATTAAGCGGCGAGTAAAAAAGAAATATTCAGTAGACGTAACACAGGTGGTGCGTACGGACACGCCTAGTTGAACTGCACCTGCGAACTTCAACCCCAAGGCGTTTTCCAACACCTCCGTCGAGCTAATACTCGTACTACTAGTTTTAATCTAAAAATGAGTTTAACAATGATACTTTTCAAATATCAACTGCTGGACAATTGATACGACAACCATGGTAGAGCCGAGCTGATCGGACTCGCGGTGCTAGCAAATAAGCGAGGACACTTAACTACTCTGGCGTTGCCAGTGGAAGGACGAGTCAAGGCACGTAATTCTTATTTTTGCACAAAAATCCTATTATTATTTCTAGCCTCTACTTGTTGGCATGAGCATGGAAAAATGCACTACATCCACCTAGAGGCGTTGCTGCGATAGAAATCTCAAGTTAATTAAGAATCCTTGCTTTTTTCCGACTTTTTGACCAAGTTCCGAATGCGCGTATCGCGTCTACTCAACCAGTGCCCTAGCAGGCATGCTCTTAGCGCTCGCGAGACGACCGGGATGGCCACGGGTAAGATCCTTCTACTGACAGTGGTAAGTGGTAATCACCACATGCGAGTGACAGGCTTACAAGGGGACCTCCAGGTACGTGGAACACCGATTCGAACCAAATTTTTTTACAGGTAGGTTGCAACCCAGGGGTGCAATAGGTGCAAGTAATAGGATGCAATACTCAGCCGTTTTCGAGATATAAAATATTTACAATTTTCGAGAGTTCATATACTCTTTATATACTCTCTGCGTTAAATCATATTCAACAAGAGCGCGTAGTCGGAAACATCTTCGCTTCGTAAGCGCTGGATCGCCGGATCGAATCCCGGCGCAGACTTTATTATTATTATTATTATTATTATTATTATTATTATTATTATTATCAGGGGTACAAATTGAAAATGCGGGTTTGATAACAGATGGCGTTACTAACGCTATACGCATCAGGCAGTACTGTGACTATGTTCATGTCAAAGCTACGTCTTATAGCTTTAATTTTCAGTATGTGTCAATTTGTCGCAGTGTCAAATTCATAGTTTTTTTGAGCTCTCAATATGTCGAGTTTCGTGCCAACAAAACAGCATTTGCGGGAAGTTTTAATTTACTTCTTTAATTTGAAGAAAAGTGCTGCTGAAGCACATCGATTGGTCTCCGAGGCTTATCCGAGTCATGTTCCATCGGTTTCAACGTGCGAGAGATGGTTTGTGCGGTTTAGAAGTGGTGATTTTGACGTTGAGGACAAAGAGCGGCCGGGCCAAGTGAAAAAGTTTGAGAATGCTGAATTGGAGGCAATACTCAATGAAGACTCGTGTCAAACTCAACAAGAGCTCGCAGATTCATTGGGAGTGACACAACAAGCCATTTCCCATCGTATAAAAGCCCTCGGAATGATCCAAAAGCAAGGACATTGGGTGCCGTATGAGCTGAAGCCGAGAGACGTCGAGCGCCGTTTTTTTGCATGCGAACTGCTGCTCGAACGGCAAAAACGGAAGGGTTTTTTGCATCGCATCGTCACTGGTGATGAAAAGTGGATCCATTACGATAACCCGAAGCGCAAAAAATCATATGGTTACCCCGGCCATGCATCATCATCGACGGCCAAACCAAATATTCACGGCGCCAAGCTCATGCTCTGTATTTGGTGGGACCAGCTGGGTGTGGTGTATTATGAGCTATTGAAATCGAACGAAACCATCACAGGAGCACTATACCGAACTCAATTGATGCGTTTGAGCCGCGCACTCAAAGAAAAACGGCCACAATACGAGCAAAGACACGACAAAGTAATTTTGCAACATGACAACGCTCGGCCACATGTTGCAGCGCCGGTCAAAACATACCTACAAACGCTGAAATGGGAAGTCTTACCCCACCCGCCGTATAGCCCAGATATTGCTCCTTCCGATTACCACCTTTTCCGATCGATGACACATGGCCTAGCTGACCAGCGCTTCCATTCTTACGAAGAAGCCCAAAAATGGGTCGATGACTGGATAGCAGCCAAGCCGGCCGAATTTTTTCGCGACGGTATCCGTAAATTGCCAGAAAGATGGGAAAAAGTTGTGGCTAGCGATGGACAATACTTTGAATAATTCATTTGTTACCATTTTTTCAGAATAAACGTTCAAAAATAGAAAAAAATCCCGCATTTTCAATTTGTACTCCTGATATTATTATTATTATTATTATTATTATTATTATTATTATTATTATTATTATTATTATTATTATTATTATTATTATTATTATTATTATTATTATTATTATTATTATTATTATTATTATTATTATTATTATTATTATTATTATTATTATTATTATTATTATTATTATTATTATTATTATTATTATTATTATTATTATTATTATTATTATTATTATTATTATTATTATTATTATTATTATTATTATTATTATTATTATTATTAAATCATTTCTACGGCAACTACTATGCGATTATATTAATATTTCCGTAAAGGAATGAATAAATATTTTTTATTGTGGATCATTTTGGTGTTATAAGGAAAAACGAGCAGCTTTTTTTATGTATTTACTTTTTGGTTGAAAGGTAGGGAAAGAATCGTGACAAATGAATACACGAGTTTAAAAGAATAACCAATCTTTTTATTAACTTTTCATTGGTTATCACAACTACAAGAACTATGGTGGTACTGATCATAAAAACATGGAAAACAATAATTATTTCGGCATCGGGCGCACGTAATAAATGCCGAGTTTCCGCATCCGCAAGGATTTTTCAAGACGTCAATCGCGAAGCAAACCTCGTTTACGTTTAAGAAAGATCTCCTGTCATCATATAATTTGAAAGCGAACCAAGCGTATTACAACATGTCGCAAAATATCGGAGAAGACAGTTGATGGTGAACAATAGACTTTTGATACAGTCTTCCCTAGAATTAATTTCCCTATCCTGTTCGATAATATAAGAACAATTCTGAAGTGTCTTGATAAAATTTTTAACTTGGCGGTAGAAATATACATCGCACGGTTGCACTAACGGAGTGCACTTTGGTGGAATGATCTTTACAGTGCACGTTGGTAAACCCTCCTCATCGGTAAAAATCTCGTCATATAATAATGGATTCGTTTGGTCGCCCCAGGAATCAATGAGCAACAGGAATTTCTCCTTCTTTACGTATGGCATCATAACATCCTTCAAAAATTCTCTGTATAGTGCTGTATTCAGTTTGCCGGACTTGGAAGATGTGATGACGACGTTGGTATATTTTCCCGCATATTTATCTATAGATTTTTGGACCACTGGTCCAAATTTGCCGGTGGTCTCTTGCAAGCAAACGTAGATGGTCGGAAGTTATTTACCAAGTAATTTATTGTTTTCCATGTTTTTATGATCAATACCACCCTAGTTCTTGTAGTTGTGATAACCAATGAAAAATTAATCAAAAGACTGGTTATTCTTTCAAACTCGTGTATTTATTTGTCGCAATTCTTTCCCTACGTTTCAACCAAAAAATAAAAAATGATAATAAAAGCTGCTCGTTTTTCCTTATAACACCAAAATGATCCACAATAAAAAATATTTATTCATTCCTTTACGGAAATATTAATATAATCGCATAGTAGTTGCCGTAGAAATGATTTAACAACAACAACAACAACAACAACAACAACAACAACAACAACAACAACAACAACAACAACAACAACAACAACAACAACAACAACAACAACAACAACAACAACAATAATAATAATAATAATAATAATAATAATAATAATAATAATAATAATAATAATAATAATAATAATAATAATAATAATAATAATAATAATAATAATAATAATAATAATAATAATAATAATAATAATAATAATAATAATAATAATAATAATAATAATAATAATAATAATAATAATAATAATAATAATAATAATAATAATAATAATAATAATAATAATAATAATAATAATAATAATAATAATAATAATAATAATAATAATAATAATAATAATAATAATAATAATAATAATAATAATAATAATAATAATAATAATAATAATAATAATAATAATAATAATAATAATAATAATAATAATAATAATAATAATAATAATAATAATAATAATAATAATAATAATAATAATAATAATAATAATAATAATAATAATAATAATAATAATAATAATAATAATAATAATAATAATAATAATAATAATAATAATAATAATAATAATAATAATAATAATAATAATAATAATAATAATAATAATAATAATAATAATAATAATAATAATAATAATAATAATAATAATAATAATAATAATAATAATAATAATAATAATAATAATAATAATAATAATAATAATAATAATAATAATAATAATAATAATAATAATAATAATAATAATAATAATAATAATAATAATAATAATAATAATAATAATAATAATAATAATAATAATAATAATAATAATAATAATAATAATAATAATAATAATAATAATAATAATAATAATAATAATAATAATAATAATAATAATAATAATAATAATAATAATAATAATAATAATAATAATAATAATAATAATAATAATAATAATAATAACAATAATAATATCAGGAGTACAAATTGAAAATGCGGGATTTTTTTCTATTTTTGAACGTTTATTCTGAAAAAATGGTAACAAATGAATTATTCAAAGTATTGTCCATCGCTAGCCACAACTTTTTCCCATCTTTCTGGCAATTTACGGATACCGTCGCGAAAAAATTCGGCCGGCTTGGCTGCTATCCAGTCATCGACCCATTTTTGGGCTTCTTCGTAAGAATGGAAGCGCTGGTCAGCTAGGCCATGTGTCATCGATCGGAAAAGGTGGTAATCGGAAGGAGCAATATCTGGGCTATACGGCGGGTGGGGTAAGACTTCCCATTTCAGCGTTTGTAGGTATGTTTTGACCGGCGCTGCAACATGTGGCCGAGCGTTGTCATGTTGCAAAATTACTTTGTCGTGTCTTTGCTCGTATTGTGGCCGTTTTTCTTTGAGTGCGCGGCTCAAACGCATCAATTGAGTTCGGTATAGTGCTCCTGTGATGGTTTCGTTCGATTTCAATAGCTCATAATACACCACACCCAGCTGGTCCCACCAAATACAGAGCATGAGCTTGGCGCCGTGAATATTTGGTTTGGCCGTCGATGATGATGCATGGCCGGGGTAACCATATGATTTTTTGCGCTTCGGGTTATCGTAATGGATCCACTTTTCATCACCAGTGACGATGCGATGCAAAAAACCCTTCCGTTTTTGCCGTTCGAGCAGCAGTTCGCATGCAAAAAAACGGCGCTCGACGTCTCTCGGCTTCAGCTCATACGGCACCCAATGTCCTTGCTTTTGGATCATTCCGAGGGCTTTTATACGATGGGAAATGGCTTGTTGTGTCACTCCCAATGAATCTGCGAGCTCTTGTTGAGTTTGACACGAGTCTTCATTGAGTATTGCCTCCAATTCAGCATTCTCAAACTTTTTCACTTGGCCCGGCTGCTCTTTGTCCTCAACGTCAAAATCACCACTTCTAAACCGCACAAACCATCTCTCGCACGTTGAAACCGATGGAACATGACTCGGATAAGCCTCGGAGACCAATCGATGTGCTTCAGCAGCACTTTTCTTCAAATTAAAGAAGTAAATTAAAACTTCCCGCAAATGCTGTTTTGTTGGCACGAAACTCGACATATTGAGAGCTCAAAAAAACTATGAATTTGACACTGCGACAAATTGACACATACTGAAAATTAAAGCTATAAGACGTAGCTTTGACATGAACATAGTCACAGTACTGCCTGATGCGTATAGCGTTAGTAACGCCATCTGTTATCAAACCCGCATTTTCAATTTGTACCCCTGATAATAATAATAATAATAATAATAATAATAATAATAATAATAATAATAATAATAATAATAATAATAATAATAATAATAATAATAATAATAATAATAATAATAATAATAATAATAATAATAATAATAATAATAATAATAATAATAATAATAATAATAATAATAATAATAATAATAATAATAATAATAATAATAATAATAATAATAATAATAATAATAATAATAATAATAATAATAATAATAATAATAATAATAATAATAATAATAATAATAATAATAATAATAATAATAATAATAATAATAATAATAATAATAATAATAATAATAATAATAATAATAATAATAATAATAATAATAATAATAATAATAATAATAATAATAATAATAATAATAATAATAATAATAATAATAATAATAATAATAATAATAATAATAATAATAATAATAATAATAATAATAATAATAATAATAATAATAATAATCTGTACAACACGTGCTTGACGACGGGGACGTTCAGCGGCCGTTGGAAGGCGGCGAGGCTAGTTCTTATCCCCAAAGGTAAGGGCGACCCCAATACGCCGTCAGTCTACCAGCCGTTGAGTTTACTTGACACGACGGGTAAACTCTACGAACAATTACTGAGACCGAGACTGACGGACGTGATACAGACCAACGGAGGTCTTTCAGACCTGCAGTTCGGCTTCAGGAGGGGTCGATCGACGATTGGAGCGATCCAAAAAGTAGTCGACTCCTTCCTGGACTTAGACAAACATTGCCACGCAGCACGACCAATCGTTCTGCTGGCGACCTTAGACGTCAGGAATGCCTTCAACTCGGCTAGGTGGGTCGATATCCTGGAAGCGCTTGAAAGCAACTTCGGGGTTCCGGCTTACTTGGCTCGGGTGGTGGAGGACTACTTGAAAAACAGACAGATTACGTACGAGACAACTGAAGGACCGGTGACGAGGCAAATCACCGCCGGGGTCGCACAGGGGTCCATACTGGGACCAGATTTTTGGAACGGACTGTATGACAGCTTGCTCAGGCTGCAAATGCCGCTCGGCGTACTCCTCGTCGCTTACGCTGACGACGTGGCGGCGGTGATCACCGAGCGGTCTCCGGATCTGGCACAGCTAAAACTGAACCAGACGATGTGACGAGTGGGAAGATGGATGACGGACCACGGACTACAACTCGCGACAGAAAAGACAGAATTGACGTTCCTTAGTAGAAGACGTATACAGACGAGACTCCCCATGTGGGTCCGGACGGACGAAATCGTGGCCGGGGGGGAAGTCAAGTATCTGGGGGTAACTATAGATACGAAGATGACCTTCTGGCCTCATATACAAAAAACAGCTCAGAAGGCGGCCGAGAGGATAGCATCCTTAAGCCGCCTGATGGCAAACACGACTGGACCGAGACCGGGGAAAAGACGACTTCTAATGGCGACGGCCCACTCGATCCTCCTTTACGGCGCAGAGATCTGGGCAGATGCCCTGAAGACAAAGAAGTACTGCCACGCGATGACAACGGTACAAAGACGGGGTGCGCTGAGGATCGCCTGCTCCTATCGAACTGTCTCTGCACAAGCAGTTTTAGTGGTGGCCGGCGTAATCCCCGTGGACCTCCTAGCTTTCGAGCGAAAGAGGATCTACGGGAAAAGCGCGGACATAAGACGGGAGGATGCGGCAGTTGCGGAGCGTAACAGGACGATACAGACTTGGCAAAACCGATGGACAGAAGAACGTACAGGTAACTGGACGAGACGACTGGTAAAGGACCTGAGACCGTGGATCGGAAGGAAGTTTGGGGACGTGAACTTTTACGTTACCCAGCTCCTGACCGGACACGGCTACTTCCGAAGGTACCTTTACAACATGAACAGAGTACGGACGCCAGACTGTAAGTACTGCGGACACGAACGAGACGACGCGGAGCACACTTTTTTTGTGTGTGACTGCTGGACAGGACCCCGATTGGAATTCGAGACGATTGTTGGTAGCATTACTCCGGACAACATTCTCCGGGTGATGCTCCACTCAACAGAATGGTGGCAACTAGTTGCCACCTATACAGAGACGATACTGCGACGAAAAAACGTAGACGGCTGCCTCGCCTAACCGAGCAGACGGACTGACGTGACGCGACAGGTTACAGACAGCAAGACGAACAGACGAACACAGACAGAACCCCCAGCCAGAAGTAATATCAAAATAGTTCCTGGTCTGGGGGAGGACAACAACAAGGAGAGGGCGGTTTAGTGGGTAGGCCTACTTTGGGGGGGGGGGAGGTCACTCTCACGAGTTAGGACGTCACCGACTGAATCATCTGCATTAGAGATCGTAGGTTTGCTTTTTTCTGTTGGTTGTCTGAAATACCCCATCACAATGGACCGAAGATACACACCACATTTCACTACGGTCCGCAGTCGATTAGAAAAGTTATTGTGCTTTCGGATGGCACATCCAGACAGACAGACAGAAATGAGGGAATGCGTATTTTGTAATCCCAAACACTCAAAACATATATTTACACCACATTTACGTAAACATTACAATAGTTTCTCTTCTACATACTCCTTATTCGACGAGAAAGTGAAAAGTCATTCGTGCTTCCGTCTGTGTTTCTAAAGCACGTGTACCCATTTGCCTTACCCTTCTCATCCGCACTCTTTTTTATCCACCTTCACCAAGCCTTCAGCACTCTACTTTACCCTCTCTGCCTTACTGACCTAGAGTAATATTGATGGGAATTGGGAGGTGTTGGCGATAGCCGCATCGTGAGGGGGGAGTGGGAGGGAGCAAACAAGTAAACATATTATACTTAACGTAGGTAATGTTAAAAATCTCGTATAGCATTGCTACCTAATTTCATTTGTTTTGTAGACAGACGTCTTCAAATATGGGATTCATAAAAGAGTGTTTCCAAAATTATTGTATTAAGATTTCTATTTCTCGTCAAATTGTCGAAAAATAATTACAAATTTATCGATACATATGCAACATTTCTTGCTTGTGAATAACGAAACAACATGCAACATTTACTATACCTATACATTCAGCATTGTTATCTAATATTCATATGCAACAGTACCCGCCCATATATCGTGCAAGTTTCGAATTATTAAATTTCCCGTAAAAATATTCCAAGAACTCGCTGCACACTTTTGCAACTTTAGGCATCAAGCCAGTGAACTGTTGTGATGTACTAATATTTACGTAATAAATACTATTGATATCGAATTACAGGTAATTTACATACCCCATCCAATTCCGAGGTGTTCTGGCTACGTCAACTGGGTCGAGAAAACGACAGAAAAGCTCAGATAGCTCAATTTGCTACGTTTCTTCACCGACGGATTTGTGTCAAGCAAAGGCAACGATAATCCTTAAGGGGATATAGGAGAAATATATATATTAGAGAATTTTGCCCCTTGGCTACAGCAATAAGTCAAATCGTCATGTCGGAGAATGTTCTAAAACGGATTGACTTGGCCCTGAAAAAGGCCGTTAAGTCGCTAAAATCCGGGGAAGTACCGGTCGGCTGTTTGTTCATTTACGAAGACGCGGTGATAGCAACCGGTAATAATACCGTCAACCAAACGCGGAATTCAACCCGTCACGCCGAGATTAATTGCATTGACGATGTCATAGAATTTTCCAAAGTTAAGAATCTGAATTACTACGAGGTATTTCACAAACTCGATGTTGTCGTCACAGTAGAACCGTGTATAATGTGCGCTGCAGCACTCCATCAGATGCGAGTGCGGAGTATAGTTTACGGATGTGCCAACGATCGTTTTGGCGGTTGCGCCAGCGTTTTCGCTATTCCGACGATTTACGAAGATGTAAAGATAAACATAACGCGTAACGTGAAGGGCGAGGACGCTATGCGTCTCCTAAAGGAATTTTACAAGGGTACGAATCCAAATGCTCCGAAGGATAAGGTTAAAAAGAAGGGAAGAAAGATGAGAAAAAGCGATGGGCCGTGCGACGGTGCTTTCATTTCATGACTGTTTGTATCTTCAGAACTGCGGAGGAACCATTAACGAAGAATTCCTGAGATTTATCTAATAAAAACACAATCATTTTCAAGTTAATGACATACATAGGGTGTTTGTAAAAAATAACAAATGAATACCTGCGATTTGTTCTTATGCTAATTGATAAAGGAGGAATTGATAAAGCTTAGTCTAGTCTTATATCACGTCGCATTTAAAACTCTTGCGGAGTGACTTAACTCTAAGATTATGATTAAACCTTAATTTTATATTGTTTTTGGCTTAGTTTTGAGGTGTTTTTTGGTCTAATTTTGATAGAAGACAGCGCGTTCGATTGTGGCTAAATCCCAACCTAATTTTGAGATATTTTTTACTGTTGATTTATCGGAATAAAACTTGACATGGGTCGACAGTTTTTGAATAAACACGTATTGAAAATAGCTTATATTCCTTCATTTTAATAGATAAATTAAATCACTATTCATTATTATGGCATTATTACATGATTCGTTAGTAATCATTATTAAAATAATTATTATGTATGGATGTTGTATGTATTGTAACGGTATTAAGCATTAACATTACCCTAAAAGGGCTTGTTCGGACTCGAGCAGGAAGGAAAGTAATTTTAGGCTTTTGTAGTAGGTAAAAGTAGGGTTTATTCAAAGATAAACACAAAGATAAAACAGATAAAAATTGTGTGATACATCAGAAAAATAAATAGAAAATTCAATTATCTAACCCTTTTCTCTCGGTATTTTGGCTACCTCGCGCCTTACATTCAATTATTCCCGGGCACTCGAGTGTAATTATAATCGTGTCCGTGGGTGTATTTAAAGAATTTATGAGAATGGAGATGTAACATTCAACAATATGCACTATGGCTCGAAAAGAGAAGTTGATAAATAATATCTTCCTAATGTGAAGCTATTCTTTAGAATTGAATTTACGACAGAAAGATCAACGCTGCTTGATAATTTTTATCTATTCGTCGCGTTCTCTAGGTAAAAGGCTTAGCATGCGCACTGTCGGTAACTAACCGGCCGTTGCTTGATTTTACCGCTGAGTTGTTCAATTTCTGACGCTACAGGCCCGTTGCACAGTAGACGCAGAGCCCGAAATCGTGGCAGTAAATACAAATAACCTCCGATCGGAATGAAAATTGGTATGCAGGGGTTTTTAAGGTCGCTGATTACGAATCTGAAAGCTAAATTATTGTAAACAAAATGGCCAATCCAATATGGCGGACATGGATGTTAAAAAGGTGTCCGATCTTGACAAAAATTGGTATATGCGGGTTTTTAGGGTCGCTTATTACGAATCCGAAAGCAAAATTATTGTAAACAAAATGGCCGATCCAATTTGGTGGACATGAATGTTAAAAAGGTGTCCGATCTTGACAAAAACTGCTATATGTGGGTATGGAGGGTCGCTCATTACGAATCCGAAAGCCAAATTATTGTAAACAAAATGGCTGATCCAATATGGCGGACAAGTATGTTAAAAAAAATTAAAAATTTTCAAAAAAACTCCCTCCTGCCGTACCACTCAAAAAAGGATGAAATAATTTATTTATTTAGTATGACGTTTTCGTATACAATGATATATAACTTGCATTAGTTATTTGAATTTTAATTATTATAATTGAATTGAACAAAATTGATATACGCGGGTTGTGAAAGTGACTGATTGCGAATCAGAAAGCCAAACAATTTCGAACAAAATGGCCGATCCAATATGGCGGACATAAATGGTAAAAAGGTGTCAGATCTTGAAGAAAATTGGTATACGCGGGTTGTGAAAGTGACTGATTACGAATCAGAAAGCCAAACAATTTTTAACAAAATGGCCGATGCAATATGGCGGACATAGATGGAAAAAGGTGTCAGATCTTGACAAAAATTGGTATACGCGGGTTTTTAGGGTCACTGATCACGAATCCGACAGACAAATTATGGTACACAAAACGTATCCTGTTAAATGGATGAGATATAATATAAAATATAATAATCATAATAAAATAAACGTGAGCCGTGCCTTCTACGGAATTAATATTTTTATTTTCAAAATACATTATTCTCGAAATCGTGTAATCGAATTTAATTTTTAGTCGAATGGAACATCGGATTCGGAGTCGCCGTCGCCGTCGTCGATGTCGGAACCATCTACCGAGCTTGTATCGTCCACAAGACCCGATTCGATGTTATTTGTGACGAAACCTTGATGTGCTGCAGCATTGATAGTTGGAGCGAGCAGCATCGCGACAGCTTCCGGCGACAAACTTTTTAGTGGTTTCTTCGGTAGTTGCCGGATGCTAGATATGTACGGGTCTGAAGAAATTAGCAGCCGGTGGAAAACATCTTGCATTGTTTTTATCCTGGAAGTTTTTCGCGAGAAGTTTTCTCGGTATCGTTTAATATCTTTATTTCGAGCTTCCTGAGCGTCTTCGGATAATTCGCCGATTGGTAAAAGCGCATGAGCTATTATCAGTGAACCGTGAATTAATAGCTTGTGTACCGAAGTAGGCATGTGGTACCAAGGGTATAATGCAACGATAGTTCTTGCCGTTTCAATAGTATACTGCTCAAATAGTTCACAATTTATCTTGTGGCCACACGAGATAACTTGTAGGATAACGTAGAAACGGTTAATTACTTTTTCGTTGACCCCGGTTATCAAAGCAGAAACCTTCCAATTCTCAAAAAATCGCCGAGCTGTGTTGCCATCATTGCTGCTGCCGTATCCAGGCTTCGGACGATCAATGCTTAGACCCAATTCGCTCTTGAATTCGCGTTGAATCCTCTTCTTGGTTTCTTCGGTAATTTTTTTTTCTTCGGAACTTCGTGCTTGCCATTTTTTAATGCCGAGTTTGTACAACAAATGTATGCAATACTCGAAGCACCGTATCCACACATGCAGTGTCGACAACCCGAACTTCAAATTCGTTTCAACGACCTCCTTTTGCAACATAACGTCGATGGCATTAAAATCTTTGCTGGTTGCTCCACACAAATAGCACCATTGAGCAGATTTCGTCGATGACACAGCATTGCAAACTTTACCATCTATCATGGTGAACGCCAACTTGTACGTTATGGAGATATCTTTTCCACTTACTACAGTTTGGAGTGGACTAAGCGACTTTATTTGTGCTTCGACAATTCCAACTTCATTTAGTGTGGACTCTGTATCTTCGTGCAGAAACTGTAGTCTAAGCGGCCTACAAAATCGTGGAGACGAGGGCCTAGGGTTCTTCCAAACCATGATTTCTGCTTTTGTTTGTTGATCAATGCAGATGAGTTGTAATGGCACAACCGAAGTAAAAAACACATGCGCATCTGATTTGCTATCATCAGTAAAAGTCTGCTTATATTCACTTTGCCCAGAGCTTCCATCGCAACCCCATTTGCAAATTAAATCCATATTACGAGCATTACCGTTAGTCAAGGTTTCAACGACTTCTGTTTGGACGAGTAAAATACGTTTAACTGTATGATCTAATAATGCCTGCAATTCGACTTCTGCACTCGTCTCTGTAATGGTAATTGCGTCAGACCGAGGATAACAACGCTTTTTTGCTTCCACCACTTTTTCGTAAGACGGATATAGACGACAGTTATGTGCCAACGATATTTTTCTCATCGTTAGGTAAGCTCCCTTTGACAATTTACATTCGATCAAAGCGGAAAGTGCAGCCTCTTCCGATAAAGAGGTTTCACCCGTTACTGCATAAGCTTTTCGATACTTAGAAGCTCTTAAAGGACTCGTCATTGTTACGTCCTTAACAACTTTCGAAGCGTCTAATTGTCCCGAAGCGCGAAGGCTCATTTGAGTAGCGTATGCTAATTCTTCCGGGGTTGAGGATTTACGAATATCTTCGGTCTTCTTTCGTTTTGACCTTTCACTTGCCGATGTAAACTCAAGGGACGGGCGGCCTCTTTTACTACCTGGGTCTTTCTCAACAGTGTCTGTAGGTACGGCAAAATATACCTGCCCGCTAAGCCATTTACTGTTTTTCTTGAAGAAAATGTCCGATGTTCTATTAGCTTCTTGCCACCTGGTTCTTATTTTATTAAACAGCATTGAAAAGGCGGTTCTCGAGTCCTCAGGCACCACAACTTTACGTCCACTTTTCTCGGAAATTTTAGTTTCCACGAAATTCAATAACGTAGCGAAATTATCGTTCAAATTATCCTTTATAATAAGATATAATTCTTTCCTCGTCAAATGTACTCCTTCGTAATGGGACCCTGTAATAAAGACATAAAATTGTATAGAATTTGTGTTGAAGGATCAGATCAAAATTTTAATGAATTTTAATTATTGTAACAAATAAGTAGCCGCAATAATTATTCGTTTTTTTTTTGAAAAGTACATAAAAAACAACAGTTATGAAAAAAAAATTGAATTTAGACTATTATGAAAGAAGTTATGAGCAAAAAAACATAAACAAATATTTTTTGAACGGGTGACCAAAAACATCTCAAAATGTACCAGAAGCCGATTTTTGATGAGTACATGAAAATATGACAATATCAAGGGAAAAAAAATTGAACTGTCCGATTTGGCGTGGAATGCCCGATATATACCTATATATATAATAAAAATGTATCAAATATAAATAAAATGTGACGATTCAAATTAATTACTTTAGTATATACTTACATATATATGTATTGTTGTATGTCTACAAAAATAGATATATAAATGATTTACTTGAATTTGTATTTTGTATATATATATGTATATATATATATATATCAGGGGTACTAATTGAAAATGCGGGTTTGATAACAGATGGCGTTACTAACGCTATACGCATCAGGCAGTACTGTGACTATGTTCATGTCAAAGCTACGTCTTATAGCTTTAATTTTCAGTATGTGTCAATTTGTCGCAGTGTCAAATTCATAGTTTTTTTGAGCTCTCAATATGTCGAGTTTCGTGCCAACAAAACAGCATTTGCGGGAAGTTTTAATTTACTTCTTTAATTTGAAGAAAAGTGCTGCTGAAGCACATCGATTGGTCTCCGAGGCTTATCCGAGTCATGTTCCATCGGTTTCAACGTGCGAGAGATGGTTTGTGCGGTTTAGAAGTGGTGATTTTGACGTTGAGGACAAAGAGCGGCCGGGCCAAGTGAAAAAGTTTGAGAATGCTGAATTGGAGGCAATACTCAATGAAGACTCGTGTCAAACTCAACAAGAGCTCGCAGATTCATTGGGAGTGACACAACAAGCCATTTCCCATCGTATAAAAGCCCTCGGAATGATCCAAAAGCAAGGACATTGGGTGCCGTATGAGCTGAAGCCGAGAGACGTCGAGCGCCGTTTTTTTGCATGCGAACTGCTGCTCGAACGGCAAAAACGGAAGGGTTTTTTGCATCGCATTGTCACTGGTGATGAAAAGTGGATCCATTACGATAACCCGAAGCGCAAAAAATCATATGGTTACCCCGGCCATGCATCATCATCGACGGCCAAACCAAATATTCACGGCGCCAAGCTCATGCTCTGTATTTGGTGGGACCAGCTGGGTGTGGTGTATTATGAGCTATTGAAATCGAACGAAACCATCACAGGAGCACTATACCGAACTCAATTGATGCGTTTGAGCCGCGCACTCAAAGAAAAACGGCCACAATACGAGCAAAGACACGACAAAGTAATTTTGCAACATGACAACGCTCGGCCACATGTTGCAGCGCCGGTCAAAACATACCTACAAACGCTGAAATGGGAAGTCTTACCCCACCCGCCGTATAGCCCAGATATTGCTCCTTCCGATTACCACCTTTTCCGATCGATGACACATGGCCTAGCTGACCAGCGCTTCCATTCTTACGAAGAAGCCCAAAAATGGGTCGATGACTGGATAGCAGCCAAGCCGGCCGAATTTTTTCGCGACGGTATCCGTAAATTGCCAGAAAGATGGGAAAAAGTTGTGGCTAGCGATGGACAATACTTTGAATAATTCATTTGTTACCATTTTTTCAGAATAAACGTTCAAAAATAGAAAAAAATCCCGCATTTTCAATTTGTACTCCTGATATTATATATGGTATATGTATGGATATAGTCCTATTGCTCAAGTAGCAGCTGTTCAATGGCCCCATGGCATGGCGTATGGCGTCGCGCGCGCGTGCACGGTCGGCAACCGCCTGTTTTACGTTGCCAAAAACCATAACAGACAAAGTTAGGCAGCTCTAGGCAGCTAATTCCTGTTAATTTCGCAAGCTTATATAATAAACTAAAGGCCTAGACATTGGCTGTCGCAGAATATGGCAGAAAGTATAACTTTTCGGATAGTTGAAAATATAAGTTTACAAAATTCTTTCACTTTATTTATGCAGTAGTTTATACTACACTTCAATAATTTACATATTTATTTTAAACTCAACCAATGTAAAAATATCTTCTACATACCTCCAGAAGTCGTATCCATGTCTCCGGATTGATTTAAAACACTTCACTTTAAAGTTATCGATTTTATAAGTCACGGTAGTTTTCGCTCGTTCAGCGCGCGATGCGAACACTCGTCTCGAAGGCTAACTTCCAACTGACGCAGCGACGAAGGTATACGGTGAAAAAGGTTCCCCTTTTACAATTTAACGCAGCCATTAGTCCTCTACCTGACTGCCTGCTCAAATATCCCGATTGCAAAAATTTTTTTCTGACTTTTCTGCCACGATTTCGGGCTCTGCGTCTACTGTGCGTTGGTGGGATGCTGGTATTTTTTAAAGGTCAACTCACGCGTCCACCTGACCGCCGCTATGATCGGGCGTCAGTGGGATGCATTCGGGGTGCATGCGCAGCGACTTGATATCCCAGGGCCGTACCCTGTGTATTTATCGCCTTTTTATATTTTTCTTTTAATCTACGTTTACCAGGTGTATGCATAAGTTTTTTCCGGTTTTTCTGTTAAAAAAAAACACGTAATTTTCAAGGGAAATTAATTTTTGTTTTATTCAAAATATTGGCCATCGGCTTCTACACATTTCGCCCATCTTTCAGGTAACTTATGAATACCATGCCAGAGAAACTGCTTGTCTTTTGCGGCAAACCATTCGTCGAGCCATTTTCCAATTTCCTCGAAATTGCTGAAGTGCTGCTCTGGGAGCGCGTGCCCCATTGATGCGAAAAGGTGATAGTCAGATGGCGCCAGGTCTGGCGAATACGGCGGGTGCGGAAGGATGTCCCATCTAAGCGATTTCAAGGTGTCTTTCACTGCTTTTGCTGTGTGAGACGGCGCATTGTCGTGTAACAAAATCACTTTGCCATGTCTTCTGGCCCATTCCGGTCGTCTTTCGATTAATGCGTGGTTTAAATTAATAATTTGTTGGTGATAGCGTTGTGTATTAACGGTTTCGCCGGCCTCAAGAGTTCATAATACACAATACCGCTCTGGTCCCACCAGACACAGAGCATGGTCTTCTTGCCGAAGCGATTTGGCCTTGGTGTTGAAGGACCGGCTTCGCCAGGTGAAAGCCACGATTTTTTCCGCTTCGGGTTTTCAAAATAAATCCATTTTTCGTCACCCGTCACAATTCGATGCAAAAATGATTTCCTTTCGTGGCGTTGAAGCAGCACTTCACAAGTGACTGCGATTTTCTATTTGACGTTGATTCAAATCGTGTGGGACCCATTTACCGAGTTTATTGATCTTCCCCATTACTCGTAAACGTCTGCTGATTGTTTCTTGTGACACATGTAATGCTTCTGCTAATTGCCGTTGAGTTTGAGTTGGGTCATCATCCAATAACTCCCGCAATTGCTCGTCTTCGCATTTTTGTGGTCTGCCAGAGCGCTCACTGTCTTTCACATTGAAATCACCACTTTTAAATTGTCGAAACCATGTCTCACATGTTCTAATCGATGGAGCGTGTTCACCATATGTTTCTACCAGCAAACGTTGACTTTCAGCAGCCTTTTTCTTTTGATTAAATAAGAAAAGCAATGCGTGCCGCAAATGTTATTTTTCAGGCACAAAACTCGACATGATCACTGAACGATAAAACAAAGACGCTAGTTTTTGGTGGACTCAACTTGTGTGTGTTTGTAGGTTAATGTCAGACGAACAAAATGACGTATGTGTCAAATTAATACGCTGCGTACTTTTCGCTGGCGCCATCTCTTAGTTAAACCGGAAAAAACTTATGCATACACCTGGTTTATCCCTACTGAATTTCCTGCGCTAATATTATTTATAGGCCTTTGCTATACTGATCGTTATATCCTGTATTTTAATAAGTCGCGATTATTGTCTTTAGTTCTTAAGAGCCTAGTCTGTGTATCTGGCTGTCCTGGGCTGCCAGAGTGAGAGAAAGAGAGACAGAGACAGACCGCTCTGTTGTTGTTTGGGTCAGCGGTGCGTTGGCCTCGAACGCAGCACCGGCTCAGCTGCTTCCCGTCAAAGATGTATGTCAGGTACTACAGCTGGGCTCTCTTGGTACAGTGCGGCTGCACCTAGCGAGGGTTGGCTGCTCTTCCTTCCTTCCTGGACTTCTGCGTCGGCGGGACCTGTGAACAAAACTGTTCCTCGAATGCCGAAATTCTGGTCTTTTTATACCAGAATCCCTTCCAGTTGGCCCATGCTTTCAGTATAACTATAGTTGGTGGCGGTCCTGTAGCCCATCTTCCTGTAGCCCACTGGTAGCCTTGGTACTTTTTGAAATTAGTCGATGGTTTTTAATTCTCCACCGGTGTTTTTCGAAGGAGTAACGGGACTTGGTCACCGAAGTTCCGGCCTACCTTGCGTAAGTGACGCTCGGTAGCGGCGCTTGGTTATGTGTGTACCGAGCGTCGTGAGTTGCTGAATATAGGCCGGTCTTACTTGGTGTCCGTAACGCGCGGTGACGATGCTTTAGTGTGTACACCGCGCGTTATAAGGTAGCCAGTACGTCTCAGTATGTATGTATGTATTATGTATTGTAACGTAAATTCAGCCTCCAACTTACCACGCGCCACCTATAGCCCGTCCCAGTTATTTTCCTTCCTTCATATTCGCTCTTACGAGCTTAGCGCCAGGCGCTTACGCGCTGGGAGGGAACTGACGATGGTCCAGACGGAACTCAGCTCAGGCTAACTGCAGCTACTCAAGAGCGGGTGGTTCGGACTTCTCGAGGTTTTGATCACCAAATTTAACTAACACAGCCAATACTCACAGATACGCCGCAGTGGCGAATTATTTATTTAATCAGAGCACTGTCCTGCTCATCTGAATATTACAACAAGAGAATTAAAAAAAGAAATGTCCTGTAAAATATTTCTGGATTTTTAACAATTAAACCGACTTAATTATTCCCTTAGTGAAAGATAAAATAAAAAACGCCGTGACCCTTGCTTCTGCTCTCACTCACGCGCACCAGGACGCTTTCGGAATTCAGTACCGATTCAAAACAACACAGAATTACATAATATAGAATAACATCTCTCCAGGCATGAGTAGCCCGCGATACGATACGAGGTGGGCTTTTGTCGGAAGACCTTGCACGTCACAAGTTGGATGGTGTCAGAAGTGGATTACGAACTTCGCCCTCACCATTTAACATGTGACGTACGAGCGCGTTATTGCACTGTGCCAAGCTAACCTTCCGCGTGAAACGCGGAAGTTTATTATTATTTTTATTTTGGGTAAGATTCTAACGTCCGTATTCTACAGGCCTGATCCTTGAGATGTTAATAAGCAGGATTTGATGATTTATTACGAGAGGTACTCTTCTGGTGAACCCGCGTAAAGAATCATATCCAAACAGTTCAATGGCCCGGCGCATTTATTCATCTAATACTTACGGTATAGGACTAGAACAACCGGGAGGAGTCACACACGAACTAATCTCACCACAATTAATCTGCGGTGCCGCGATACATCCTATACATATAGAGTACGAATTGAACATCATAAAGATTAGCGCAATTATCCCAGAGGCATACGTCCTTTCTATTGGTATTATACTGTAACGGTAAATTTGTGCCTCAACGCAACACGTTACCTATGACTGGTCCAAGTTATTTTTTCCTTCCTTTTTATTTTCTCTTTCGAGATGGGCGCCAGGCGCTTTCGCGCCGGAAGAAAAGAATACCGAGTTGGATGACCAGTCTCGACCCAGGCCAGCTACAGCTGTTCAAGGCAGAGTGGGTGGTTCGGACTATCAAGTCACTAATTAGTCAAAAATAAAATATGGTCAATAAATAAGCCAAACGAGAACCATGAACGAAGTCAGCTAAATAAATAATAAATAAATAAAATAATAACGGTAAATAATTTAAACAAGAATAGCAGGTACGGGACTTATAAACTTCTTTATTTCTGGCGAATAGTTATTCATTTCCAATAAACACCAATTTAGAATTCAAATAAGATGCCCCGTAAAATTAGTCTCTCCTTTATAACAATTCTCTAAATCTAGTTGGATATCTTAATTTTAATTTTTAAGTCAGAGATAGCAGTTATCCCGTTCTCTCTCTCTCTTACTCTCATACCCGGTAGATGCTGTATAGCCTGTCTCGCTCGCTTCGAATTTCGAACAATATTCATCGATAAATTTTCGACGTTCGGTAGTCTCTGTTCACAGTCCGCGATACGGCCTATCCTGAGCTAATCCCACATACATCGAAAAAAACCATAACAACGGGACGTCAGGAGGTCACGTACGCGAAGCTACCGACGGCTCGATATTTCAATCCTGAGATTTATATATCATGTAAAAGACAGAAACCCAGGGATCTTCCGCAGTTCATAAGATATAAAATAACGGATAAATGACGACTAATAATTAAATAATAACCAAAATAATAATAATAATAAAATAATTAACATCAGAATAATCATGTCAGTCAATAATTAGTTTGTGGAATGAAATATAATAAAACGTAACAAACAATCGAACTACGCGAGATACGCCTCGGACCGTACGAATCCCTTGATCCACGTCTCAAATACGGGACGACGGCCGACTACGCTCTCCGCGATTCTAGGTTAATGTTAATCATAATATAATAATAAAAAAATAAATAATCAAATAAACAAAATACATAAATAAATAATGAATAAATAAATAAATCAGACAGAGAAACGCCGATTAATTTGACTGATACGCGACGCGGTCTACCCCGTGCCAGTCCCTTTTACATCCAAATTACAACGGGACGACGGGCGAACTTGCGCACATTTTCTCGCGCGAATTCGCTACATTCAAACGAAAGAAAACTCAAACCAACTCGTGTACCTCCAAAGCCCACAATTCGACAAAATCCGTGACGCGGTCTATTTCGTTCCAATCCCACACAAACTAATTAACCAATTCCAAAGTACTCCGGGATAACGGCTTAACGCGCGCACGGTTTACTCGTCAACAGAAACAGTTAATTAATATAATGACTTTTCCCCGGCTTCTATACGTTACACGATCGCGAGGTTATTCTGATCAAACGCCGCGATTCCCAATACAAATTGACACTCTGCACGCAGTGTACTCGAATCGCAGGGGTGACCAGGCTCAGATAAATTTCAAATACACCAGTTAAGTAATAAAATAATAAAATATTAGCAAAAGACCGTAGAAGGGAGAGGAGCTCACCGGGACGATGACGAAGCGATGTTCTCGTGCTCCTGGAATTCTCGAGCGGACGTGGAAATATTTATTCCTCGATTTCCTCCTTTCTCAACGATGGTGGACAGTAATAAGCTTGTACGTGTGATGCCTCAGAATAGATCGGTCTCAGAATAGAGCGGGACACAGAGATAAGTAATGTCACGTCTGCATCGCTCAACGGTCACCGGGAAAAAGCCTTGAGGTCCTGCCGGCACGCGTGCCCGTGAACTATGATCCCCACTTAACCCGCTAGACTCGGTTAATTGGGGGAACCTGTGTCGCACGATAACCGCGACTAGCGCCTTAGCTGGACGACGCATAAATTAGCCACAGATAATACAGAGAGTAGCTTTGTCCGGCAGATGAATCCCCTGAGCTGGATGGACTGCGGCAAGTAGATGATAGCTGCAGATAGATAGCAGCGTATCGTTTGAAAATGAACGTCGAGCGGGACGACTGTATCTCCCAACAGAGAAAGACGTAAAATATCGGCTTATGTAAAATATCGAATCCTGAAGCCAGCAATCGATGGGTACGGTGTGATCCTCCTCCTCTTCTCTCCCCGATCCTCTCTCGATCGTGTCGATCGCATTATACGTATATATAAAAAAAATAAAGCAACAAAAAAAAAATAAAAATAAAGAATAAAGAAGCCCTGAAAATCCACCCTACAACCCTGCGTGATCGTGTAGGCTTCCGTTGAGCGAGGAGGACGCAGCTCGAATTTTCTGCCACGTTACAATACAAATAGATACTTCCGCCGGTACCATTCAATGTTTGGCTAGAATATTAATAAATTTGCAAAATACCAGGTGTACAAGTATAAAATGCGGATTTTTCATTCTAAAAAAACATGTTAAATTTGGAAGAATGATAAAAAGTGTTGTATTCAAAGTATGATCCATCGCTTATTATACATTTTTCCCATCTTTCGGGCAATTTGTGAATACGCCAGTAAAAATCTTCCCCTTTTGCTGCGAACCATGCATCGAGCCATTTTTTCACATTTTCGTACGAACCAAAGCGCTGCTCAGCAAGTGTGTGACCCATCGATGCAAACAAGTGGTAATCGGAAGGAGCCAAGTCTGGTGAGTAAGCTGCATGGGGTAGAACTTCCCAGCTGAGTGCTTCCAAAGTGTCGCGAACCGATTTTGCCGTATGTGATGGAGCATTGTCATGAAGAATAATGACTTTGTGTTGCCTCTTTCGGTATTCTGGCCTTTTTTCAAGCAGCGAACGGTTCAAAGCAGTCAATCGTTGTTGGTAACGTTTAGTATTAACCGTTTCCCCAAGTTGCAACAGCTCATTATGGACCACGCCCCTTTGGTCCCACCAGACACAGAGCATCGTTTTTCTGCCAAAGCGATTCGGTCTTGCGGTTGATGTGAATGGTGTGTCTGAGTCTACCCATGATTTTACGCTTGGGATTCTCAAAAAAATCCACTTTTCATCCCCTGTAACTATACGGTGCAAAAACGACTTCCTTTTGTACCGAGCGAGCAAAATGTCACATGTGATTTTGCGCTTTTCCATTTGCCTGTCGTTCAACATATGTCGTACCCATCTATCGGTCTTCTGAATCTTTTCCATCTTTCGTAGCCGATTGGAAACAGCTTGTTGACTAACGCCCAATTGTTTGGCGAGTTGTTTTTGTATTTGCGAATTATCTTCGGCCAACAATGCTTGCAATTCCACATCTTCGTATTTTGTTGGCGGCTTTCCACGTTCCTTGTCGACAACATTGAAGTCACCACTTCTGAAACGCCAAAACCATCGTCCATACGTATCTTGCGATCGACAATATTCACCATAAGCTTCTCGAAGTAATCGGTATGATTCAGCAGCAGTTTTCTCCAAATGAAAACAAAAAAATATTGCTGTCCGCGAATGCTTTTTGTTCGGTATAAATTTCGATATATTGAACACAACAACACAACACTATGCACACACTTTTCTAATTTATTACTCGTGCGCGTCTGACACTTGTCGATGACACATCAAAATGTTGCAGTGTAAAATCTTTATAGCACAAACTGCATTCGTGTGCCATCTGTTGTCTGAAATCCGCATTTCATACTTGTACACCTGGTATACACCATCCCTTTTTCACGTAGTAGAGAATTATCCAGATAACTACGCCGGTATTATCGGATAGCTTTCCACTTATGATCCGTCGGAGACGATACGTATATATACATTCTAAATTGATTCACTTTTGACTTCCTGAGCAATTATTTGTTTTAAACCATCCATCTCGAGCGATTATCCGCTCCAAACCTTTCTTCCCGAGCGATTATCCGCTTAAAATCCTAGTAATTAGATAGTGAAACAAACATATGAGGCAGTGTGTTATCGTGTTAAACAAGAATCAGAAATGAAAGCATTGAAGTATTATTTAAAAAAAAATTATTATATATTCTGGTTCGTCGATGTAATTGAAGTCATCGAATTATCTGGTAAAATAAGCATCGTACAAAAAATATTCCTAATGAAAAGATGATATTTTTCAGGGGGCAATTCACTCGTGCTAAAAACAGACCGCCCCCGCCCTCTTTTTTGATGGAGGCAGGTTGTAACTTTGAAATATTAAATAGGTAATCCCACTTTTTGTTGAAGATTCGGATTCTACGTTACAAAATACGTGAGTTTTGTCGGGAATTAAAAAAAAATTGTGATAGATCCTATTTAAGATGTTACAGTTACCCCCTTTTGAGGGTGGCGGGGCAGTTCAATTTTAGCATGAGTGAATTGTGCCGTCAAAAATATTAACTTTTCATCTGGGTTATTTCTTCGTACGATGCTTATTTTTGGAAATAATTCGATATCTTCACTTAAATTGACCACCGGGTATATTTTTTGAGACGACAGATTCGTCTCATGTACGTGCCTCGCGCACAGTGAGGCACCGCTGCCGCACGGTACTCACGCCGAAGAGAACGGTAAGTCGAGAAATCAACTATCATTACTCGAGCAAAAGAAGCGCGATAGTTAAAACGCCATTTGAAATAAGAAGGGAATTTGCAGACGAGGCGTCAGATCGCCGCAGTAGCTTTGAAAAATAAAGGCCATACATCATCTACAGGCAATGGGCTGAAGGACGGTCATCCACTATAGATATACTCTGAAATGCAGGCATGACATAGAAGAAGAGAGGGGATGTCACTATAAAACGGCACAAAATGTGACAGTCGAGAGCATTTTGTATCTCAGATACCCTCCGACGTCGAAGCCCTACTAATTAGAAAGGAACGAAGACCAGCTGAGTCATCGCTGTTGAGCAATGTATTTGCTATAAAAGGGACTAAGTCATGACGTTAGCATTACATCTGACGTCTTCAGCAGCCGAGTCTTCGTTACGTTCAATCTGACAGTGCGTCACCTGAGCATAATGTACCAGGCGGCCTGATGAAGTTGACACAGAAAATCGGCCTGATTAACATTGTGCCACGCAAAAAAGAGGATAACCTACTCCTATCTCGTAGAGAATAATAAAAAACAATAGAACATAGGGAATCAGACTATAAATCAGGAAAATGTATGATGGCAGCAGGCCAACTAAAGAAAAAAAAAACATCTCCGGCGTCAGGAGCATATTAATATAGCAGCGAGCGACACCCCTACCTCCGTGATTGTCCACCGATGCACTGCGAGTGCAACTCACAAACGCTTAATAGCAGCGGCGGTCGGGCAAGCGAGCAGCAGGGTCAATGAGGGAAGCTCGAGCTCGAGCCCCCCCCCCCCCCCCCCCCAGGGCTTAGCGACGTAGCTTAAAACATAACGCAACAGCAAATCATTGGCAGAGTGATCTACGAGGGATAATAGATCCGCGGTCGCGAGTTGTGTAGCACAGGCGGATGTTGTAGTCTACAGACGGCGCAAGTAAGCATAGCATGGTAAGATCCCACGAGAATCAGGCCGGTATAGCAGTCACAAATAATACTGTAATTAGCATCTGAGAAATCGCAACACGTACACATGCTGCTCCTGGATCGGTAACGCTACCATCCCTATCACATTCACGCATGGTCGCCCCCCAGAAGATGGATGACACCGTATCAGAATACGTTACCCCCGACAGTCAATGCATAGCCATCTCCGAGGTCAAAAGAAATTTCCTTGCCGACGCTCTTTACGTGACTACCGCATCCGCATAGATTACAAATACATATGCATTATGAAAACACCGCTAAAGAAAATGTCAACATCGGACGAGTGTGAATTAAAAAAGCTGGTGAAACCGTCTATTGACGCTTATCGACGGTCCAACGTCCACATACGCCCCCAACAAGGTTCGTTCTGGACGGAACTGCGAACGCAGGGGGCCTGGCTATATTCGCTAGTGGACACTGAAATGGTGCACATGCTCTGCCCTGGGCTTGTTTCAAGCACAAATTACGTAGCCAAAATACGCACTACACCACTTACCGGAATTCGAACCTACGACAGTCAGGATCAATGTTTCTACGCATCCAGAATAAGTCTTAACATTTCATTGCTGGTTCTGATGCTGAAAGATGAACAAAATGGACTACAGGTGTTAAAAACGATGGCGAAAGCTCAGAGAAAGGACCATCGTGGCGGATGCATCAGGAAGATGACGCCCTCTTTAACATTGAAGGAAAAATAATTGGGATTAGTAACCACAGAAGAGAGAGAGAGAGAGAGAGAGAGAGAGAGAGAGAGAGAGAGAGAGAGAGAGAGAGAGAGAGAGCGCTACACTGGCTATTAATTGTAACTAGTTTCGCTACCGAAGCATTATCCCAACTTCCTGGGCAGGACGGGATACCGGATTATTAGTAACTGATAAAATCACCAACGGAGACCCAAACGAAGGTCCCAGAAGAAAAGGGATGAACACCGAAGAGCACCAATACAACATTTTTGAAGATTGAAAAGCATTGATGGAGACCCAAACGAAGGTCCCAGGAAGGAGAGCCGTCGACAACGAGTAAGAACAACGAGAAAACCACCAAAGTACCAGCGATGAAACAACAACGAAGACGAGCGGTAAAAGCCGATTTTTAAAATAATAAATTAAAATATGTTGTCATCAAACGTAGGAATAAATCTTTTATAAATAACTGTTAATTTTCCATTTTCCTTTGATTTAAAATAATAAAGGTGATACAGTTAAGAATCATAACAAACGGTCATTAGCTGGTGACGGAGAAGTCATTGGCATATGGCGGAAGAAAACAAACCGGGAAGGTCCCTAAAAGTCGAACATCTAATCATGGTCGAGGTCGGCATCCCCAGCATCCTCCTCAAAGCATGTCAACGGAGCGACGGAGACCCTCGAGGTACCGGCGCACTCAAAGCATATGTTCCACGACATCTCTAAGGAGCCCCCGGGCTCCTCGAAAATTGAGAAAATGAATTCAGATTTCTTAGTTAGGTATAAGTAGGGTTTATTCAGAGATCAATAAAGAATATTGTGGTGTTCGGCTTACTGGCGCCTTTCACTACAGGCGTGGAAAATGGCGCGCTTTCACTAAAAACAGCCGAATAATCTAATTACGGGAAAAATATGTTTGCTCGATAACTGGGGGGGGGTTCATAATGTGAATCAAACACGCGGTACTCACTCGGCTTGAGTTCTTTATAATTCTTTCCTAAATTCGGACTCGTTTGGTTCCTCGCGTTATCCCTCGAAATATTTCTCTTTGTTCCTCGTGATTTCCCGTATAATAGTTATACAGGGTGGCCGATTTATCTGAAGACATTGAAATATTTCGAAAACTACGTATCGGATCAAAAAAAGTTCTCAATAAAATTTGTTTGCCTGGAAGGGAGTCATCCAATGATACCAAAGTTGGCCCCTCAACTCTACCCCCTGGGGTGAGGGTGGGGGCAACTTTGAAATCGTAAATGGGAACCGCTATTTTTTATTGGGGGGGGGGGGGGGGGGGGTTGGATCGAGGTTCGTATCGCTGAATAGCTTTTTGAAAAATAAAACATGTGTATTTTTCTTTTTTCGATCCGATGTGTAATTTCTCGAGATATTCGCAAAAATCAGGTCCCTTGCGATTACAGCGTCATCTATCACGAATCGAAAAAAAATGTGTTCAGTTTTCACGCCTACCAAGCACACACTCAACTCATGCACACGCTACACTCACAATCATCTGACGCCTCGCGTCATATGGTATAGCTCGCAGGTATGCTATATCGATTTATCGACCGCGCACTCATGCATATTGTCCATCTGCTCACATCCTCGATCGAAGCTCACTCAAACGGCCAACGCTGTTAGCGTGGCCCCATCGGCAAGACCACTCACAAGGCTCGCCTTCCATCGCTGACAGCGAATCACAAGCAAGCTGTGACGCACGTCCGTCTTCTTGATACTCTGCCTCGTGGTCGACGGATGTGGCCATTGTTCTCACTCGAGTCGCTCGCAGTACTTGTTCCCGCGTAAACTCACAGAGATATTCACTCGTTCTAATCACTTTTGTGCGCATTCATTATTATAGTGTAGTACATTCTTGGTCAAATCACCCGTGTTTCAACTCAGTGTCAGTGCGAATCACAGTAAGCTAACAGGACTAGTGCAGCACTCACATAACCGTCAGCGGCGTGGTTCGCTCGTTGGCTGCAGAGACGCCATTCTGCCTCGCACCGATCATCGGCGTCCGGACACTCATCAGCCTGCCGTGTGGCTTTACTCGAGCTCTACAACCAGACCGTATCACCAGGATCAACCACACGGAATCAACAAGTCAACTCAGAGGCCTGAGAACCTACTCAGCGCCAGTACGTCAACACACAGGCCAGACAAATCAAGTTACATATTCTTGTATTCAACAGATATTTTTTATGCAACCAATGTTAAGTAATTGAATGAACATTAAATTTATTATTTCTAATTACTGAGTGCATTTAGTTATTTATACTTGTCACCAGGATCCTTAATCTTACTATTCGCATCTGTCATTCGACATGCTACATGTGAATGCATCGACTTGCTATCTGTCGACAGATTAAAAATATTTCAAACTCAGTCTCACACTCATTATCATAACATTTTTTGGTCCTTCGAGCCGGATATAATGTACTCATACTCATTAACAAACAAAATGTTTCAGATAAAAGTTACTTATTTTTTTATAGAGAATCCGAATCTGCAATAAAAAAGGAGTTCCTATTTACGATTTCAAAGTTGCCCTCACCCCCACCTCCCATACCCTGGTCAGTTCGGATCACAGTCGCTCCTGTGGCCATTATCGTCCGAGTGGCAGGAGGTTGATATTCATCTCGGCTGATGCCGGGGTCATTGCCTCGGTTGTCCATGTCGGTGTCCGATTCCGTTTGTACCTGTAACATTTAAACAGAAGGAAGCCGACTAAGGCTATTGGTGCTATTGCACCCAGTAAGTAGAAACTCAGGTTGTGGATGTACTGCATCCCGTCTCCGGTGGTGTCGAGGGTTTCCATGATTCGGTCTACTCGAGCTCCAAGCTTTCGAAGCTCTTCTAGGTCTCGTAGCATGCTCTGTAGTGTAATGTTCCTCTCGGTCTGCGTCTTGGGCGCCTAAGCTTCAATCTCCGTTAATTTCAAATTAAATTATGGAAGATAATTTTCCCAGATGACCTGCGACGTTCTCCCGATGGTTTTGACGCTGAAATCGCGGGCGATTACTATACATACGCCTACTAATGCCAGTATTCCCGTATTGTTTAACATTTCATGCTGAGTGGAATTTTTCCGACAATTTATTCCTACAGGTTCTGGAGTTGGCGCGACGTATAGCCATCGCCCTTGCTGTTGCTTGCTCGCGTGCGTATAGGGTATACTTTTTGTATACTGTACTTGTCATACTGTTTTATATACTGTGTTGTCATACTGTTGCTGCCCGATCAGTGGTAGGTCGAGTACGAGTATAATTGCGTCACCTTCGCTGTAGGCCTTTAGGTCAGCCGGTCGCATAAGTGTTGACGCTTGGCTGTGATCTATTCAGCTTTAGGACTAGATTGTTTACGCGTGCCTTCTTCCTTATTCTGAGACTTAACCAGTGTAATATGATATTTTTTTCATAAATATTAATATTATCTTGAAATATGGAAATATTTTGGCATATTTCACTGTCATTTGCGGAAATCGAATTACCAATTAACATGTGTATTTCAACCGAATTGAGAGTGCACATTGACTTATTTTTTCCAAAATTAAGTGTGCTCTTAGAGGCTTCATTTCTTCAATTTACTCTATATATTCTTTTTACACTGTACGCTGAACACTATCCTGCGTCAGCATTAATATTCTATACATTTTTCGATGTGGTTTTCAAGCATGGTCACAGTATTCCGTCCCCTCTGGATTGCATAATTAAAGTGCAATTTCTTCTGAATTGTTTCGTTCAATATATATTTTCCGTATGTACATTTATCATGTATTTTCATCTCGGAATGACCTTCTATTTTCTGTTGATAAAATTAGGTCTCCTAAAACCTCTTCTACTTTATTGGAGCTCCCACCCTGCGTCCCGAGGGGCTCCTTCTCACATTTATTTTCTAGCTAATATTTAGTTTTAACTAGATATAAGTATTCGAATTCCTCAATTCCTGAGCTATTAGTGCTCAATAAAGAGTTTCAGGCGGTTCGCGTGCACGGCCTGAGTTTTCCATCCCTTTCGGACTACGTAGTTGACGGGGGGCCTCTTTTCTATTATTTCGTGAGGTTCCGGCCACTTCGGGGTCAGCTTGGCTGACCGCCCCCTGCACACCGTCTCGTCCGTAGGAGAACGCGTTCGCCGACTTAGTACTCCTGTACCTGCGCGCTGCGGTCGTACGCGTGTTTCGACTTTCTTTTTGCGCCTTGTCGGCAATTCAGCCTCGCGTCCGTACACCAGCACGTGGGAAGACAATCCGGTCCCCGTATGCGGAGTGGTGTTATATGTAAACATTGCATACGACAGCCACTCGTCCCAATTTCCCTGATCCTCGCTTACGAAATTTTTCAAATATTCTGCGAGGGTGCGATGCGACCTCTCTAATGCGCCGTTTGATTCGGGATGGTACGCCGTCGTTTGTATCGTTTCAATTTTTAGTAGTCGACACATCTCCTTGAAGGTCGAACTGAAGAAGTTGGTGCCCTGGTCCGACAATAGTGTTTCCGGCGTTCCGTGTCGGCAAATTAATTCTTCTACCAGTGCTCTTGCGACTGTCGGAGCCTTCTAGTTTGGTAGTGGTATCGCCGCACTGTATTTCATAAGCGGGTCTTGGATCGTAAGTTAAACACGAATTACTCGGTTTAAGGGTTTCATTCGAACCATTGGCTATCTCGTACTACGGGCGTGGAAGCGAGAGTGCTGTCATTCGTCAAGTCGGGCCTAGTATGGTATGCCTACTCGACGTTCTTGTCTTTGTGATTGTTTGGTTCTTACGCTACGAGTCCTGTTTTCACGTATAATACGGGGTTCGCAATATTAACCGACGACACGCGTCCTGTGCTCCTGATACTGAGGCGTCGGGGTCGCTGTATTAAGACGCCAATCACCACCTTAAGGGGCCTGTGATTGGTCTTTAATATTAGACTCGTACCAAAGTACGTACCAGTGTGCAACAAGAGTTTGTTGGTCACTGGTCCATACACGCTGAGAAACATGCAGGCACACATAACCGCATGTTACGTGCGCGGTCCAGCAAGCCGGAACGCTATGCTCGGGGTACTGTAACGCGCGTAGTTTCGCCGCTCAAGAGACGGATAACCACGTCGCTATATATACTATCGGTATGCTATGTATACTACCCTACAGGGTGGCCGATTTATCTGAAGACATTGAAATATTTCGAAAACTACGCATCGGATCAAAAAAAGTTCTCAATAAAATTTGTTCGCTTGGAAGGGGGTCATCCAATGATACCAAAGTCGATCCCTCACCCCTACCCCCTGGGATTGGGGTGGGGGCAACTTTGAAATCGTAAATAGGAACCCCTATTTTTTATTGCAGATTCGGATTCCCCATAATAAAATAAGTAACTTTTATCTGAAACATTTTTTTTTCGATTCGTGATAGATGGTGCTGTAATCGCAAGGGACCTGATTTTTGCGAATATCTCGAGAAATTACACATCGGATCGAAAAAAGAAAAAACGCATGTTTAATTTTTCAAAAAGCTATTCAGCGATACGAACCTCGATCCCCCCCCCCCCTAATAAAAAATAGCGGTTCCCATTTACGATTTCAAAGTTGCCCTCACCCCAGAATTACCAATCAAATTTTGGCTCGCACCACCCGCTAGGGCTGTGTCACGAAGCATTTCGTGCTTAGCATTGCTTTTTTCACACGTTATTTCAATCGGCTCTTCGATGAGAGCTACAAGCAGCCATTTTATCGCTTGCTGCATAGTTATTAGCAATGTACGGGTCAGGTTCGTCACCCGTTTTGCGCTGTGCTATTAGTGGGCGGTGTTCATTTTTGTGAAGATCAAAATGTTGCACGGTGCAACTGTTGTCAGTGCCATTGATGGATGCGTAGGTGAGTTAATCGGTGGTTAATCGTCAGAAATGACGATTTTTGCTATGAATTATTGCACAGTCCTTCGCGGTTTCTACGAAATAGAAGCCTCCATGGCTTGTGGACGCCGTACTTTTGTTGTCCGATTAAAAGTATTTCCAGCACGATTAATAATAAATGACATATACTGTAAGCTTTAACGTTGGCCAGTCGCAGAAGTTTTGACGCCTGACCGAGCGCTTTTGCAATGGGAAAACTGATGCCCGGTTGTAGAGGTGGTGGAGCATCGGTGAGGTATCGTGTAAGTGGTCATGGCGTCAATACTGATGCGCTCACCGCTCTATCCATGATGTCCATGATAATCCACACTAGCTCATTTACGGCGCTGAGTATGGCCTCTACTACTATACTTATAGCATTCGGACTTTCGGCAGAGACGAGTTTGGAAATCCTATACCATTCGAACAGGGAACGTTGACTGTGACACTGCATTTCAAAAGGTCCCACGATTGATTACGCCGCTATGAATGATATTAACAGTATGCAGCACGGATGGGGCCGTCGCAGGTACGGTGGTATTAGCCATGTTTATATCGAAACGCTTAATCAACGAGGACACGGTATAGGCAGATTTCTCGGGGTCTGTTTCGTCGAGTGTTACCACATTTGAAGAAGGGTGCGAAAGCAGTTAGAAAAGAGGCATTGCGAGCTGGTGTAAACGTTGCCGGTGATATCCTCAATAGAAATATAGCTGTGAAAGATGCTATTCGCGACAAGGCACGAGAATCAGGCAGTAATCTCAAACGCAAAGTCTCCGAAAAAATTGACACTCTCATGCGGGGGTCTGGTTATAAAAAGCGCAAAATTTCGCGAACTCCTCATTCATCGAACGAACGTAAACCACGACATATCTCCCGTAAAAAGAAAAGTGTAATGAAAAAGAAGAAGAAGAAGAATAAGAACAATCAGAAGAAGAAGACTCGTCAGCGAACGGTTGCAGATATTTTTGGATAGCTGAAACAAGATGGCTTTTCTACATGCGCACTTGTGCGAGTGTCTTAAATCGGAATTATTTTCACTCCCACCGACGCAAACTACTATTGAAGGCTCCAATTGGGTGTATTATAAGCTGATTTCTTCACTAACAGATGATTCACCTATTGAATTTGTTATTCCTGGACAGGGTGATGTGTATATCGATCTCGCGCATACTATGCTTACAATTAGTCTGAGAGTGAAAATAATATCTCCTTCTACGGAATTTGCCGCGGGTGCAGCGCCGAAAGTGAGTACCGGCCCTGTAAACAATCTCTTGCATTCTATGTTTAATCAGGTGGATGTATACCTGAATCAAAAACTAGTTTCACCTCCAAATAATGCCTACGCTTATCGAGCGTACATAGAAACACTTTTGAATTACGGTCCAGCTGCCAAAAATTCGCATCTCATGAGCGTTCTCTGGTACGATGATACTCTTGGAAAAATGGATGATTTTACATCGGAAAATGTGGATCTTGTAAAAAGAAAACAATTCTTTAATGTCCGAAAAACTGTAGACTTGCTTGGCCATCTGCATTGCGATATATTCAATCAGGAGCGGTTCCTATTAAACGGTGTCGAGGTGATACTGCGGCTGGTGCGGTCTAAAGATTCATTTTATATTGTGGACGAAACAAAGGATGGTCAATGCGGCTTAAGGATTCTCGAGTCATAGCTTCTCGTTCGTAGAATAAAAATAGCTCCTGGTGTGCTGCTCTCGCATGCTAGAATTCTGGCAAAATCTACGGTTAAGTATCCTCTTACGAGAGTCGAGGTAAAGATCGTTTCAATACACTCCGGTGTTCATGGAGAGACTACCGATAATATCGTTTGAGGTCAATTACCGGAACGTATAATTATCGGTTTTGTCGATAACAAAGCGTTTAACGGCGACTTCAGTATGAATTCATTCAATTTCCAAAATTACAACATAAATTATTTTTCCTTGTATGTAGATGGTGCTCAAATACCTTCGAAACCCTGACAACCTGATTTCACGAAAAATCATCTGTATGTGGATGCTTTTCAAACGTTGTTTTCGGAAACTTGAATACATTTCTTGAACGATGGTAATTCGATCGATCGCGACAATTATCGCGATGGATACTGTCTGTTTGCCTGATGAATACTGTTTTGCTTTGACAACCGATCTTTCGGCGAACAGCAATTCACATTGCAATTTAATAAAGCACGGTCGTGTCAAAATAGAGGTACGATTTGAGAATGCGCTTGCTTCAACGGTAAATTGTGTAGTCTACGCGCAATATGATAATGTCCTTGAAATCGATGTCTCTCGACAAGTAATGGTGAATTTTACCGGATAAGCGAAGAATGCGCTGATGTCGGAATGAAAGTGTTTCGTGTTAAGAGACGTAGAAGCGTCTTTGTGAATAACTAATCAGTTGAACTTGAGCATCTGTACTGATTAGACGTGAAAATGGATATCGTCGTGGATATACAGGGAATGCGTGGTAAAGACTCGGAATTTATTCCGAAGAAATTGCCGTGGTAGCAGTGGATAGACCGTACTCTACTCTTTGCTTCATCGCACCACCGTGTCACTTTGCCGAATTACCACAGCTTTCGGAAACCGAAATAATTTTCTCTCGAAATATTTTCACGGTCTTGAATGTTACGAGAGCGATGTGAGCTGTAAACAAGTATATGCAAACTTGCGTGAAATTTCACGAAAACCAAGACGTATCTACACACGCGGTCACGAGAAGGCCATACTTCTTTGCGATATCACGAGTCGTGAAATTTCCAAACTGGAAGATGAGGAGGGCGCTCCACCGTACACATTTATGCCGAAGTGTTTGCGAAAATTCTTCAGACACGCTATGATAAACGATACAGCGTCTTTGCATTGTGCAATGCGCCAGGCTTTCCAAATGAAAAATTGGCTTCACGAGCACCCGTTTAAAAAAGAATCATACATGGATGTTTGGTCGGCAGACGAAGAGGAAGAGAATAAGAAAGAGGAGAAATCTTCAGCATGCAGTTGTGACACGATCGACGATGCTGTGAAATAAATTTTGCATATATACGTCTATCAAAGCGCATATGTCATCATTTAATCATTGACTATGTATTCAGCATAAACAACAGACAAATCTACGAGAGTCTGCAGTATCTACCACTTTCAACCGTTGGAGTATACGTAGCTGACAGAATCCCTCGTGTCGTTACCGGCCGGACTCGGGGTTAACACGGGTAACCACGACGGATCTGGAGAGCATTGGATCGCCATGTACGTTAACCATCATGGAAAAGGAATGTATTTGATAGCTACGGGCTACCACCGATTATACCGCAACATCTCGCATGGCTACGAAGAAACGGCAAGTTCTATCGGTACGGCCTCAAGCAGCTACAGAGTAATACATCGGATGTGTGTGGACAATTTTATATCGTATTCCTGCATCTTATGTCGTGCGGATTCACCATGTCGCGATTTAATAATCTCTTTAGCGATAATGTAATGAAAAACGATAGAATAGTACGTGAGTATTACAATGCTTTTACTTCTCGACGAACGGACAGTGATAAAAACAAATGTAACGGTGGAGGAATCTCGGAGCGAAGATGACCGTGTTTGCAGGGATCATGCATGCGATGATAAACGTGTATTGAAACGTTTCGCGATTTCTTATGTTTGATGCACTTTATTTATCCCTATTCGTGCGAGGTTTATGCGCGGCTGCTGGCGGTCGCTTTGAAATCGCGTAATTGATGTTTTCTTCTGAGCGAGGTCTTTTCCTATACTACCGGGGAGAGAACTGATGGCTCGAAACAGGTTCGTGCTTTCGGCTGGATGGAAGGAGTGTTCTGTTGAGTCTATTGTTTTTAACGAGTGTGTGCTTGATTCTACTTTTTGTTTTTGTTGAGAGACCTCAGGCTGGGTTTTCTTGATTTGCATGTGCCCATGGAGGACGTGCGATTCATTACCCTTTCATCACTGGTCTTCGAATTTGGTGGGTAATTCTTCTATTTGATTGTGTTTAAGGCGCTGATTGGTGTTGTAGTGTTTGAGAGGAGATCGGAAGGATTGGCCTTGATAGGTGGAGGTGGTGTGAACTATCTATGCTGCGATTTTATTACTGCGTACGGCTATCTATTTCCGATCGGAATAGAATTCTGTGATCTAGTATGACGATCTAGTATCGTGCGTACGGATCTTACACTTAATCCTTACGACTGCTATTGCGTCCCGCTTTTACGCGATCCTTTTCTTATAATTACGTATGTGGGATAAATTCCCGTATTTTTAGGGTTTTCGACTCGATTATTCGTATGACGGTGAGATATCGTGCATACGGAGCTTAACACTCAATTTATTAATCTGGGTTTATCGCGCTTTCGCGATTTTCTTAAAATTATATATGTGGAATTGTTTCCGGTATTTCGGGTTTTGACTCGATTATTCGTATGGCGATGAGATATCGCGCATGCAGAGCTTAACACTCAGTTTATCAATCTGGGTTTATCGCGTTTTGGCGGTTTTCTAAAAATTACATATGCGGAATTGTTTCCGGTATTTTTTAGTTATGACTTTATTATTCGTGTGACGAAAGGATATTGCCTGTCCGGAGCTCTACATTCGATTGGAGAATTATGTGATTGCGCGTGTGCCTATGCGATTTTACGAGGTGGGTGGTATCCTCATACGGGGCGTTCCTTGGTATGTTTATTCGATATACCGGTCGGCCTTGTATAATCATAGGACGTTTTGCTGGTGATATGTTATTTTGACGCTTTCTTGTTAGGTGTGACCATTCGCGTGGTACGCCTCTCGAGGCTCCGCCCTGCTGGGTGTTTACGTGATGAGTTTTGGTATGGGATCGCGAGCATTATAATGTTAGATAGAGAGTGTGAATTTACCTACCTATCGTACTCGTCTTTGTTATTGTTTGGGTCCCTAGCTATAGCTCACTGTTCGCGGAAGATACCGGGTTTGCAGCGATGACCAGCTAGCTCGTCCCGTACCCCGGATACTGAGTCATTTATTCACGTTAGTTTAAGGTACCTTATCGTGCCGTTAACGGGCTTACGACTTGATCTCTGATAATTAATGTGATCTGCCGAGATATCCGTACGTGACCGGGGGCAGTTGACCGCTGGCCCTGACGTGGTACCACCCACACAGGTACACCCTATGAATATTGTGCGCGTGGTGCAGCAAGTCGGGATGCCACTCCCTTGACCTGGTGACACACGTGCTTTTTCACTCTCCAAAAGACATGTAGCCACTGCGCTATGCGTGCCGACACGTTAATGGAAGAGTGCCCTGACGCTGTGAGTAGGGGCAGCCAAGCGCAATGCAGGGGAGCCTTACTCCTCACAGAGTATCCTAATTAGTTCGTTCGGTCAACTGACGGCCAAGCGCAATGCAGGGGAATCAGTTGAGAGAAAGAACACTGGTTTCTATCATAATTTTTCCCAAACTGTTAGTTTTATAATTATCAGTTCGTTCGATCAACTGACGGCCAAGCGCAATGCAGGGGAATCAATTGATCGAAAGAACACTTGTTTCTTTACATATTGACGTTGCTAATATAAAATCTAGGTGAGCTGTCGAGCAGCACTATGTCTTGAAGAGTAATTTCCAACAAGAACCCTGAGTCTTGTCTTGTCGACGTTTATATAGTTTAGTGGATGAGCCCGGGGGGGGGGGTTTGTTTTGTGGTAGGTCACGTGATGTTTGTCGCACCTTATTCACTGGGTAAGAGAGGTGCGGGCTGACATGTAGGTGTACCGTTATATCTTGAATTTCTATATTTAGCCGCTTCTTTGTCTTCCTGGGGTTTGAACCGAGGTTCCAGCGAGGTTGAATTGTGTTGGATGATGTTAAGTCTTTACCTGCTGGAGGTTTAAACTTTTTTGGATATTTTTTGTGGTTTAATCATGGTTTTTTGATATTTCCGTCTGTTGGATAATCAGCTGGCGCACGATATTCGCCGTGCGTCGACCTGTTGCTGTGCTCAAGCACACGTCGTTCAGTTGAGCCGAAGATAGCCGAGGCAGGGCTTCGCGAAGCCGAGGATGTGCCTCGTTGGCACGCCGCGTCGAGCGAGAGGATGTCTCTCTCGCTTGACTTCGGTTTCGCTCACCGGCTATCTCGCTCAACTGACTTCAGCGCTCAACATTAATTTTATATTCCGCAGCCATATTGAAAATTTGGTCACTTTCGCTACGACATCGAGGAACAGCGCACCACTTTCTTGGACTTTTCTCGTTAGCTTTTGGCTCTGGACTCTCTCATCACTCTCAACAGGACTCAAAATCAGGTACGAGTACGTTGCTATAATTTACCGCAAATTCAATGGTAACGAGGAGTTGCATGCTCATTGGTACATCAACATTTTTGGCCTCACTTTTTGGCGGCATTGCAGCACATGTCAAGCCACGTTTTTCTCACCATAATTTGCCAGTATAATTAATATAATTATGCAGGTGTACTATATTCACTGTACTTTTCCCCAAGATATCTGCTGGAAGAGTACAGCGGCTATACACTGCTCATTTTGTGCATCCTTATTATGTGTTGTATTGTGCTACGCAGTGCTGCCTGCGTAGCTTGTCTCATACGTATAGAGCACTCAAGCAATTTCAATTGCAAGTGCTCTTATTTGTTCACTGCAACCTCTCTGCATTAAGCTGCTGAGAGCTTGCTGTGAATTATAATACCACCTTACGCACTCATACATTTCACTGCGTTGCATGCTCCGCAGCACTGGCTGCGGTGCGTACACCGCTCTCAGTACACACAGCACACAATTAATATAATTGTGTGCTGGTTCTCAGCTCATATAATCAAATTCAGTTTACTTATTTAAATTCAATTGTTTATTCTCAGTTTTTACGTGCATTTATTTATATTATTTTGTATTTTTTCTAAATTTGAGTTTTCCTGCATTTATTTTCACTTTTAGTGTTTCTCAAAATTATATGATATGTTTGTGACTATGCGGAAGGTGTAATAAGCCACTTTCTTTGAATACCATCTATGCGTCTGGTTTTATTTCACCCTGTCGTGAGTGAAGACTCATCATTTTCAATATATTTCAGATCTGTCAAATAACATCTCCAGGCGGAATCTCAAACACCGTCAAATTTGGGTCTTTGTCAACCTCGTGAGAGTTAGTTTGTCTTATTTTTTATTAATTTCTGCCAAAATTGCCTTTCTCTTGGAGTTTTTTATATGCTCCTTGCTGGTTTTTATGATATTCTAATTTTTGTTGGTTCCTAGGTTTAGAGGATGCCTTGATACTTATTTATTCCTTAATTTTTATGAGAGATTGGCTTGTTTTATGTGTTTTTCCTAATGTTAATGTTTATTCGTGGGTGGGGGGCGTGTAGCGACGATTCATTTGATGGTACCCTGTTGTTTTGTCTCGAGGATTTGCGTAACCTCGAGGGTTCCACTATTTCTTCCGTCTTTTCCCCGTAATATGGCGTTCTTGGTGTCTCGGGCCGTTTGAATAGTATGGCCTATTGGGGGTAGGGCCGATTGCGCTAATCTTTGCACGGTAAGGTGTTTGGCTTTACGAGTGGTTCCGTGCGGTCTTAGCGTAGGGGCGGGGGCTACTGCGCTGGGGTCCGGTAGATACATCGCGAGGTATTGCTCGCCGTCCTGCCTCCTGTCTTGCTCGCTTCGTGCGGGAGGGGTTCCCCTCGTGTGCTGTGCTTTGTTTTGATGGTGGTCTTCGCGCTGAGGTGGGGCCTACTATTGACGCCATTTTCTTTTGGGTGGGTACTCGCGGTTGCTTGTGTGTACCTACTGATCTTTTATGTTTTTCTTCTCCGATGGGTGCTTATTCGCCACTTGTTTGCTCGTATTGTTAATAGATAATTACTTTTTAGTGATTTCTTTGTTTTATTTATTGGTTTTAGTCTTATTTTGGTGCGTTTTCTGTGCTTGTTGGCGTGGGTTGTATATGTTGGTTCAATTAAGGTTTTGATTCTAGTTTGTAGCGTATCGCCGTAATTGCGTTCCGTTGCAGTATAGTGATTGAAATGAAATATTGATTAATGAAAAACAAAAACCTGGTCTAACTGTGTCTCTTATTTTGATAGTGTAATAATTAGAGAATTATAATTTGAATTCGCTCTTTCTCTTTTTCTGTCTCTGTCTCTGTCTGTCTCTCTCTCTCTCCCCTCTCTCTCACTCACTCACACGTCAGCGTTCGCAGCTAAGCGTCCGAGCAATAATCACTCATGGTGACCATGGAGCTTGGTCACCATCAAGGGGAGGCATCCATATAGTGATTAGCGTATCGCTACTGCACGCTTTCTCTAGGAGAGCCTGATATCTGGCATCATCGTCATCATGATCGAATTTGGATATCCCACACTTTACGCGTAGCGCTGGTAGCATGCTAATCAGCGGCTCTTGATAAAATATCGGCTGCTGCCAGTCGACGTATATCGATTCCTCGATATTGACCAACACCTCACAATACCCGTCATCATCCGGGTAAATAACCTCCTCGCGCTCAGCTTTTTCATCACGCACAACAAGGCAGTCTATCCCGGCGCACAAATCTCCAATTGTAAAGTTCCTCGTCCTACTGCGCTCCTATATACACATTTTACCTAAATTGTCCTTAAGCTCGAGGAGCGCTATCCATATTAAGTATGTATGCAGGTACGCAGTATTAACAATTAATAGTAAATACGCGGGCGCGTTGATTCATTAAACTTAGGAATTTATGCGTCATCTCGACCAAATTGTCTAAGATGGAACTTTTGGCAAATCGCAACTCGGGGTGTAAGTCAGCGCCGCCTAGATTCCTGCATTATCGATCTTTCTATCAAGATAAATTCATAAGATCCATAAATCTACGTGACGGCGTATTTACTATCAATTGTTATCACATTATTGTCATAAAAATAGAAATCGTGAATTAATATCGCCAGGGCCACGGTGGCGTAATTGGTTATGTACTAGGCTAGAATTCTGGAGTTCCCGGTTCGATCCCGGGCTGGGGTGATATTTTTTCACGACTTTTTTAGAAATAAAAAATCGTCATTTCTGGTTGCCTCATTAATTCTCAATGAAAGAGTGAGACAATAAAAGCTGACAAATATCAAGGATTCAATTGTTAGAGATCTTTCTATCAAAAGATTGATAACGTAGGAATCCAGGCGGCGCTGACTCACACTCCGAGTTACGATTTACCAAGTTTAATGGTACGCAGTATAGCCACTCGCGCCAAAAATCACCCGACACGCGAAAGCCTCGGCGATTTCGATGATTTGAATCCGCGGTTACATTTTTAGAGAGAGAGAGAGAGAGAGAGAGAGAGAGAGAGAGAGAGAGAGAGAGAGAGAGAGAGAGAGAGAGAGAGAGAGATTGTTTGCTTGATTTATAGTTATGCCGTGGGTAACCTTAGGCAAATGATAGTACAACTGAAGACATAAAAAGAATACAGATAATACTGATCAAAAAATAAAAGATAATAATAATAACAACAATACTAACAACGATTATGATAATAACAATGAAAATAATAGATTACGAAATCTTCAGTAATTTGTTTAACACCAAACTTTACATGTATATGTAGATTTTATAAAAATATTACTTAAAAATATGATTTAAACCTGGTCAACATGGTCGAGCAAGTGCGCAAATAAGGCGGTTTTGTAAAACTTGTAGCAGATGTTATGAGACTCGATAGAGAGTTCCATAGGTAAATGCCAGAGAGAGCACACGACTCTTTATATGTAGTAGTGCGACATACTGGAATGCTAAAAGCAGAACGCGGTGTCCTTAAGGGACGTTGTAAAGCACTGGATTCATACTTAAGAAACTCGAGGATGTATGACGGTGATTCTTTCTTGATCACTTTCTATAATGAAATACCAAGGAAATAGAGGTGCCTCGATTTGGTTGTGAGCCAGCCAACCTGACGTCTGTATGGTGTTATATGTGAGTCTAGCTGGAGATTGAAAATGAAACGAATCCAACTATTCATGAGTCGTTCAAGTTTTGTGTTCAGTTTCTCGGTTAGATTATGGTAGACCAGGCAACAATAGTCTAAGAGCGGAAAAACAATCAAAGTATTCAGTGAGGTTTTCAGTTCCTGTGAAAGTGCATTCCGATGATATTTTAACTTGTATAAAGTGAAGTGGACCCTCTGTGAGATATGTCGAACCTGAGATTTCCATGATAGGTTCGAATGCATGATTACACCCAAGTTACTTGCTTCACTGATAAAGGGTATATTACGCTATGCAAGAAGATAGGTGTTTAAAAAGTAAAGTGAAGTGCTCGTGTATAGTAGTTACTACCTAGTACGAGTACTTTGGATTTCGCTAGGTTAAGTTTCAGGCCATTAGTGATGGCAAAATTAGCAATTGTATGTGCGTCTTGAGTTATTAGTCGTAAACCCTCATTCAATTGAGATGGCAAACAACTTAGATAAATGTAAGTGTCGTCTGCAAATACCATGTGCTGAGAGTATCGTAGTGTTAACCCTATATCGTTAATAAAAAGGGGGAAAAGTATCGGACCTAAGACAAAATCTTGAGGAATACCTGTCATCATGGTTAACCAGGTCGAACATTGACCTAGCACGTCCATAACTGTTTGGATTCTCTCCGTTAAGTAGGAAAATATCCATTCGAGCACTGTATCTGAAAATCCGATTTTTTTAGTTTGAGAAGCAGTTGCAAATGAGGTACTGTGTCAGACGCTTTGCTAACATCGAAGAGGATAAGGATGGTTATACGTCGTTCCTCAATATTAAGTCTAATATCATCGCATATTCGAAGTAGTGCTAACTGGGTGCTGTGACCACTCCGATATCCTGACTGGCGTAAATGTAACAATTCATTATTTTCAATCCAGCTCGTAATCTGTCCAGACCAGTCGCTCAAGCACCTTGGATAACTCACTAAGGTTAGCTATCGGCCGTGTATCAGACAAAGAGAGAGGTGTCTTAATTTTGGATGGCGACCATGATCGCCGTGCGTCAGCTCGTTGCTACTGGTGTTGTGTTGCTCTTGGCTGCCGTGCGTACAGCCAAGGCAGCACTTCGTAGACACGGTACTCAAGCAAGAGACTATCATCTGTCTCTCGTTTGACTGCGGCGTCTCCCAACGATGCTTTCATAGAGCTCAGCCATCTTGAGATTTTTGGCTACTCTCGTGAAAAAAGCCAAGATAGCTACAACATCATCTTCTTAGCTCGAACAATTTTCCCCATTTTTCTTTGGACCTACTCAACTCAAACGTCCTCAACAGAACTCAAATTACTCGGTAAGCGTGCACCTTGATAATTTATACAAATTTAATCTTGGTGACGTGGAGAAATCTCAATTTGTGCATCCTCAAAAGTGTCTCACCTCGTGGCGGGCTTCGCAGCGCTGGTTGCTTCACGTTTTCATTAATATTTCTTGGCACACAATTAATATAATTGCACGTGCGGCTCATTCAACTTGCTTTAAATTCATTTCTCAATGATTCCTATATTTTTTCTGCAGTTGAGCGAGAAAAGGCGAAAATAAAGACTACTTTCTCTGTCTGCATCTTTCGTCTGGTTATTTCGCACCTGTCATGAGTGAAAGCTCATTCTTCCTTGATATATTACCGATAAGAAATTCATCAGCCAAGACAATCCGCATCATTTGGTCCTTCGAGCCTGATTTTCGACTCACGTACAGGAGAAGATAAGGGTCTTTCACCTTCAACGCTCATCTCGGCTCATCTCGACGTGGGACTTCATGGAGAATCTACGCAGTCTCACCTCATCGGCTCATCCAGAGCTCATCAGCCAAGCAGATTCGGTAAAGTACCACTCTGCGGAGCAACTTCGATGGGTTTTTTTAATTTGAAGGAGTGTCAGGACAATAATGTCTAAACGCAATTCATCAGACACCGGGGTGGCGCCCGGTGACCCTGATGAAAAAAGACATTGTTAGTCGACGATGGCACCACCAATGCTAAAAGGACCCGATCACCAGCTCGCCTTGCAACCGAGCTGGTGCTGAAGGTTCAGTCGCAGTATAACCGGATCGAAGCGCTCAACCACACCTGCGCTACGCTAGCCGACGAAGCTCAACCAGTTACACTGGCGCTGCTCGACACTCTGGTGGAACAGATAGACGAGGTCCATGGGGATTTTTGGAAGGAGCACGAGCTCTTGGAAAGTTCATTGCCTGCATCATACCTCGACCACGAGTATTTTGCAAACAACTTGCAAATGAACGAGGCGAAGCTTGCACTCAATGGCAAAATTGCAGTAAGGCAAGCGATAGAAAAGCCAGCTCAACCACGACGACCTGCACCAGCAACAAGTCCGCCTCGATCTCAGCCAAAGCTGCCAGATATTAAGTTGCCAACATTCAAGGGCGAATACGCTGAATAGCCAATGTTCCGCAATTTGTTTACGTCGCTTGTCATCGCCAAAACCAGACTGACCAACGTTGAGCGATTTATGTATCTGCGTCGCTGCGTCTGTGATTCTGCGGTAAAAATGATCTCAGGGTTCGCCCTCACCGGTAAATCATTTTCATTGGCTTAGGAGACATTGACGTCTCATTTTGAGAACAAGAGATTGCTGTTGCAGGAGCGCCTGGACACGCTATTTGGCATGACACATATCGTGGGAGACATGAAGTCCCTCTCATCCCTGGTGACGACCATCTCGGAGGCCAACAAGGGATTGATTTCGCTGACCATGACGTAGCAGCTGTAGGAATGCGTGTTGGTGAGGCAGCTGAGTAGCCAGCTGGACCGAACCACGCGACAAGCATGGGAGACGTCTGTGGGGCGGACACAGAAGTTCCAGAGCTTCGCCAACATCGAGGAGTACGTTGAAACTCAAGTGAGAGCATTAGAGATGGTGGAGACCACTCCAGCACAATCGACCAGTGAAACTAAAGCTGGCGGATCCGAACTTTCTCAAACCTCGGTCAATTGATATCATAATTAGTGCAGATATTTACGGGCAGGTTATCAAGCCTAACATCATCAAGGGCATACCATCATCGCCTATCGCACAATTATCAATATTTGGATGGCTCATCATTGGACCAATCAACTCATGCCAACCAGAAGTACTCACTGTTTATCATGCTGCCGTGCAGCACAATGATCAGGCATTACAAGAGAAGCCTACAAAATTCTGGGTTCAAGAAGAGCCATCAAAGGACAAGGTCGATCAACTCACACGAGAGGAGCAGGCTTGCGAGGATCATTTTCGCAACACGCATCAGCGTGATACTACTCGACGGTACATCGTTCGGCTTCCTCTCACTTCTTCGCCTGCAAGTCTGGGCAGCTCATACTTAAAAGCTAATCGGTGTCTGCAACACATCATACGGAAAATTTCAAAGGATGCTGAATACTGTCAGCTCTACGCTTAATTTATGGAAGAATATGAGCAACTTGGTCACATGGTAAAGTCTTCAACATCTTCATCAAGAGAGGCACATTACGATCTGCCTCATCATAGCGTTCTCAGGCCAGACGGAGTCACCAGCAAACAACAAGTGGTATTTAATGGCTCTAGCTCCACGTCATCTGGACAGTCTCTCAATGGTATTATGCACACTGGCCCTAACCTGTTGCTCAATATTTCGGATGTGATTCGCCACTGAAGTTACTAAAATGTATCGTTAAATTCGCATTCATCAAGAAAACTGGAATCTTTTACGAATTTTGTGGAAGGATGATCAACTCAACGCAGTGCCTTACCACCTAACAAATGCGACGTATGGTACGAAGGTTGCTCCTTTCCTAGCTGTTAGGACTCTCATTCAGCTCACCGAGGATGTAGGCCGTCGCTTTTCACTTGCTGTACCAGCTATCACCTTTGGCAGGTACGTGGATGACATCTTCAGAGGGGTGGATACCACTGATTAGCTCATTGAAATTGCTCAACAGCTCAGAGACTTGTGCATGGCCAGCGGTTTTCCACCCGCCAAATGGCATTCGTCGGACTTCAAAGTCCTTGATAGTATCTCAATACCACTGTCAAGCTCATTTATCTCAATGGGCGACTGCGAAACCAAAACTCTCGGTTTGACTTGGCTTCCTCACGAGGACAAGTTTACATTCTCATCAAGGTTCACTCAACTCAAGAAAATTTCACCAAACCCCTCGTTCTTTCCAAGGTGGCTTAACTCTTTGATCCGCTCGGTTTTGTCTCACTGGTTGTGATCAGAGACAAGATACGCTTGCAAGAGCTCTGACTTCAAAAGCTCAACTGGGATGATCCACTGCCATCCCAGGTCTCATCTCGTTGAATTGCAATCAGAGAAGATCTCACTTACCTGGCCAGGATCTCAATTTCCCGCTGGTTCAATACATGGAGCAACTCAACAGTGGAATTGCATGGTTTCCCGGATGCATCCCAATTAGCCATAGCTGCAGTGATTTATAGCACTGTCAACTCATCATGCACAGGAAAAGTGGCTTTACTAGTCTGCTCAAGAAGCTCACCATAACACGGCTTGAACCAACAGTTGCGCTGTTACTTGCAAAATAGGTTATATACGTTCAAGTCACGCTCAAGGTCGAAATCTCATTATCTCACCTGTGGACGGACTCGTCAGTAACTCTCACGTGGATCAAAGCTCATCCAGCACGATGGAAAGATTATGTCTGAAACAGAGTAGCTCAAACTCAGGAACTCACTCCCAATGCTCAATGGCGTCACGTGTCAAGCACCAGCAATCCAGCGGATTGTGCCTCTCGGGGAATTGCAACATCTCAACTGGCTTCTCATCAGTTGTGGGGGTCAAACTGTGTCGTCTTACCTCATTTTGTGTCAGGGTAGTGGCGAGAATGAGGAAGAGGTTAGAATCGGCTGGTACAGCTCCACTCACGGCACTAGACATGACTGCAGCCAATGTCTTTTGGGCGAAAGCAACTCAAGCGATATTTTTTAAACACGAATTACAAGTGCTCCAGTCAGGCTCCTTTCTGCCATCCTCTCAGCCCTTCAGTCGACTAACAGCTTTCATCGACCAGGAAGGTGTAATCAGAGTGGAAGGTCGTCTCGGTCAATCCGCGCTCACATACGAAGGAAGGCATCCTGCCATTCTGCCTCGTCTCTCTCGGTTCTCAACTCTCATTATCGATCAAGCTCATCGGTGGACTCTTCACGGAGGCACTTAGCTCACATTAGCTCAAGTACGGCTCATTGGATCGTCGGCGAAAGAACTCCTGTGAAAACTCACATACGGGCTCATCAATTTATGGGTCAGCTACCGCTTTCACGAGTCACACCAACGCGTGCATTTACTCACACAGGAGTTGACTATGCCGGTCCTCTGACACTCAAAACTCGGAAGGGGCAGGGGAACTAAACACACAAAGGCTGGATCTGTATCTTTATGTGTCTAACCACTTCAGCTCTGTATCTTAAGGTAGTCTCTGACTACTCGGCTGATGGTTTTCTTTCTGTGTTCAGGCGTTTCTCATCTCGGCGCGGTATTCCACATGTCATGTCCTCTGACTGTGGCACCAACTTCGTTGGTGCTCACAAAGCTATACGTCAGTTGTTTAGGAAAAACTCTCAAAAACATCACATCATCGCATCATCACTCACAAATCATCAAGTTGCATGGAGGTTCAACTCACCTGCCGCTCCGTCCATGGGTAGTAAGTAGGAAGCAGCAGTAAAATCTGTGAAATTCCATCTGCGACGAACGGTGGGCGATACAGCACTCATATTTGAGGAGCTCACCACACTGCTGGCTTAAATCGAAGCAATACTAAATTCACGACCTCTGGAACCACTCACAATCAGTGATGACCCAGATGATATTTCTTATCAGTGGAGCACTCATAACAGTCTCAGACCCAACCTTAGAGGATTTGGCAATTTTACGACTCTTAAGATGGCAATTGTTGCAGCAAAAGGTGCAACAATTTTGGCGTCAATGGTTTGATCATTATCTACAACGGCAACAGTCAATCTCGAACTGGCATTACCCTAACAATAGCATTAAAGTTGGCTTTTTGGTTCTGCTCACGGATGAGCACTTTCTCCCGTGCAAGTGGCCACTTGCACGGATCACAGCATTGCATCCAGGCAAGGATGGGCTTACAAGGGTGGTGACATTACGGACCGCTACGACGACGCTCAGCAGGCCAATCTCAAAGTTAGCTGTTTTGCCCGACTCACCCATCAACTAACCAGATGAAAATATTCAGCAACCCCGTTGCTGATGGCGGGCGGAAATGTTGAGAAATCAGCTGACGCATGGCCACGATGATAGCCGTACTCAGCTGCCGTACGTACAGCCAAGGCAGCACTTCGTAGACACGCTACTCAAGCGAGAGACTATCATCTGTCTCTCGCTTGACTACGGCGTCTCCCAACGACGCTTTCATAGAGTTCAGCCATCTTGACATTTATGGCTACTGTCGTGAAAACCGCCAAGACAGCTACAAGAGCATCTTCTCAGCTCGGACAATTTTCACTACTTTTCTTCGGACCTACTCAATTCAAACATGCTTGACAGGACTCTAAATACTCGGTAAGAGTGCACCTTGATAATTTATACTAATTTAATCTTAGTGAGGTGGAGAAATCGCCATTTGTGGATCCTCAAAAGTCTGACCTCGTGGCGTGCTTTGCAGCATGGGCTGTTCAACTTTTTCACTCATATTTCTTGGCACACAATTATTATATTGGGTCTGGGAAAAAGTTTGTGGCGTTTCTTTAGTAAAATTCAACTGGTTTTCTTATAGTGTGAAAATGAATTTATTTACACTGAATATGCTCCATTATTATTGACAACGTTTCGCCATTTTTCGGGTAGAGCCATGATGCCATCGGTGAAGAACTTTTGTAGTTTCCGGTTGAAAAACTGAATCAAGTGGTTTTCACAGGCATCTTTTGAAAGTAGCTTAATTCCATTGAAAGAGTTCTGCAGAGATCGGAATAAGTGATAGTCAGAGGGTGCTATGTCTGGACTATACGACGGATGCATCAAAACTTCCCAACCAAGCTCTCGCAATTTTTGACGGGTCATCCAAGAAGTGTGCGGTCGGGCGTTGTTATGATGGAAGACAACACCTTTCCTATTAATCAATTCGGGCCGTTTTCTTTCAAATGCTTGGTGTAATATCTCTAGTTGTCCACAGTAGAGTTAAGAATCAATCGTCTGACCAACTGGAAGTAGCTCATGGTGGACGATTCCCTGCCAGTCCCACCGCACACACAGCATCACCTTTTTCGCCGTCAATCCTGGCTTCGCGAACGCTTGTAACGGCTCATCATCCCTTGTCAACGATCTTTGACGCTTCCGATTGTCGTACGTGATCCATTTTTCATCACCGGTTATGACACGTTTCAGAAATGGATCGATTTTATTGCGTTTCAGCAGCGCATCGCAGATGTTAATTCGGTCTATCATGTTTTTCGCGCTCAACTCATGAGGAACCCATAGATCGAGCTTCTTTTTGTAGTCAGCTTTGTGTAAATGGTTCAAAACAGTTTTGTGGTCAATGCCTAGCTCCATATTAATATCGACACTGCTGCAATTCTTATCCTGCTGGACTTTTTCAAGATTTTTATCAGCTTTTTCAAGGATTGGACGACCAGAGCGTGACTCATCGTTCACATAAAAATTACCAGAACGAAAGCGAGCGAACCATTTCCGTGCAGCAGATTTTGATAAAGTACCTTCACCGTACACAGCACACATTTTTTCACAAGCCTGCGCAGCGTTCATCCCTTAGTCGTAATAATATTGCAAAATATAGCACAATTTTTCATTACTTTTCATTACTTTTCTTTATTTTCAAACCTAAACAATTTTCCAACCACTGCACGAATTTCGATGTTTGTACACTCAAAGTAATGCTTGAAGTTTCACCTTTCCAACGAGCGTTTAGTGGTATCGCTGCAATCTGTGTTTCCTGACTTATTTGCAATTGATGCCATCTATCGGGAAAAAACGCCATGAACTTTTCCCCATACCCAATATTTGCACGTGGGACTCATTCAACTTGCTTCAAATTTATTTCTCATTTATTTATATATTTTTTCTTGCAGTTGAGCGAGGAAAGGTGAAAATAAAGTCTATTTTTTCTGCTTACATCTTTCGTCTCGTTATTTCACACCTGTCGTGAGTGAAAACTCATTCTTCTGTTACGTCAAATCCGCGCGGTGTTTTTACAAAAACCGACAAATTTAAGACGTGTGAGGCGTTTCGGCGTGAGTTTTCCGTACTCTGGTCAAGGAGAATAAATTCTCCCTTTACCACACCTGACGAGAAACACCGAAGACGCAAGCCCCCTTTTGAGTCTAACCTTTCGGAAAATTACTCGGGACAGGGCTGAGAATGCTCGTTGATTATTCGCGTTAACCCGTCACTCGTCTCGATAAACTAAATTGATAAATTACCCCGCGGAGGAAGGGATTTTAGGTGGGAAGGGAAGTGGTAGGTTACTTTCACTTGGGGAAAAATTTAAGGAAATGTCAGATAAAATAAATTAGAAAAATTGGGTTGGTACTTACGTTTGGTTTTCCTGGTGAAGTTGTTTCGCTGGTAACCGATGCGTGGAAGGGAAAATTAATGGCAATCGTTTGTAAAAGAAATCGTTACACTCGATGAATCGTGAAGCTGTTAGATTTTATTCAAATAACCGAATAATTGATACACGTACGTTCGCTATTACCGTGCGCGAGCGATCGTTATTTCTCGATACAATATACTTAACGTGATACTTGTTGTTCGATAAAACAGTAAAACGAAATAAACAGTGTGGACTTGAACAAAAACGGCAGAAAACAATTAAATTCAATTTCTTCTAAACTTTAGATAAATTCCGTATGATTAAAACTGAGAAAAAGTACATTCGAACCGAACTTAGACCGTTCGACCGTTTTTATTTTCAGTACTCACTCTGGATTTTGGCTGACTATACAGGGTGGGGTTCCTCCGCGGTAATTATCGCCAACGGGCTGTCTACTGACTGCTCGGCGACTGACTGTACTATGAACTACAAAATTGAAATGTCGATTTGATACTGTCTGTTTCGGGCATTTTCCCGTCCTTATATAGGTCCTGGAGGGCTTAATTTTCTATGCGGAGGGGGTTACAATAGAGCTCGGACTTTGGACTTTGTCGAAGATCCAATTTTTTCCTTCTAGCTGTGACGTCGCACAGTAGACGCAGAGCCCGAAATCGTGGCAGAAAAGTCAGAAAAAAATTTTTACAATCGGGATATTTGAGCAGGCAGTCAGGTAGAGGACTAATGGCTGCGTTAAATTGTAAAAGGGGAACCTTTTTCACCGTATACCTTCGTCGCTGCGTCAGTTGGAAGTTAGCCTTCGAGATGAGTGTTCGCATCGCGCGCTGAACGAGCGAAAACTACCGTGACTTATAAAATCGATAACTTTAAAGTGAAGTGTTTTAAATCAATCCGGAGACATGGATACGACTTCTGGAGGTATGTAGAAGATATTTTTACATTGGTTGAGTTTAAAATAAATATGTAAATTATTGAAGTGTAGTATAAACTACTGCATAAATAAAGTGAAAGAATTTTGTAAACTTATATTTTCAACTATCCGAAAAGTTATACTTTCTGCCATATTCTGCGACAGCCAATGTCTAGGCCTTTAGTTTATTATATAAGCTTGCGAAATTAACAGGAATTAGCTGCCTAGAGCTGCCTAACTTTGTCTGTTATGGTTTTTGGCAACGTAAAACAGGCGGTTGCCGACCGTGCACGCGCGCGCGGCGCTATACGCCATGCCATGGGGCCATTGAACAGCTGCTACTTGAGCAATTGGACTATATCCATACATATACCATATATAATATATATATATATACATATATATATACAAAATACAAATTCAAGTAAATCATTTATATATCTATTTTTGTAGACATACAACAATACATATATATGTAAGTATATACTAAAGTAATTAATTTGAATCGTCACATTTTATTTATATTTGATACATTTTTATTATATATATAGGTATATATGGGGCATTCCACGCCAAATCGGACAGTTCAATTTTTTTTCCCTTGATTTTGTCATATTTTCATGTACTCGTCAAAAATCGGCTTCTGGTACATTTTGAGATGTTTTTGGTCACCCGTTCAAAAAATATTTGTTTATGTTTTTTTGCTCATAACTTCTTTCATAATAGTCTAAATTCAATTTTTTTTTCATAACTGTTGTTTTTTATGTACTTTTCAAAAAAAAAAATACGAATAATTATTGCGGCTACTTATTTGTTACAATAATTAAAATTCATTAAAATTTTGATCTGATCCTTCAACACAAATTCTATACAATTTTATGTCTTTATTACAGGGTCCCATTACGAAGGAGTACATTTGACGAGGAAAGAATTATATCTTATTATAAAGGATAATTTGAACGATAATTTCGCTACGTTATTGTTTGGCTTTCTGATTCGCAATCAGTCACTTTCACAACCCGCGTATATCAATTTTGTTCAATTCAATTATAATAATTAAAATTCAAATAACTAATGCAAGTTATATATCATTGTATACGAAAACGTCATACTAAATAAGTAAATTATTTCATCCTTTTTTGAGTGGTACGGCAGGAGGGAGTTTTTTTGAAAATTTTAAATTTTTTTTAACATACTTGTCCGTTATATTGGATCAGCCATTTTGTTTACAATAATTTGGCTTTTGGATTCGTAATGAGCGACCCTCAAAACCCACATATAGCAGTTTTTGTCAAGATCGGACACCTTTTTAACATTCATGTCCGCCATATTGGATCGGCCATTTTGTTTACAATAATTTGGCTTTCGGATTCGTAATAAACGACCCTAAAAACCCGCATATACCAATTTTTGTCAAGATCGGACACCTTTTTAACATCCATGTCCGCCATATTGGATCGGCCATTTTGTTTACAATAATTTAGCTTTCAGATTCGTAATCAGCGACCTTAAAAACCCCTGCATACCAATTTTCATTCCGATCGGAGGTTATTTGTATTTACTGCCACGATTTCGGGCTCTGCGTCCACTGTGCGTCGTCGTCGTTCGATTATTTTCTTGAGTTGCATGCGAGGCGATACCACATGTCGCGAAGTGGTTGAAGGATTATTCCTTGCTTCGGTGGCACGCGTAAAGATAGAGACAAAGAAAACGAAAGAAAGAGAGAGAGAGAGAGAGAGAGAGAGAGAGAGAGAGAGAGAGAAAAGCGCCTCGGTCAGGCAGCTAGGTGTCGAGGGTTTTGGGCCACGCTGTGCTGTAGATCCGAGTCGCTTCCGCTGTCCCTTTTATGACTAATACCGAATATAGTTCTTCGATAATGTTAAACTTATTTTAATTCTTAATAATGTGTAACGTAAATGGGCATATATAACTACTATAGTAACAAACTGTCTATGGTTTTCATATCCTCTCATGATCCTAATTGTTTAGTTAAAACAATATATTGGCTTTTCAATTTTCTATAATGTTAAATTTTCATATTTGCAATTATTTCTTGTATCCTTTTAAGTAAGCATTTCTCTTCTGAGTTCCTATCATAATTTTAGCTCAAAATTGTTCATCAGTATAAATGATTTTATATCAAAAGGCTGCTTACATTCACACTGGGTCACAAAGTATGTGTTCTATAAATATGTATTGTTGCGAGGGAACACTCCTCGTCTTATGGTGTTAACACAGAGAGAGACGGGAAAGACGGCATCGTCTCGGGTGCGACCCGAGCTTCGAGTCATCTTTACCATCTACCCAATGACTAATATGAATCGTCTTTTCTTATTCTATCCTATTTTAACTCTGATTATCTGTATGATATTATTGTTTAGCTCTTATATCGAACTTCCGTTTAAATGGTTTGTTCCTTTTAAATTATTGATTTATTTATTAAATATATATATATATACCATAGTTTAAATATTTACTTCATAAGAAGTCCAAATCTTTGCTACGATTGTGTTTAAATTTATATTTAAACGTTCAGAGATTCTGAAGAAATGCCTTTTGGGCTTTTGGTGTTCTGTAATCAACAACAAATTCCAATTTCCTATCAATACCATTAATAAGACATAGGTCTTCGTGTAATATTCTTGTTCATTGCATTATTCGTCATCGGATATAAGAACTTCCGAAGCAACGAAAACGCTGCTACGTCAGTTAGTCTATCTTCGTGTAATATTCCTGTTTATTGCATCATTCGTCGTAGCATCTAGGGACTCTCAAAGCAACGAAAACGTTGCCACGGTAGTTAGTCTATCTTTGTGTAATATTTTTGTTTATTGCATCATTCGTCGTAGCATCTAGGGACTTCTAAAGCAACGAAAAGGTTGCCACGGTAGTTAGTCTATCTTTGTGTAATATTTTTGTTTATTGCATCATTCGTCGTAGCATCTAGGGACTTCTAAAGCAACGAAAAGGTTGCCCCGGCAGTTAGTCTATCTTCGTGAGCCAGATACGGTATATGACGGGGGAAGGAAGCGACCACCCGACAGTCACCATAGAACACGCGGACATGAATCAATTAAAGATTTCGATGACACGCGCCGCCAATGATATCCACCGGCCGTAGAGGGAAAACTCTTGATACGAGATTCAAGTCCCTCTACGCTGGCCGTTTAGAGTGGGGCAGTGGCCTACCAACTCTTGGTTTTTCGTTGTCAAGTACAGTGATGAACCTGGCCGTCCATTCCTGGCGCGCACCATGTGTCCCCACTGCCCTGCCTCGGCGTACCTGCAGGCCTCACCCCTCCCGCCGTCATTATACCTGTATAATCTCTGGTAGCTATAGGACTCGACAACGATGCAGGTTTATGATCGTCTTTAAAAGAAAGATAGATATTGGAGCATGGTTACGTCAGGACGTAACACTTCCTCGATATATTACAGATAAGACATTCGTCAGGCAAGGCAATCCGCAACTTTTACTTTTGGCGGGGATTATGGCTCGTTGCTGTTCGTGATGTTTGATGTATAACACATCGATCAGTGTTGTATAATTCTTCATCTCTATCCCGTTTTTTATGGCTGTCTTTATTTTTGCATAATATTCGTCTTTATCCTCTAGTCTACCTAGGTTCGTGAGGATGTTATTCAATTCTTCCGTTACTTCGGTAGTGATTTGCGCGATTATTATTTCTCTGCTACATTTCTTTCTGTCAGGACGACTGAGAATGTCTGCCATTGTATTGCGTTTCCCTTCGCAGTGTTCGATTGTTAGGTGGTAGTCCTGGATTGCGAGTGACCATCTTGTGAGTCATGCAAGGGCAGTTCTCTTTCAGGAAAGTTAACGCTGCGTGGTTTGCGACGATTTCGACTGTAGCGCCCAATAGGTATGTTCAGAATTCCTCCATTGCCCACACGATAGCAAGGAGTTCGTTTTCGGTTGTGTTATAACTGACTTCGGCGCCTTTGAGGGTTCGACTGACGAAGTACAGTGCTCTTTCCTCATGGTTTCCATCTTTTTGGAATAACATGGCACATATGGCGAAGTCGCTGGAGTCTGTTAGGATAAATAAGGGTTTATTCTTGAGAGAATAATGGAGCATTACGCCTTCGCAAAATTTGTTTTTTACGTTTTCAAATGCTTTTGTCTTCTTTTCTGTGCAGTGCCACTTCTCGTTTTTCCTCAAGAGGTGTAGTAGTGGTACTGTCGATTCGCCGTGCTTGCGGGTGAATTTGCTGTAATAGTTTATTAACCCGAGGAAATCCCGTAATTGTTTGATATTCTTAGGTGCCGGAAATTCCTTAATTTCCTTGATTTTTTCAGGGACGGGACAATTTTCGTTGGGTGTTAATATGTGTCCGAGGATTTTTGCTTCTTGTCGGAAAAATTGAGATTTCTCTAAATTTAGTGTCAGGTCATAAGTTCTGATCATCCTAACAATTCGTCGATGTCATTGATGTGTTCGCCGAAGGTTTCGGCCGTACGTAGTAGGTCGTCTACAAATTTGATGACGCACCCGAGACCCTGTAGTACCTTCTCTGGTCCTCTTACCAGGCTGGCTGTGCTTGTCCTTAATCCGAACGGTGTTACTCGAAATTCATAACAGCGTCCTCGGTGCATAAATGCGGTATATTTCCTGGAATCAGGTGTGAGGGGTACTTGCCAGAAACTGGATTTCAGGTCTAACGTAGTTATGTATCTGACGCTTCTGCATTCCTGGAATAGTTCATTCGGTGTTTGCATACACTCGTTATCCGGTTCGAGAACTTCGTTTATTTTCCGGTCATCGAGGCATATTCTGATTTCTCCGTTTTTCTTAGCTACTACGACGAGGGGGCTAGTGTATGGACTGGTGGATTTTTAGATTATTCCTTGGTTTGTTGAATTTTTTATTCCGGTGTCTACGCTCTCTCGATACATAATAGGTACTGGATAGTTCATTGCTTTGAATGGTTCGTGTGGCTTAACTTCGGGCTTGTGTTCGTACGAGTTTAGTAGTCCTGGTGTTTTAAGAAATACCTTTCTGTTTTTCTAGCAGGTCCTGGACTGTCTGTTTTTTCTTTTTGTCCAATCCTACAGTGTTTTTTCTATTTCTTGTGTGATTTCTTGGTCTGTAATTACATATTTTTCTTCGTCTTCAATGGTGACCCTATGTATTTCTTGCGGGTTTATTTGGCTGGAGACGTATGGGTTATTGAATTTCACTCGAAGCCTTCGGAAAGGGATCATGGGTACTATGAACGATATCTCGTATTTTTCGAGGTCGATGTGCGTTTTTATTTTTCCGAGGAAGTCTATTCCCAGGATGCAGTCAGTGGTTAGCCGTGGGACTATTATGAGTGTATTGTTGGTCCCTGTATTTTCTACTGTTATTTCTGCAAAAATTTGGCGGGTTACCCTAATTGCTCTTCCTGAGGTTGCACCTCTTACCGAGACTCCTGTCAGTGGTAGCATGGGGCACCTGTTTATGAGTGTTGTATGGTCGATCGCGAACTGCTCCGAGATTGCGCTTATTTCGCTACCAGTGTCTTAATTAACACTCGGATGATTATACCCTCAATGTGTATCTGGACTATGGGACATTTTGGCCTTGATTTGAGTAACGGGGTGTCGTCTTCCTTCGTTAAAAATTCCCTCGTGTTTTCGCCGTATCCTAGCGTCACCTCTGCTACGGTTAGTTTTCGAGAGGTGACGATTTCTCGTTTTCCGAATTTTTGGGAGAGGTTATTAGCTCTAGGGGTTCGGTACGTCCTTCCTCGAATTCTATGGTGCGGATGCTTATTGTCGCTTCTTGCGGGTTATCTCGAGGTCGCCATGGGTATTTGTTTTCTTCCCGGGTTTTGAAGCGATTGTCTTTGTCACCTTGTGGTGTTGGTGTTCTTTCATTTTGTCTCGAGTTGGTGTAGTTGTTACGGTTGTTGGATGGTGTTTGATATTTTTCGCGATAATTGCGCTGTTCTCGGTCATTTGTTTTCTGCTGTGTGTTGTTCTGATTTGTGTTTGGCAGGTGTTACATTTCGCATTGTGGTGGTTTTATGCGTTCTTTATTCCCGGGTCCCTCCTCGTCGTATGATGATAGTAGGTCTAATAGGCGAGAAATCGTTTTTATCCCGAGTTTTCGAATGGTAGCTCTGACATCGTCGGGGAAATGTCTTGTAATTTTCTGTACGATTTCCTCTTCTGTGAGTTCTGGCCTTATATCGCGAACTAGGCTTATGTAATGGAGTGCGTATCCTATGCGAGATTGGTTTTTCGTCTTGTTCTACCATTCATAAACGAGCTTCATTTTAATGGCATTTTGTATTTCCTCGTTCCAAAATCGGCGCTTGAATTCTTTTTCGAACTCTCCCCAATGTCTTATAGAGCCTCGCGTGATATTCCACCAACTTCTTGCAATACCTGTCATGCACTGGTTTATGATTATGTTTAAATGATAGCGGGGAACATACACGTCCCTATATGATCGCAGATCGCACAAGAATTGCTTAGGTTGTTCGTGGGTTCTTCCGTTGAGTGTGGGTGCCTCGAGTTTTGGGTTGCTATTTGTAGCGGTGGTAGTACTTGGTCCTTGTGGTGTTATGTTTTCGTAAGGGATTTGTCTTGTGGTTCCTGCCCTTCCATTTGTTAATATGGGCGAGAGTGGACGTGGTAATTCCTCATTCCCTGTGCTATTTGTGTGTTCTTCTCGGGTTACGTTGATTGGTGCTGCTTCCTGCTTATCTGTTCGATGGTTTTCGCAAGTGTTTATAAACGTGGAACTTATCCTCTGCTGATTGTCTCGATGGTTGGTTATTTCGTTCACCTCATCGTGTAGAGTTTCGATTGAATGGGTCACCTCATCGTCTAGAATTTCGATTGAATGGGTCATGTAGTGCTGTATGGATTCGATTTTTCTTATAGGTTCTGGTCTAGTGTGCGGAAGCGTTGTTCCTGTATTGCGCTCTCTGATGCCTGCCTCTGCTGCATTTCCTCGAGAATCGCCAGTAGTGATTGCATGGCCAACTGTTGTACTGCTTCGTGGGGTACTGGGCTTAAGGTTGTGGAGATTGGGTGCCCCGTAGTGTTTGCTGTTAAATTGTATGAATTGCCGTTGTAGTTTTGTGCTGCTAATGGGTGTAATTGGTGCCTGATTCCCTCGTACGCCCGTCTGTGGTGTTTGTTATGCGCGGTCGTATGCTTGATGCGTTTAGAAATGCGTCTGATATGGGGGGTATACTTGAAGATATATTATAACGGTCGAGATTTCAAATATCTTTGTCGGGCTGCAAATCGAACGCGATAGAGAGCTAAAATCGTTAAAGATTCATCAGAGCGCGTACACGCGAATTTCATACGCTCATCGCTATTCACGCGATAACATCGCAGACAGCTATGCCAAAAGGAGCTGTAAAATTGCAGAACATGATGCAAGCCCGCCTCCATGTAGTATCGTCGACCGCTGAAAGGCCAATCGGTCCGACTTCCTATCGCCCCAGCGGTACCCCTCTGGTGGTAACATCGCAATGCGATCCATCTGTAGAAAATTCTTTCAAAACACTCTCATACATGCTGATGCTATCGTGTATGCTTCTGCAAAAGGACAGAGACTTCTGCAATGTATAAGTAACTCGTGAAAAGCTAGACACGCTTGTCTCAAAACCGTAACATTTGTACGATAATATTGCACAAATTCCAGCGCAAAATCAAATTTATAATCGACGCGATTCGATTCTTTCCCATACCGTTTTAAAAATCGCTCGCGATCCGCTGAGAACATTGTGTCGGCTAAGTAAAAATGCACAGTCGGTAGAGAACCTATGTCATTTCGATATCCCGATGTGTTAAATAAATGCGCAAATGTACCTCTTGCAACCTCATCCGTGAAACCAAAGGTCTTAGGTAAATCCTACAGATCCATGGGTAAATAGTTTAGGCTATCGAGAAAAATGACATTGCCACTCTTCTTCGAGACAAGCTTCGTACCGTTCATAATTAGAGAGAGCAGCTGTGTTTTTTGCACTTCAATTAGATACCGTAGAATAAACTGCGCGTCGAAACTTCTTGCAATATGAACAATACAGATGGCCTTTTTAAATTCTTGCGAAAATGCCGATTTCTTGAGTTCCCTAACAGGATCTTCGACAAACACGAATTCACGCTTACCACATTCAGCACAATCGATGTCTATATCTGTGATATCGAGACATGCCATGCATACGCATTGTGAAACACATCAATTTGGCTCGTGAATTCGTGTCGATTTATCATCTGCAACGTGGTAGGATATTTGAGCACTACGTCCTCCTCGCACGACGGCTGCCAACACGATCTCGCAGGGATTTTACCATAAGATCGCCGAACTTTATTTCATTACTTTTATTGTTGTTTGTATTTTTATATTACACTCTGTACGACCGGGTGGACCGGTGAATAGGGAGAGAGGGAGCGCACCACATCTACCGATTGCGGACTTCGGGATTCGACAATGTATACCGACAGGCATTTTACATCTTTCTCTCTTGGGATATACCCCTGTCCCGCTCGACGTTTACCTACAAGCGACACGCCGCTGTCTATCTTCGTCTATCATCTACTGGCAGCAATTTATCTATCTCATGGGGTTCATCTGCTAGACTGAGCTACGCATCGTTATTATCTGTTGCTAATTTATGCATTGTCCTGCTGAGGCGCTAGTCGTGGTCATCCAGCGACACCGATGCCCCGAATTAACCGAGTTTGACTCGTTAGGAGGGGATCATAGTTCATGGGCGCGCGTGCCGGCAGGACCTCCGGGCTTATTCCCGGTTATCGTCGAGCGAGTCGGACGTAGCGCATTGTTGTCCCGCTATCCTGTTGACCATCGGAAATTTCGGCTCTACATTTGGTGGTTGTTTGACGAAATTTATTCGAGAGTCGTTATCGTACCGGAGGAACCCTGTTGGACGACTAAGTTGGGGAAGTCTAGATCGCGAGAGAGACGGACAAAGTCGATTTTTGGAAATTATCAAGGACTTTCGAAGAACATGGCGGCTGCATCGTCTCGGTGAGCTTTCTTTCTCTCTATGGTCTTTCGTCGTTTTATCTGAAGTTTGTACAACTGACATTATTAGAGCTGGGCCATACCTATGACTCCTGTATACCGTGCATAGAGTATCAATTTCTATCGGGTCCGACTGCGTCTGTTAGTGTGTAATCTCGAAATCGTTTGGCGGTTAGTGCCGGGAAGAAGTCAATCGTTTCTTAGTCGTTTTTCTTTGCATTTGCTGACTGTTAAATCGCGCGCGAGTTGGTACGTTATTCCGTGGTATGAACGTGTGAAAGGGATTTGAACGTGACAGACCGCGTCGCGGATTTTTACAGAACTATAGATCATTCACTTCGCCTATTTAATTATATTGACGCTTATTGATTTACATTATTTAATTTATTTTCGGTTATTTATTTGTTCCTATTATGTGGGACGTTATTTGATTGTTTTTGTAAGCTTATGCAGTGCGCGTTCGGCCGTCGTCCCGTATTTTGTACGTTGTAGAGAGGGATTTGCACGGTTCGAAGCATATCTTGCATTGTTAGACCGTCCGTTACTTTTATTATCTTTTACATGACTAACGTAGAGGTTATTGCGATTATATTGATGTGAGTTATTTGGTATTATTTTACTTCATTAAATTGATGCTCAGTAATTATTGTTTCGCTGATGAGTGATTCTCGGTTTGGTCTGCCTGCGACTTTCTAGTTAAGAGATTCGAACAAGTAAAGGCCTCGCGTACGTGAGTTTCCGGCGTCCCGTGATTATAGACTTATTTTGTGTATGTTGGATTCGTCCGGTATAGGCCGTATCGCGAACTGTATTTCGAGGCGACCTGTTATTCGACTTTGTCTGATTCCGTTTTGTCCTTTCCTGCTATTATTCGAAATTCGAGACGAGCGTTGTTGGCAATAGAGTGTATGTAACGAATGAGAGTGAGAGAGAGGACGCGAGCGACGGGATAACTCGTACTGCCAAAATAATGAAGTTTATGAATTGTTAAAAAACCAAGATTGATTTTACGGGATATTCCCTTTTAAATTTTTTTTCCTGTTTGGTATTGTGATATGTTGCTAAATCAGTAATCATTTTTCTTTCTTTCAAATAAATAAATGATCGGCCGAGTGGCATTTGTAAATCTCGTACCTGCGATTGTTGTTGGTATTATTTATTTATTTTATTCCTTGAATTTATTTTGGTTGTTCTTCTGTCGTATAGTTTTATTTCTTGATTTTATTTATGGATTCTATTTTTAATTGATTTTATTCATTGACTTTATTGATTAATTTAATTCATGGACTATAAGTCCATGAATTAAAGTGGTTATAAACCACTTTGACAGTCCGAACAGCCTTGAACAGCTGTAGCTAGCCTGGGCTGAGTCTGGTCAAACACCTCGTTATATTTTCTTCCGGCGCGTAAGCGCCTGGCGCCCAGCTCGAAAGAGTAAAAATAAAAGAAAGAAAAATAGCTCGGACCAGCTATAGGTAACGTGGTGCGTTGAGGTGCAAATTTACGTTACACATCGTGCAATTTTTTGTGTTGCCATGTCTCAAAATCATAAAACAAAAATCTCGTCCAAGGTTTGTCTTTTTTTTTCCTTTGACGCCTCTGATTTCATAAGAGATGCTATAAAACACGCATGAGTAGTCGGTTGAGTTTGCCTGCATGTGTTACAAAACTATATACACCTCGTGCATGCATCTGTTCATCCGTGATTTTAATCATACGCGAGCAGTCTCTACAGATTTTTAATACTTTGCAAACACCGTACTCGCTGACACTGAGCCCCACCCTTTTGATGAGCTAGGCGAAAAGCACCAAAGAACGGGCGATTACAGTCAGCGCAATACTCAGACTAAGAATCTCTATTACCGTTGCAATAAGTGGATTCACACCAGACACATTAACAGCTACAGCGATGCTCGAGTACTCACCTATACTTAGAGATATACTGTGTACAGAATCCTTGACTACTGAGCAAGACAGCGTGATTTAACACGTTGAGCGCCGCGTCACCCAGATCCGGGTGACGGGCCATGTTTTCGTAGGTAGCCTCGTCAAACTGGGCGCTCAACGTGTTAATATTGGCTGGTAGTAGTGTGTTTGAGAATCCGTCCAGATGTAGTTGAGCGAATCTGTGAATGTATTGAAAATTATGAAACTTCACTCACGGCAGGGAAAAAAAAGAAACCAGACTGCAGGATGTTTTATGGAGAAAGTGGTTTATTTTACCATCCACTTGGCGGTTACAAAACATGTCAAATTTAGAAGAAAATAAATTTTATAAAAATAAATACACAAAAAATAGAAAATTAGAAAGTGGATACAAATAAATAAATTGAATTGACTTTTGATTTGAGTGACCAGCACACAATTGTATTAATTGTGCGTTGTCTGTTAATGAGTGAAGTGTACGTGGTACAGCCAGCGCTGCATCGCACGCCACGGATTGAGAAATGTGAGAGCTTGGAAGATATCACTCATTCCCAGTAAATTCGCTGTAGAATTGCAAAAGAGAATGTACAGGGAAAAAGTGAGAGCACTTGCAAATATATTGCTTGAGTGCTGGAATTTTTACTTGACAGACCGTGCCGCAGCCAACGCTGCAGAGCACGACCAAGTGAGCTTGAGGATGCACAAATGAGTGGAATGGATTCACAGTACTTTCCCAGCAAGCTTCGTTGGGGGGAAGTACAGTGAATTAATAAGAACACACGCAATTATATTAATAGAGTATACAACATGTGATGTGAAAACGTGGTGCAGCCCGCGCTGCAGAGCACGCCACAGTGTGAGACCTTTATGTGGATGCACCGATGTGTATTTCACTCCTCACCGTTATTGAATTATTATAAATTATAGCGGTGTACTCGTACCTTATTTTAAGTCCTGGTGAGCACGAAAAGCTGAGTTGATGCGGTGATAGCGATGAAAATTGTCGGAGCGAGGCAGAGATGTGTGCACTGTTCGAGCGGGTTTTTACGTAAGTGTCAGGTTTTAAAATATGGCTACGTCTTACAAACGAGTCGTTGTGCGCTGAAGTCAACTGAGTGAGATAGCCGGTGAGCTAAGCCGAAGTCAATCGAAAGAGATAGCCTCTCGCTTAACGCGGCACGCCTGCGAGTCACAGCATCGGCTCTGCGAGGTACTGCCTCGGCCATCTCCGGCATAGCCGAGCGCAGCATGATACACAGCAGGAACAGGTCGACGCACGGCGAATATCGATCGCCGTGCGCCAGCTGATTATCCAACATAGTGAGAAAGCTCGTAATAAAGAATGAAGAGCGTGTGATTAATTTTATCTATTGCCAAGAGTACGGATTTTCGTCCGTCGTACAGAGCCGGAACACGTTTGCCGAAGGTGAGAAATTCATAAACAATTATCGCAATATGCTTCTGAACCAAGTTCTTCTGAAAGAGTTGGATATCGCGCACCCTGTATCCTCTAGACAGTGTCGTTACCCCCGCATTACGTATGAGCTCCATAGCTGCTGTATATTGCGCTCCACGAAGTCCGTTCCGAATTTGACTCCACCGTTTGCGTAGCTCGCCCGTACGAATTTGACAGCGTTCGGCATGTGCTCGGGCTGTGACAAGGGATCATTGTAGACATAAATTATTGCTATTACTTGTTCGTAAGATTGACGTTTTTGCCATAGACTCGTGCGTAAGCCTGATACCCTCACGAACGCCTTTGACGGTTCGTACTATACACGTCGTCATTCTGCAGGTACCATCGTCTATTCGAAAATCATGCGCACTCTGAACTACACTATAATTAAGCGCCATATATCAGCACGAACGATTTCACGCGCTGGTCGAAATGATACAGGCCCTTGCGAGAAAGACGGCACGCTCAGAGTCATACCCACATAATCATGTCCCTCGTACGATTCTGTAAGATAAGTGAGAATATCACGTACACTGCCCTCGAACCAAGTCAGATGATCAATACCGTCCGGTGGTTGACTGCATCCTGAAGCGTGGAAAATATCGCCTCTTCTCATTGTGTATACCGAAGCGTTCACCAGTAGGCAAAATATCACCTTCCAGTATCGCAGTTCTTCCGTCGCCGGTCTGCCCATCTGCCATCCCATCATCAAGTATAATTAAAAATATTATTAGAATTTTTTTATTTTATTTTATTTTTGTTGCTAGATATACCGTGTATATGAAATGTGTAAAGTAAAAATTACGAACTTATATTTGCTTTTAGTCCTCGAATCCCTCGAAAGCTCCAGGGAACCGTCAACGCATTTTGTAAACCAACTGGATTGTCGTCGGTCTCGGCACAGTGAATCGTGCAAAGCGAAAAACGGCTGGGTCCGTTTTTTCTCGTACCCTATTTTTTCATGTTTATAGTTATTATTCCCTTAACTCTTATTATCTTTATTTTTTGTTACGTAATTGTGTTATTACAAGCTTATCTGAATCTACTGGGTCTTCCTCCTTCTCCTCCTTCTCCTCACTCTCCAAGTCGTCCTCCTCCATCCGTTCTTTTTCTTCTTCTTCTTCTTCCTCATCGGCGTCTGTATTGCTATTGGTATCATCGCTTGAACTGCATTGTCGCGACGGACCTGCGACGACTCCATCTGGTTCTTTCGTAGGACCGTCCGTGAAAACACCGCTTGTTGGTTTATATTCGCAGAACGGCTGGGTAAAATTTATCCACTGATTCTCTGCAGCGCTATCACCATCGTTATTTCTGCTATGGTCATCTGAATCGTTTCTGCCTTCCTCATTGAAATCATAGGTGTCGGATCTCATTTCTCCATCTTCATATCGTCGAACAATATAAAAATCTTGCGAAATAAGGGAAATAAAATAAAAGTAAATAATGCAGTATATTACTTACGACTTTCACTGAGTATGGGCTGCATAACAGGTTCTTTCAGCCATCCATGTCGGCAAATAACACGCACCACCGAATGAATAATTATTTTATTATCAAATAGCCGAACATTATGCACGTCAAGTAAATGGCGCTGATCACACTCGCACAGAATACCTCGAATTTCACGCACAACCGCTTGCGTCGGAAATTTTCATAGTGTGGCCGGATTCCCTCATCGCGAATTCAACGAAGGGCTACGCTTCAATATAAACTCTCTCAATTTTCTTATCAATGAGCGTTTAACCACCCCGACCATAATTGTGCTGTTAAAGTGGTAGTAAACGCAGTAAATCAGACAATTAACTAGAGATTTTTCAAAGTGGCACGCTTTTATATACTACTGTGTTAAAAAAGTAAGGTGAATTTTGTTTTGAAATAAAATTTTTTTATTTATTCTTCCAAATCGTTTTCGTTCCCCTCAAAATAATCTCCCCTAGCTACAATACACTTATGCCAACTTTTTTGTCAACCTTTGAAGCATGCTAAAAAGTCGTCCTCAGGTATAGCCTTCAATGCGCGTAGCGATTCACGTTTGATCTCTTCAATCGACTCAAAACGATTTCCCCGGAGTGGTCTCTTGAGCTTTGGGAACAGCCAGAAGTCACACGGTGCTAAATCAGGCGAATACGGTGGTTGTGGAGCAACATAAGTGGAGTTTTTGGCGAAAAACTCACGAAGAACCAGTGCTGTGTGCGACGGTGCATTATCGTGGTGCAAAATCCAAGTGTTGTCTTTCAATAATTCTGGCCTTTTCTTGCGAATAGCTTCACGCAAACGACGCATAACACTTAAATAATATTCCTTGTTGACAGTTTGGCCAGTGGGAAGGAATTCGTAATGCACCACACCACGATAATCGAAGAAAACTGTCAACATGACCTTGATTTTTGAGCGACTTTGGCATGGATTTTTCGGTCTTGGTTCACCTTTGGCACGATATTCGCTCGATTGATCGGTTGTTTCCGGATCACAGGCATAAATCCAAATCTCATCGCCCGTAATAATTTGCTTGTAGACGTCCTGATAGTCAGAAATCATTGATTCACATGCTTGAACGTGATGCTCTTTTTCGAAAAAATTGAGAAATTTCGGCACCAAACGCGATTTGACTCTTCTGAGGCACAAATGATCCTTCAAAATTACTTGCACTGATCCAATCGATATTGCAAGCATGTCGGCAAGGTCTCGAATTGTTAATCGACGATTTTCGAGCACCAATTCCTTGATTTTCTTGATGTGTTGCTCATCAATTGACGTCGATGGTCGTCCAGAGCATTCCAAATCATCAACACGTTCTCTGCCTTCTTTAAAGTCTTTGTACCACTTGTAAACATTTTCCTGTGACATAGTCTCGTCACCGAAGGCCTTTTGTAACATTCGATACGTTTCAGCGGCGGAAATTTCATTCCGCAAGCAAAATTTAATAGCACTTCTTTGCTCAACAAAATTCGACATCGTAAAAATCGCCAAATTCACTTTTCTTTGTTCACAAAACCAAGCGTAAACTAAAAACTAATGATGATATTGACATGTGATTTGTCACAGATGTCACTAACAGTCCTACCAACTTGAAAAAAAAAATCATTTGTCCGATTCGGTTAACGCGGGAAGTTTAAATAAAAAAATCACCTTACTTTTTGAACACAGTAGTATATTCGTTTAATACACTCTTTCTTTCCATATTCTGCAGCAATTTAATGAATACGACTAACCAAGAAGATGGCCGAATACGATCACTTTGCAAAAGCAAGATTCGTGACAATGTTTAGCGATGATGACGTAAATGTAAGACCCTGTTACGTAGTAAATTATCGAATTTCGACGATTATCATATTGTTCTCACCTAATCTCAAGGCTCTCGGCCATGAGGAAATTCATCGAACTTTGGTGATGAAGATCATTTAGTTTCCATGCTACATCTTGTTTGTATATTAAGGTGTGAGTATGCCCATACGTGAGCGAGAGTGTGCAATTGAATTGAGGTATATTTTCTGCTGCTGTTACTAGGCTGTTAAGGAGAATGCTACAAATATCAAAGGATATTGGTGAGTCATTTTTAGTATCAAAAGTGACGGCGCTGCAATTAGATGGTGGGGGTAATTTGTATAAAACGGAGTATGAGTACCGCCGACATTTCATCCGAACAGTTACAGTCTACGAGAAAGCAATAAAAATGGTAAACAACGGTGCTACGCATTACACGACATCACCCTATATAGCGAGCCCCGTTATGTACGGTTTAAATAAATCATTCGGTAGAATAATCATCGGCGGTCTCGAGTTGAACTCTGCGTATTTTTCGTCAGCAATGAAAATATTGACGAATACTTTTACCCGAATTACACTCAGTGCGAACGAGTGGAGAGTGTTTAATGATTTTCCTCGCGTACAACGATATTTTGAAGCTCCTGGAACTGATGCCGAGAAAATGTGTAATACCTGCATATACACAGTACATTACATACTTCTAACTTCGTGTTATCAGCACAGAGCTGTCTCCTTTGGTAAAATAAGCGGTAGTGCTAATGAGGAATACGAGCATCAAGCGGAATGTGGAGAACCGAAATGGAAACACTTCCGAAAATACTCTCCAAACATTATTCTGCAGAGGCCGACATTTGATATGCTCGTCGAAATAAGTAGAAAAATTGATATTCATATGCAAGCTCTAGAGAGCGAAAGTAAAATAATTCAGCGATGTATGAACGAGGTGGTATCATATGTCCGTGAAAAAAAAGGTGTCAGTGAAACACATCGTGCAACAGCGTATGAGATCATCGGTCCCAAGGAATACTTTCAAGAAGCGCTCAACCATATCGCGATCTTGGTGACGCCGAAGAATACGAAAAATTATTTTGTCTGAGATAATTGTGCTGTATCGGGGGTTGCGTCATCAACGCAATAACGTTCCGCGGGTGCAGCTATTGTAATACAGGCACCATTGTAAATATTTGTATATAGTGTATACTATGCTCGAGTTATTATAAAGTGTACGCTGAGGAAGATCATAGAAAGAGAGAAGAAATGTGACCTGGCGCAGTCCTAAACCCCGAGCATCAGCGAAGGTCTCCGACAGAAAGAAGAAGAAGCTCTCATCTTTGTTTCATTAACACAGCAGATCATAGAATACGTACCGGTATCGATTCGCAGCGAAGCAGCGGAGCTTGGGATGTAACAATAAGAAAATAAAAATAAAAATAAAAAATTCAAATAAAAAATAACAAAAAATATTTTTGCAGAACAAGCAGCCCCTGCATATAAACAGACACGAAAGAACCACTATTCGCGTTATGGAGAACGAGAGGAGGACACATAAACGGTGCATCTGGATCTAGCTTCAGGAAAGGGAAGCGTCACCCGACATACTCACCCACAGTTGACACCGACGGTAGCATGCCAACTTTGTCTAATGAGTCGAGGTATACCAAGTAAGACAATACCAGTTTTTCTGTGCGCGTTGTTTATATTGACCCGTGCGAACAATTAAACACTTGTTTTATTCTTTTTTCAGAATTACACTGTAATGATGACAACGTCCCCAGTGAAAAAATAAATTGTGTTGGATAATCAGCTGGCGCACGGCGATCGATATTCGCCGTGTGTCGACCTGTTGCTGTGCTCGAGCACGCAGCGTTCGGTTGGGCGGAGATAGCCGAGGCAGGGCTTCGCGGAGCCGAGGTTGTGCCTCGTAGGCATGCCGTGTCGAGCGAGAGGATGTCTCTCTCGCTTGACTTCGGCTTCGCTCACCGGCTATCTCTCTCAATTGACTTCAGCGCCCAACGACGCTTTCATATCCCGCAGCCATGTTGGATATTTTGACACTTACGTGAAAATCCGCACGGAACAGCGCACGCACTTTTCAAGGCTCGGACAATTTCACTCTTCTCAACCGGATTATCTCACCTTCGTTTGCTCAACAGGACTCAAAATCAGGTACGAGTGCATTGTTATACTTTACCATAAATTCAATGGCAATGAGGAGTTGGATTCTCATCGGTACATCAACATTTTTGGTCTAACTTTTTGGCGGCATTGCAGCACATGTCACGCCACGTTTCCTCTCAGCTTAATTTGCCGGTATAATTAATATAATTATGCAGGTGTACAATATTCGCTGTACTTTTCCCCAGGACATCTGCTGGAAGAGTACAGCGACTATACACGGCTCATTTTGTGCATCCTCATTATGTGTTGTATTGTGCTACGCAGTGCTGCCTGCGTAGCTTGTCTCATACATGTAGAGCACTTAAGCAATTCAATTGCAAGTGCTCTCACCTATTTGCTGCAACTTCTCTCAGATAAATCGGCTGAGAGCTTGCAGTAAATAATTGACACATTTCAAGCACTCATTTTTCTCATAGCGTGGCGTGCTCCGCAGCACTGGCTGCAGCACGCACACCGCTCTCATTACCTACAGCATACAATTAATATAATTGTGTGCTGGTTCTCAGTCCAAATAGTAAAATCAAATTTAGCCTATTTAATTAAATTCAGTTTTCTAATTCTCAAATTTTTGGTGTATTTATTTTCATTATTTTGTATTTTTTTAAATTTAGTATATTTTGTGTTTCTTTTCATATTTAAAATAACTGTTTTAAAATGTATTATCACATTGTGTGTGCGGAAAGTAATAAACCACTTTCTCCAAATTCCATCTACTAGTCTGGTTTCATTTCCACCCTGTTGTGAGTTAAGTCTCATATTTTTCCAATATATTCGCAGGTTCAAGATCTGTTAAGTTACACCGGACGGATTTCTCAAACAAATTGAAAGTAATATTACGAGTGAAAACTCAAATTGATTACAAGTAAATTAAAGTAAATAAAATGGGACATTTTATATTAAAAACTGAGTTCGTTGAGTGATTTGTAAAATGTTTATGTGTTGAGAATCCGTCCGGATGACACTTGACCGATCTGTGAATGTATTGAAACGGGATGAGAACTCACTCAAGGCAAGAGGAAAATAACCAGACACATAGATGTTATGCTGAGGAAGCGGTTTATTTCTGCCTTCCTTCGCAGTATTCAAAATACAATTTCAAACAACACCAGTTTAATAAAATAATTGCAAATTCATACCAAAAGGCTTTAATTTAGAAATTGTCCAAAATGTAAATTTAGTTAAAATACAAAATTATAAAATTAAACAATCAAATAGAATTTTAGAATGATAATGTGAGCAGCACACAATTATATCAATTGTGTGCTGAATGTAATTTTGAGACAGCGGTGCGTGCAACGCAGTCAGGACTACGCAGCACGACACGCCGATGCTACTGAGTGTAATTCACTGCATCCACTCAGCAGTGTATTGCAGAATGGTTGCAATGAATGAATGAGAGCACTTCCAACTAACTTTGCTTGAGTGCAGTAATTTTGTGTGCGACCAGCTACGCAGTCAACACTGCGTAGCACAATACAACATAGAATGAGGCTGTACGGTTGAGTAAAAAATATTAACTGTACTTTCCCAGCAGATTTACTGGGGGAAAATACAGTGAATATGAGGCACATGCTTAATTATATTAATTAAGCCGGCAAAATAACATGAGGAGAACGTGGTACAGCATGTGCTGCAACGCACGCCACAAGTGACACCCAGTGCTGATGTACCATTTTCTCCTCTCTGACAGTGAATTAATTACATAATTATGCTAGAGCACTCTTACCTTGAGCAATGAGTCCTGATGAGATATGTTGAGCGATGCCGATGTAAAAAGGTTGATGTAAAGTCCCAAGAGTCCCGTGGATGCGCGTGCTGTCCAAAGGATGTGTGTCGCAAAAGGTGCCAAATTCTCAAGATGGCTGCGAGTATGAAAGTTTCGTTGGGCGCTGGAGTCAGTTGAGCGAGATAGCCGGTGAGCGAAACCGAAGTCAAGTGAGAGAGACATCCTCTCGCTCGACGTGGCGTGCCAACGAGGCACATCCTCGGCTTCGCGAAGCCCATGCCTCGGCTATCTTCGACTCAACCGAACAACGCGTGGTAGAGCAGCGCAACAGGTAGGCGCACGACGATTATCGATCGCCGTGCGCCAGCTGATTTTTCAACAATATGCGAGAATGCGAATGCATAAGTTCGAGAGAGAGAGAGAGAAAGAGAGAGCCGGATCATATTCTACACTTTTTACAGCAGAGCAAGCGTTTCATGATGAACACAATACAAATTACGATAACGATCAAATCAGTGACGTCGAGAAGCTTTACTACTTAAAGATAAGCCTCAAGGGATCCGCAACTCAGCTGAATTCAAATGTGCCAATCAACAGCGATGCATTCACCTCATCATGGCAAATCATCAAAGACAGGTTCAACGACAAAGAGAGACTCATCCTGTCATACATTGAGAAACTTCTCAGCAACACTCGACCAGTGGCGAAGACGGCAGCAGCACTCAACACATTAATCAGTTCAACCAAAGAAATAATCAACGCACTCAATGTTCTCGGAGTCGACACAGAATCATGGAACTCCGTAATAATCTTTGTAGTCGCTCAGCGCCTCGACACGTCCATGCGTGAAGCATCGGAGTACACGAGAAGCGTTCACAAGTAACCACCGTCGTTCCAAGACTTGATGGGATTCATCGAATCTAGAGCGAGAGCCCTAGAAATAATTCCGATCGACCCAGACCAATCAGCTGACAGGGCCAGCACCAAATCATCGAGACGACCATTACGCTCAACAGCTCAGCCAGCAAGGAACTCTCACCATGCATCTACTCAACCGAGGCCACACCAATATCCGTGCGACCACTGTGGTGGATCGCATTACATTGTGAGCTGCGCCAAGTTTAGAGAACTTCAACCTGCTGATCGCGACCAGGTTGTGACTGAGCATAGATTATGCTTTAATTGCTTTGGACATCACAACCTCCACTCGTGCCAATCAACAATCAACGTGCAAAACGTGCGCAAAGCACCACACGATGATTCCTTTGCCATCCACGACAAGAACAGCATCACAGTCAAATCAACCGAGCACGTCAACAAGATCTGCTACAGCTCATCCAAGCACCAGCTCACGTCAATGAGAAATTGACGTGCCATTTTGCCAGCTCACCAACTCACACGGTAGGACAGCAGTTCTACTAGCAGCGTGTCAAGCGCTACTCACCACATCTTTCGGCACTCACCGAGTCAAATTACTCATTGATCCAGGATCAAAGCTCACCTTCGTCTCAGAACACCTCGTATCAGATCATGGGCTTACTCATCAACACTCATCAAATCCAGTATCGGCATTGGAAACACGAGATCGATGCAAACAAGAGGTAACACCACATTAACATTACGATCATCTCATTCATCACAAGGGGTTACCATCACAGCTCACATACTCACCAAGTTGACGAGAACATTACCATCAGTACACACACAACCACAGGAGTTGCCACACATCTCATCATTGCAATTGGCAGACCCTGAATTCTTAACACCAAAACCAGTAGACATCATCATCGGGGCTGATTCATATGGGCTAATCATCCAGCCTGGTATCAAGAAACATTCAGACGTCTTACCGATTGTACAAGCAACAATATTTGGGTCGATTATTCTTGGTCCAATCCCAGAGAATTATTCAACGCCGAGCAACTCATACCACATAGTAGTCGAATCATCAAACAAGGAACTCCAAGATCTTCTCACGCAGTTCTGGGTTCAAGAAGGAACACCATCGACCACAGATCACAAGCTCACCGCAGACGAAGAAGCGTGTGAAAAGCATTTTCAAACGACTCACACTCGAGACGAAGAAGAACGATAAATCGTGCGAATCCCACTCAAATCATCACCATCGAGTCTAGGAGACTCACAACTCACTTCTCAACTATGTCTACAATGACTCATGAAGGAATTGTCAACAAATAACTTATACACCAATTTATTGTAACGGTAATTTCTATCATTAACAATAATTTTTTATTTATCGTGGGAGTTCGGGCTCGAACACAGGACTAATTAATATTAGACTTCGAGGTGAGTGAGAATAGGGTTAATTAATAAAAAAATTATTTTATAACAAGTTATTTTACAGTTCCCGGCATCTACTATCTAGGATAGTGCATTCGAATTTGGGAATTCCGACGATTATTTTTATATTATTTCGGCTTATTTGCGTTCAAATTCTCGGTATCCTCGGGAGTCTATTGTTTTCCTCGTGCAGCGGTATTACGGTATACTCGGTGCTCAGATATCCCCCACCACTAGCTATTTTGCTTCGCACTTGCTCCTTCGATAGAGTGTATTAACTCTATTTACAATTCTTTCCCTTTCACTCTTATTTCGCTTTGCCTCTCTCTCCTCGTGCAGCGGTATTACTGTATACTCGGTGCATAGATATCCCATACCACTAGCTACTTTGCTTCGCATTCGCTCCTTCGATAGAGTGTATTAACTCTATTTACAATTCTTTCTCTTTCACTCTTATTTCGCTTTCTCTCTCTTTCTCTTTTCCACTTATCCAGTCGGGCGATTCCCGTCTAGACTGCGATTTTAATTACTCGATTTAATTCTATGCCTTATATGCTATCTGCTTGTATGTACTACTTAATCTATGCACTTAATTTTACCTAGATCTATTCTCTAACTCCTTCTCGTTTGATATCCTGTCGTGCATCGATATTCGGGAATTCCTGCGATTATTTCATCATTATTTCTTCTTATTCGAACCTAAATTCTCGGTATTCTCGGGCTCGAGCTTCGGTTACGTGCCTACGCCTTCAGCATCGAGAGAATTTCGGAGGTGTGACGTAGATCGTTTTTGTCACCTCTCCGGGTTCAGTGGCGTCCTGCCCGCAGTGTTCGGTGCCTACACCGAGTTTCTCGCTCACTCGCTGTCGGACTTCTCGCTTTTATTATGATCGCGAGCCTTCTGTCACAAACAGCTATCAGCCGGCATGCCTTATTTTTTTTTAAATATGCTTCTTGCTTGCTATTATGTCCTATCTCGATAATTTCTTGGATGCTTCTTTATACTCTTAAAGTCCCTAAATGCGAATACCTCACATTATACAACTCATTCATGGAAAAGTATGAAGAATGTGATCACATAATACGTGCATCATCTTACCATCAGTCAACTGAAATGAGCGATTCCGTTCATGACTATTGTGGAACCGAGACGACCTTGGCACATGATGCTGTAGCATCAGGAGGGTTGAGGGTCTCGGAAGATCGATTGTCAGAACAAACTCATGCTCATCCTTCCATACTACCTTCCTCATCATGGTGTACTGAATGAAGATCGAATCACTGCAAAGTTGAGAGTTGTCTTCAACGGATACAGCCCAACGACGTGGCAAGTACCACTTAACGACATCCAGCATGTTGGAGCAAAGTGTCAACGTGACATCTCAGACGTGCTCACATGGATCCGACAGCACAAACTTATCTTTTCAACAGACATCACAAAGATGTACCGACAAATCAAAGTCCATCCGGACGACTGGGATTTGCAACGAATCATGTGGCGAGATGACCAACTCAATATAATGCCATATCACCTAACTACAGTGACGTATGGAACTCGCTGAGCACCATTCTTAGCAATCAGATCATTGCTTCAATTAGTTGAAGACGAAGGTCATCGCTTCCCGCTCGCAATCGAACCACTCATCAAAGGCAGATATGTTGACGACATATTTGGAGGAGCGGATCAGCTTGACACGCTCATGGAAATTCTCAAATCAAGTCACCCAGATCTGCATGGCGGGCGGGTTGCCTTTTGCAAAATGGCACTGCAACAACGAGCAATTCATCGAGCATATCGACTACCACTCACCATCAAACTCACACTCATTCGAAGATAGCAGCACTAAACTACTCGGCCTGTCATGGATACCTCACGAAGACGTATTCAAGTTAAACTCAAAGCTTCCATGCTCAAGTTCCAAGCTCACGAAGCGAATCATCTTGTCTGAAACAGCACAACTCTACGATCCACTCGGGTTTCTCGCAGCATTCACCATCAAAGCCAAATCATTATTACAAGAATTGTGGATTGAAAAACTCAGCTGGGGCGATCAAGTTTCAGATCAAATACGCCCCAAGTGGACATTGCTCAGACAAGAGCTCACTCAAGTCGACCGAATTTCAATTCAACGATGGATTCAACTCACAAGCTCAAAACTTGTGGAGTTGCATGGATTCTCCGACGCATCTCAAATAGAAATGGCTGCTGCTATCTATATCAAAACAACAACTCCAGCGAGTCACACCAGCACGACCATTCTTCTACTCAGGTATGGACTACGCTGGCCCACTGACTATCAAAACCTGGAAAGGTAGAGGCGCTAAACAACATAAGGGATGGCTGTGTAGTTTTGTGTGCTTCGTCACCTCTACCTTCCATCTGGAGGCCGTGAGTGACTACTCAACTGACTCGTTCATCGCTTCATTCAGACGGTTCACTGGACGCAGAGGCATCTGCAACACTCTCTATAGTAATTGCGGCACAAACTTCATTGGAGCAGATGCCACACTCACCAAACTCTTCACTCAAGGTACAATAGAATCACTCTCGCTGCATTGCTGACTCACCAACGACGGAACTACGTGGAAGTTTAACCCGACAGGAGCTCCACAAATGGGAGAAAAATGGGAAGCAGCAGTCAAATCAGTAAAATATCACCTGAACCGAACAATAGGAGAAATCGCACTAACGTTCGAGGAGTTAACCGCATTGCTCATCCAGATTGAAGCAACGCTCAACTTACGACCATTGGAATCACTCATAGAGGACCCTGAAGATACTTCAGCATTCACACCAGCTTATTTTCTCATAGGAGAGCCGCTCATAGCCATACCAGAGCCATCACTCACCATCAAACGTCATCAAGGTCGGCTCATTAACAAGAACTGATCACTGACGAGAGGTCCCCACCATCGAAATCGCCAGAGTTACTCAACTCCATCCCGGAAAGGATCGACTGTCCAGAGTAGTGTCACTCAAAACTGCTACAACAACACTCGTCCGACCAATCACCAAGCTCGCCATCTTACCAGCTGAAACTGAATGAAGAGCAGATCACACTCAATCATCAACACCTTTGCTGATGGTGGGCGGAATGTTCAGTTTTCGCACCTATCACGGACACACTCAACTCGCGCACGCACTACACTCACAACCACACGACGCTTCGCGTCATGTGGTACAACTCACGGACATACTCTATCGATGTATCGACCCACCACACTCAAGCACATAGTCTATCAGCTTGTATCCAAGACCACTCACAAGACTCTCTTTCCATCGCTGGTGGCGAATCATAACTCATTAGCTGTGACGCACGTCCGCCCTCATGATACTCTATCTCGTGTCGATGGATGTAGCCATTGTTCTCTCTCGAGTCGTTCGCTCTAGACATTCAAGCGTCACCTCACCTTTTTTGTTTATTAGTTCCACTCATTCTTTAACTACTCAGTAGTGTAGTGTGTCAAATTCATTGTCACATCACTCAGATTTCAATTCAGTGTAAGTGCTAATCGTTTCCAATCACCAGAAATAGAGAAAATTCACATCATTGTCAACGGCGTGGCGCGTCGTTGTCAGCATACCATAGACGCCACTCAGCCTCGCAGTATACATTAAATAGAGCCCATTCACCAGTCTATTGTGTGGCTTCGCTACACAGCTCTACATCAAACCACCTCACCAGGATCATCCACACGAATTAAAGAGCCGATTCAACAGCTTGAGAACCCACTCAACATTAGTACATCATCACACAGGCCAAATCAAATTACATTTTTTTGTGTATTCAGCAGGTATTCATTCAATCATTGCTAATTAATTCAATAAACGTTGAGTTGTTGTTGTTAAAATTGAGTGCATTTAATTTTGTATATTTGTCACCAGGATCCTGAAATATCCAGCCAGGCTCACATGTCCACTCGACGTATTTCGTGCTCACGCACTAATCACTTTCCTCTCTAGTCATTGAAGACAATCATTCAACACATTATTATCAATCAATTATTATTAAATAACAACTTGTTCGAGAATTCAGATGGTAGAGTAAGTGGACTGTAAGATATTGAAGGAATATTAATAATCAGTACACAGGTGTTAATTACAATAGCATTTATTGCTCCACCTATCAAAGTGCAGCAGACATTGATACAGAAATAAATCAAATAAAATATAGAAAATAATATTAATATCTATACTATAATTCTTAATGTGTGGATTCCAACCCTTAAGCTCCTCCTAGACGGAGCGTGTTAGGAAGGTGATCTTGGACATTTTGGAAAGGTCTCCTGATTTCTAGGTCAACGCAACTATTTTCAGCTCTTCAAGTTGAGTCCTTAATGAGTTACGGACATTTGAATTTTCTAAGAGTATTATTGAATTTTTACGTTTAATTTTAATTTTTAAAAAAGCAAAGTTATTCTTCGTAGTAGGTATAGCTTGCGCTTTTTAAAAAAAGAAAAGGTTACTATGATACAGTGAACGGAAATGTCTGTTTTTGTTTGACATGAATTTTCAAATGCAATTGACATTTTAGTGAAGCAGTAAACAGTCAAGTCATTAAAAATAAACCTGGGCGAAGCCGGGTACGATACTAGTATTAAAATAAGCACAAAAGAGTATAAAATAAGCACGAAAGAGTATAAAATAAGCACAAAATACCACACACGATTATATAAATCGTGTGTAATTGATGAGAAGTTCTGTCAGAATCAGGCCTCGCGGTGAAGCTGACGCCGGGTGCATGACAAGATGAGCCAAATGTCGATGTACTGGTGTGCCGACGTCGATATATCACTGCTGATATGATGGCTGAGTTGTGGAGATTGTAGGTCGGCCGAGTTGATCTGTGAGTCTGATTTAGATGCACTTAACAATTATGAGCACGCTCGAAACACGGTGGCGATGAAAACTGTGCAAGAGCAAAACGCAAGATGGCTGCGTTATACAAAGCAGCCGTTGTCTAGCCAAGCAGTCGAAGAGCGCCTGCGCGCAGCGACCTGTTGCTTGGCATGCTGACCTAGTGCGAGATTTACTGCTTCTGGGTGGTGCTGCCGCTAAGTGGCAACAGCAAGCAGTTGCCCGAGCTAGCCTGCAGTGCGCAGTCTAGCTACGCTTAGCAGAATGCTCAAGCATTCTCAAACACTACTCAAACTATTCTTATTCATCGATACTCAGTATTTATTACTTATTCGACTAGTCGCCCACTCTGCGCACTTTTCAATTTTCTTATAGTGATTTTTTCACACCAGTTAGTTTTAATCATAGAATTCTCAATCATTTTTTAGAACATTATCAAACATTTTTTGGTCCTTCGAGCCACACCTAATTTACTCACATTCATTCTCATACAGTCTATAAAGTAGAATCGTAATAATCCGCGCCGGATTTACCATTTAATACTCGTCTCAATATAAAATCTGTCATGAAATAGTCTCAGGTATGTACTATATAAAGTAGTTATTTGTCGTTTAGCGATATTTGATAATTAGAAAGTTAAAAAAACCTACCCTCATGTCTACAGGATTGCTGGGCCCAACATTTATACGCAAATTATATGGATATTGCACGAATGGCATATTCACGCCGATCACCAGTCAAACTGTAGAGCGGTGCTATTTTTTTCGTCGGCCAAGAATTGCATTTCGTATTTGGGAGCGGACTACTGTAATTTGGAATTCAAAGGGTCTCCACAGCAGGATTACTTGCCCTGCGACATACATAAATCGTCAAACGGCATAGGCTGAAGGTTGTTTCCCCGCCAAGGTCAATTGAAAGTCGCACAGGATTTTTAAATTACTGGTATTTAACCGACACGGGTGTTTCCGTGGCATGCCGCGTCTTGATCGGGTTGCTCGGCTGTTTTCGCCACCTAGCAACTATATTCCCGCCATATGCGCTACGCTTTGCGAAATTCATGGAGCGAGCTGCCGTGGACTCTACATAGTCGTCGCCTAAGGAGATAAGTAGCGCGTTTATTTGTTATTTAATCGATTGTTTAATAATTCTGGGTTGTGCAGCGCAGAGTGTGGTAAATTGCTACGTCGGTATTAAATTCCTCGCGATAGTAACAAAAAGTCTGACTTATTTACACTAGAGCTATCAATCTGTCATTGCAGGTCAGTCTGCTGACAAGTGAATTAACGTTTAGGATGCAAAATAGAATGTGAGTTTTTATTTGTTGTATTGTGAATTGAATTTCATAATTACGAAATTTATGATATATTATGTCATGTATGATGTGATTATCGGTCATGTATGATTTGTGATAATCTGAAGCGTTTCTCACTTAATGTGAATAACAATTCCATTTGGGCCGAGGGCCGCATATAATTCATGTAATACACATACTATTCGGGCCAAGTGCCACATTTAATTGTATTGCTAAAGAATGTCAATGATTGTGAATTTTCACCATGTAATATTTTTATGTTGCCTCTGATGAGAGGAGAAAATACTAGTTAATTGCAAATATCTTATGTACATTGCTGGTATAATGGATTTAAAACATTAACAAAGTGTATCGAAGCATTCAACTTATTCCATAGTTTGGTGCGAAGCGAATTAGGTGTATGTAATCTCATATGGCATTGCTTCGGTGATTGTTTAGATCACTAGTCTAACGACTTCGTTATACCACTGTCCTCGTTATTCACTCAGATGCCCATCGAACTCTTATCATTTTATGCGATAAACCACTCTGGTATTAAATGTGAGATGTCAAAGTTTCTGTAAACGAACTTGAGATTTGCGATTATAAACCAAGAATATCATTATACTAAAAAATAAAAATAAAAATAAAGTGAAGCGAAATTTTTTTATTTTATTAAATTTGGCGCCCAACGTGGGGTCGAGTGAGTATAACGCTTCTTAGTGTCTATTAACAGATTAATATTATTGTGCTCTATTAGAGTAAATGCAGGTTCAGTCGAGAATCGAGCGAGAGAGAATTAATAGGCATCGTGCTGATTGAGATAGCTTACGCTATCGTATGATGGACGAAATGAGACAGATGCGTGAAGACAACGAAAGAATGATGCGGGAATTGCTAGTCTGCGGAAGGAAAATGAAACTCTTCGGAACACCTCGAATGCAACCAATGACGGAAACGCAAATATAGGTATGTTGAACGGGCTTGTTAGAGGTATTCAGGCAATGAATTTAAATATTCGTCCTCTGCAACTTGGAACTGATTTAATGTTCAACCGTAACGAATTTATCGAACAATTAGAAAAATACTTTTTAATAAAAAAAAAGGGCACAAAGACTGCAAATTATTGGTAGTAGAGACATTGCTTGATGGATGCACTCGTGACTGGTACCGCGCCCAGCACGAATCTTATTTGGATTTTCGTGCATTTCGAGTTGCATTCCTAGGTAAATTCTATTTCATCGCGACTCAAGTGAGATTGAAAGCCCAATGGCACACTACTTTACGCCGAAATTGGATAAATACGAGATAAATTACACCGTGATACAACGGTTGCCTATGAGGGCTCGTGATTTATTAGTTACTATGGACTACGCCGATACAAATACAGTATTTCGAGCGTTAGGAGAATTACAAAAGTTGTTAGGAATTACAAAAAACATTATGTTAATTGTGCGATACATGAGTGAAAAATAAATTTAAAGTCTAGTTGTACGACTTCGATCCCTTTTTCAGGTATTCTGGCTACCACGCGCCTTACAATTAGTTATTCCCGGGCTCTTCTATGCCTCTATAATCGTGCACACTGAGGTGGAGAATTAAAAAATGTTTTATGATATGATTTGCTGTAGAGTAAAATTATGAGTGCCGGTCGATAATTCTTTTCACCTGCCGGGTTCGCTAAATAATTTATCCGAGCACGCGTACTGTCGGTAAGTGGCCGGCATCTGCTGGTGGTGCTCTGACTATCCTCGGATCTTTACTTCGTCGATCAATATTCGCTTCCTACGTCATGGGACCGTTGGTGGGAGTAGAGCTCCCGCCTGGTATCCCCGTAAAGGCCTACTTGCTCGCCCACCTGACCGCCGCTGCAGTCCGGCGTCAGCGAGACACAGTCGGCATTCCAGTGCTCAGAGGTGCATACGCAGATGTTTGACATATCACGGCTGAACCTCGTTGAATTTAATAGAATCTAATATTTTTCTGAGGTACCGTAATTTCTATCCTATCTATTATCTTCTATTCCTACGCTATCGTGGTATATCTAGGTGGCACATTTTAAATGTGTGATTTGCTGTAGGCTCTCGATTCTATTAGATATAATAGCCGGCCGCATCGCCTATCCTCGGCTAGCAGAGTGAGTCCGCTTTGTTGTTGTTTTGACGGGTCTGCAGTTCGGCTGGACTTGAGCGCAGCATAGGCTCAGCTACTACCCGTCTTGTGTGGGTCACAGCTAGGATTTGTGTGTACCAGTGTGGCTGCAGCTAGCGATGGCTCATTTGGTCTTTCTTCCTGGTAGCTGGACTTCTGCGCTGGCGGGATCTGCGAACAAAAGTGTTCCCCGAATGCCAAATTTCCGGTGGTTTTATACCGGCATCCTCTCTGTTCGCCCTATGTTTTGATATTACTATATCTAATGGCGGTCCTTTAGCCCATCTCATGTAGCGCCTTGGTCCTTTTTAAAATTCGTTATTGGTCTTTAACGTTGGTTTTTTATTCTCACTGGTCTCAGATGGCACTTCCCTAGTCGTGTTTTTCTAACCGAATAACGGGACTTTGCCTCCGACGTGCCGGCCTACATGATGTGAGTGACGCGCGGTAGTGGTGCTTCGTTGTGTGCACCGCGCGTTATTAGACGACCAGTACCTTACATAACAATTAAAATATTAAAGAGAAACCCACGTCTGTTCGAAAAGAAATTATGTTGGAAATCACAGTCGGAGCATATGGAATCCCAACGGTTTTTTCAGTTATACCTCATCTTTCTAGTAGTGTAATATTGGGAAGTGATTGCTTACTGAGAACTGGTTCTATCATAGATTTCTCTCGTCGTATGCTGACTATCAATGGTCAAGTGATTCCTGAAAAATTAATATCATTTGGTCGGACTGCTTCTGAACGTATTTCAGTATCTGAAGATGACGACATTACGTACATTCAAATTCTTCGCGTCGCGAGTCAGGATATGGATAATACTGTAGTCAGCAAAGTTGATGAGCACCAACACGGATTCTACGCTAAAAACAAGTCGATGTTCGATGTTCCAACGGGGGGATCACGTCTTGGTTCAAAATTGGGGGATGAATCCAAAGCCTCAGGCGATTCGATAGAAAGACTCAATGAGCGACACTTAGTGGTCCCGGTAAATGAAAAGGAGGTGGACGAATACGTGCCTAATGTACCGTCAGCAATCGCAATAGCGATGATGGAGAACGATGAATCTCAAACCGCAGGTAAAAAAGAACTTCTAACTGTATCGGTGGAAGTCGTGGAGACAGAAGTCAACGGGTGGCAAGAAGCTGGTAAACTGTTCCAATTACCAACTTGGATGCGATCGCCAATGGAATTCGCGACGACACATGTTACGTCCTGGTAGCCGAATGTAAAATGGAGCTAATAGAAAATGCGACTGAAGAATACATGAGTGTTGATCGGGAATCATTATGTCCGACGATTTTCGGAAAAGAGGAATTACAACTCGCTGAAGCAAGATGGACTTGCAATCTATATAAAAAAGGTGAAGAGTAAAATTATTTCGAGGACGTTTGCAGAGTGGTTTCCGAAATGGGAGGCTGCAGTGGTTCACAGCGAGAATCCATGAAGCAGCTTCTTCTGAATCATCAACGATTATTTTTGTATAAAACAGAAGGTCCTGGAATGTATGAACATAAAATTCGTCTGAAGGATCCGAAAGTCGTGGTTCGTCGATCGTACCCAGTGCCATTGGCTCTTCGGGACGCCGTGGGGACAAAAACAACGGAAATGCTCGCTGCTGGAATTATCGAACGATCGGAAAGCCATTATTGCAATCCGCTTCGCATTGTTGAAAAGAAAGACGGGCGAATTCGTATCTGCCTCGATACCCGACTTATAAACAACGCGATAGAGTCTGATAATGAGTTACTGCCCAAAATTGGCGAAATCGTGCAACGATACCATGGCACGAAGTGCATTTCAACTTCGGTTCTCGCGTATGGATATTGGCCAGTCCCGCTTGCGCCAGAAACTCGGCCATATAGCACTTTTTTGTATGAATCGCAGCTTTTCCAGTTTTCTCGCATGCCGTTCGACTTGAAAACTGCTGGTACCGGATTTATTCGGGCGTTGGATATCGCTTTAGGACCAGAATTCAAAGCTTTTCTTTCGTGTTACGTGGACGATTTATTGGTAACATCATCGTCGTTCGAAGAACATCTTGCTCATCTGCAAACTATATTTGATCGTTTGCAAGAACAGAATTTCACATTACGCCTCGACAAGTCGTGTTTCTGTGGACAAGTAGTGAACTTTCTTGGATTTATTTTGTCAGTCGATGGAATTAGTCCAGACCCCGATAAATTTGCTGTCATCTATGAATTTGCGGAATCCGTAAGTCGCAAGAAATTACAAAGGATAATTGGAGTATGCACCTACTATGGACAATTTAGTGTACGTCACGCGAACCTAATCGATCCTTTTCGTCCATTTTTGAAAAGCAAGGTCGCGTGGAATTGGACTAGCGATCATAGCCATGCGTTTGTGATTCTAAAGAACGCGTTCGCGGACTGCATTATGTTAAGGCATATATTACCAGATGTTCCCTTCAAACTGCAAATCGACGCCTCTGATAAAGGAGTTAGTGGAATATGGTATCAAACTAACCATGATGGCGAGGATCACTTCGTGTCGCTGGTAAGTCGATGTCTCAATTCTGCCAAAGTTAACTACAACACTACGGAGAAGGAACTCTTAGCAATCGTATACGCGATCAGTAAATGCCGTATATTGGGCCTGGGAAAAAGTTCGTGGCGTTTTTTTAGTAAAATTCAACTGGTTTTCTTATAGTGTGAAAATGAATTTATTTAAACCAAATGTGCTCCATTATTATCGACAATGTTTCGCCATTTTTTGGGTAGAGCCATGATGCCATCGGTGAAGAATTTCTGTGGTTTCTGGTTAAAAAACTGAATCAAGTGGTTTTCACAGGCTTCTTTTGAAAGCAGCTTAATTCCATTGAGAGAGTTCTGCAGAGATCGGAATAAGTGATAGTTAGAGGGTGCTATGTCTGGACTATACGGTGGATGCATCAAAACTTCCCAACCAAGCTCTCGCAATTTTTGACAGGTCATCAAAGAAGTGTGTGGTCGAGCGTTGTCATGATGGAAGACAACACCTTTCCTATTAATCAATTCGGGCCATTTTCTTTCAATTGCTTGGCGTAATCTCTCTAGTTATCCACAGTAGAGTTGAGAATCAATCGTCTGACCAACTGGAAGTAGCTCACGGTGGACGATTGCCTTCCAGTCCCACCACACACACAGCATCACCTTTTTCGCCGTCAATCCTGGCTTCGCGAACGCTTGTGACGGCTCACCATCTCTTGTCCGCGATCTTTGACGCTACCAATTGTCGTACGTGATCCATTTTTCATCACCGGTTATGACACGTTTCAGAAATGGCTCGATTTCATTGCGTTTGAGCAGCGCATCGTAGATGTTAATTCGGTCTATCATGTTTTTCGCGCTCAACTCATGAGGAAGCCATACATCGAGCTTCTTTTTGTAGCCAGCTTTGTGTAAATGGTTCACAACAGTTTTGTGGTCAATGCCTAGCGCCATATCAATATCGACACTGCTGATATGCTTATCTTGATGGACTTTTTCAAGAATTTCATTAGCTTTTTCAGTGATTGGACGACCAGAGCGTGACTCATCTTTCACATAAAAATTACCAGAACGATAGGGAGCGAACTATTTCCGCGCAGCAGATTTTGATAAAGTACCTTCACCGTACACAGCACACATTTTTTCACAAGCCTGCGCAGCGTTTTTCCCTTTGTCGTTATAATTTTGCAAAATATAGCGCAATTTTTCATTACTTTTTTCCATTTTCAAACGCAAACAACTTTCCAACCACTGCACCAATTTCAATGTTTATACACTCAAAGTAATGCTCGAAGTTGCACCTTTCCAACGAGCGTTTAGTGGTGTCGCTGCGTTCTGTGTTTCTTGATTTATTTGCAATTGATGCCTTCTATCGGGAAAAATGCCACGAACTTTTTCCCAGGCCCAATATATCTCGTAAAAAGACCATTTTATGTAATCACCGATCACCAGGCCCTGGAGTTCCTCAACACCACGGTATATCACACCGCGTGTCTCATGAGATGGAGCATATATCAGCAACAATATACCATCATTGTCGCGCATTGTTCTGGGCGTGAGAATATCGTGGCTGATTTTTTTAGTAGAAACCCGTCTGGTTAATTCGAGTCTGAGGGTAATTCACACCGACTAGTGATAGCATCACTCACTGCCGATTTGTCTTGAGATATTCGAGGAAATTCCTGTGACATAAACATGCTCTACAAAATGGTGCAAGGCTACGATGAATTACCGAAGACCATTAGAGAGGGATTGCAAACCATCAAAGACCAACAACAAACTGACCCATATCTCGAGCAGCTCATTCGTCGCCTGGAAAACAATCAAATGGTCCCTTATTATACGTTTTATAAAGAAACCTTATTTCGATATACGACAACAGAAACCCATTGGCAAATAGCCATGCGAATGGCTAATACCCTTCGCCTGATAGCTTTCACCCACGCGAAACTTGGACACAGTGGCGTGTCGAAAAAATTGTCCTACTTGAAGATACACTTCTATTGGGACAAAATGAATCGCGAAATCAAGCGGTACGTACTGAAATGCGACTTATGCCAGAGAGTAAAACGTCTTAACTATTCTATGCAAGGGGAATACGAAATGATCAAGGCGGAAAAACTGAGCCAACTAGTAACTGTGGACATTTATGGTCCGATACCGCGATCGCTGGCAGGAGTCGAATATACTATATATATACGTTGTTCTCGATGCACATTCAAAATATGTGAAACTTTATCCCATCCGGAGGGCAACAACACGATCGCCATTAAAAAGATCTTGGATCAATACATCCCAGAGATGGGCAGACCCAATACCATTCCTCAATCAGACACCCACAAGGTAATCTTACGGAGCGGGTAATGAGAGAGCTGGGAAGGTTCTCCGGACGTTGTGTTCTGAAGTGCACACCAAGTGGGCAACATGCGTACCCGAAATTGCGAAGCTTATCAACGTTACAATACATGTAAGTATCGGATTTACCCCGCACGAGTTAGACTTTGGAGAGAGACCTCATGACCAAATCGATGACATCCTTGCATTCCCACCCAGGGAGAAACAAACTCATCAGGAGAAAATTGATATTGCTAGTTCACTAATGAAAATACAGTTCAAATACCGAAAAAAAGCTCAGAAGCATGCATCATGAATCAATTTGTCAGTCGGTGACTTAGTCCTGTTAAGAGTGCCGTACCAGTCAAAGGCGCTACATAAAGTAACATAAAAAATCTTTCACTTATTTCGAGGCCCATATCGCATTAAAAAACTTCTCGGAAAAAATGCGTTTCTTTTAGTGGATCCTGTCCTTCCCACAAACGTCTAAAGTGTTTATAACCGCTGTAGTTTAAAGAAATACCACTGCCCCGATCAACCTAACTATATGTAAAATAGTTATGTCTATGTACTGCTAGCTTGTGTTATTTAGCTTAGGATCGATTCCGCGCCGAAGCTCCACCATCGCCAAATAAGGGGGATGATTGTAACAGCTGGTCCGTGCGACGACCTAATCGCTAATTCGTTACAGAATAATAAAGGTAAGATAAATTACCGACCGCATCCACGAAACTGTCCAATTAGTACCGCGAACGGTGGGTGGTATAAGCTAAGCCACACTAAGGATGGCAGAGGTCTATCATATATCGCGTGCGTCTACGCAGTGTTAGGTCCTGACGTAACGTCGCATTTATATTTTTTAATTTCAATTACGTTAAAGTTCTTCTATTTCAGTTTCGCTACAGTAAAAGTAACTTTTCACATTTTTCTTTTATTTTCGAATTTCTTACTGAAAGCGACGTAGCGAGACTCGATACCAAGCGTTGCTTCTCTGGTATCGCTAACATAAATCAACACCATGAGTCACCAGACATCTCGAGGAAAGTTCATAGAGACAATAAGAGGCCTTTGTCCGCCACGGGAGGGGCTGGCGTAGTGCTGGGACCTCTGGTTGCCATCGATCGGGCGAGCGCCGAGTATTCTAGGTCCGAGCCGCGACAACAACACTTCGATCCGTATCTTTCTGTTCGTTTGCCACTGACATTGTAACACGAGTTGTATTTCTGTCGCATTGGGGATTACAACCGAAGAATATTTCTAACAGCTTCAGAAGTGGGATCTGAGCTCAGTTTTCGGATCTTTCATAGTCGATATATTGTAATCGAACTATATTACTTACGTTGTAACGTAACGTTATTGTGCTGGTGGTGATCAGATTTGAGTGAAATATTCTTAGTGTGTGAATCGAATAATATAGGATAGTTACATTGTGCGCGGTATTCATTCGTTATAAATCACGATGGGACGGTCTCGACGGGACCAACGTAGATCTCGTTCAAGATCGCGCTCTCGAGGACGATCGTACTATACACCTGAAAAACAATATCGTGACAGAAATCGGCACGAAAAGGAACGATCGCCGCGAGAGTCGCGTGAACCAGTACGTGATTCTGCGCACAGAGACTTACGAGAGCCTAGTTTGTATATAAAAGTAAGAACACTGAGTGCCGGGGATGCTTCGAGTTGGCAGGAGGCCTTTCATAAACTAATCGAGACAGTTAACATCGCTGTAGAGCAACCTCTTTCACGTGGACCAAGGTTCTCAGACGGGAAGAAGTCGATTCCCGAATTTGATCCCGGTGTAAAGAGGCAGACCATCGAAGTATGGATTCAAAAGGTGGAAGAATTAAAAGAAATTCATAGCTGGAACGAGACAACGGTCACCAGCTTTGCGCTGGAAAATCTCCGTGGAGACGCGAAGACGTGGTACGAGGGGCTACCGACGATCGGTTTCACTTGGCCTGAGTGGAAGGAAAAATTGACAGCAGCGTTTACAGACTACACGGAGTTGCCAGATCGCCTTACAATAATGTTAGCGAGGACTAAATCTAAAGACGAGGGAATGATGAAGTATTTCTTCGAGAAAGCTGCTCTTGTAAATGCATGCGGCATTACAGGCAAAGACGCAGCAGCATGCATCGCACATGGCCCAATTATTCCCAATTATTCGCTGCGAATGACGATTAAGCGGAATGATTTTCAGTCACCAGAAGAATTACGAATTTTCCTGAGCAAGTATGAGGATTCTGAGACCCAATACGACAAACCTGGATTTCAAAAGAGCAACGGCAACAACAAAAGCTCCAGTCGTGCTGTACAACACCGGTCTAGTGAGAAATTTCAGGCGACGAAAAATAATGACTCGCTTGAAAAGAATAAACTCGCCAAGACCATAGAAAGCTCTACGAATAAATATGCAAAAGTTCGATGTTTCCGTTGCAATGACTTTGGGCACCTTGCAAGGAAGTGCACGAATATGAAGCAAGAATCGAGCGAGAAGAAAGTGTTGAGCATCGGTACTTCGGCGCAATCGAGGACTGCACGATTCCACGAAGCAAGCGTCAACGGTACGCCTTTGCGTGCATACGTGGACGCGGGCAGCGAGTGCGTTACTATACGCAAGACGGAGGCAGATGCGTTACAGTTGGGCCTCCGGCAGACGAACGACGTGCTCCAAGGGTACGACGGGAGCACTGTACGACCATTTGGTGTTGCCAAGGCGAATTTGAAGATCGACCTGGCCGAAGGATCGGTCGACGTCCATGTGGTTCCAGATAGGCTTCAAAGCGTGCCACTGCTGGTCGGTCAGCCTTTCCTCGACCTACGAGGCGTGACGACAGTGCAGCGAGACGGCACCCTGCGGGTATTCGAGGAGTCCGTGGCAACCCTGCCGGGCCTGGACCAACTACCACCGCAGAAATTGGCGCTATGGGCAACGGAGGCAACAGTCATTCCGTCGGGTCATGCTGCAGACGTCAAGGTGGTGGTGAGAAACAATTACATAGGTGACTTATACGTAGAACTCAGCGTACGAAGCGAGGCAGGTAAAGAGCATTGCATTCCAAGATGCGTACTTAATACAACAACGGGGTTGTTGCCGGTAATTAATTTATCAGATAGACCCTTGGTCATTGCTAATAACAAGGTCATTGCCCGAGCTGTGCTGACTAGAGAGAAGAGCCCTGAGGAAATTAAAGCGATATGCTCTTTAGAGAAAACAACTCTTAAAGAATTACCAAAAGATCAGATTAAAGTAGCCTCGAGCGTATCTCGTGTAGAAAAAGAAAAGCTGTTTGCTATACTAGATGAGTTTCGAGATTGTTTTGCACTAGAAGTAGCTGAATTAGGAAAAACTCAAGCTGCAAAAATGCATATAGAACTCATAAGTAATTCCGTTGTGACGTATCGACCCTACCGACTGTCGTATGTGGAACGAAATAAAGTCCGAGAGATTATCGATGATCTGAAGAAAAACGAAATTATTCGTGATTCTAACTCTCCGTTTTCGAGTCCGATTCTTTTAGTGCGTGAAAAGAATGACGAAACTAGGATGTGTGAGGATTATCGAGCCTTAAATGCTGTTACGAAAAAAGATAGATATCCATTACCGTTAATCAAAGATCAACTTAATAGTCTTCAGAGAAACGCATGCTTTACAAATTTAGATTTGGCATCCGGATATTATCAAATTCCTGTTGATAAAGACTCCATTGAGAAAACTTCGTTTGTCACGCCTGATGGACAGTATGAATTTCTCCGAATGCCCTTCGGTTTAGCGAATGCCCCCGCGGTGTTCCAACGGATGATTAATCGAATCGTTAACCCGCTTAACGGACAAATTTCGGTATTTGCTTATATGGACGATATTCTTATTCCATCAGAGGACGTAGATACAGGGATCCGGGCACTGAAATTAGTTTTACAAGAGCTGCGACGAGCTAATTTGACTCTCAAATTAAGTAAATGTGCATTTTTAGAGAGACAAATAGAGTATCTTGGGTACGAGGTTACATCACGAGGTGTCCGACCAGGTCAACACAAAATCGATGCTGTTTGGAATTTTCGAGTACCTACTGATATTCACAACTTGAGACAATTTGTAGGGCTAGCGAGTTATTTCCGAAAGTTCGTGCGAGATTTTGCTACAATCGCCCGGCCTCTAACACACTTGGCGAAGAAGAGTGTCGCATGGCATTGGGGCGAGGAACAACAGCGAGCATTCAGTGAAATAAAGCAGAGATTAGTGTCGAGACCCGTATTAGTTTTGTATACCCAAGACGCGGACACCGAGCTGCACACAGACGCAAGCAAGCTTGGGTTAGGCGGGATAATGTTGCAGCGGCAGGCCGATAGTTCGTTAAAACCGATAGCTTATTTTAGTCGCCAGACTTCGAAGGAAGAACAAAGGTACCATTCGTATGAGTTCGAGACACTAGCAGTGGTGGCAAGTTTACAGAGGTTTAGAGTTTGTTTATTGGGTATCAGATTCAAGACCGTTAGTGATCGCAGTGCGTTGCGAGCGACTTTTGTCAAGCGAGATCTGTTGCCACGAGTGGCTCGATGGTGGATTCAGCTGCAAGAGTATGACTGTTCTATTGAATATCGAGCAGGAAAGAAAATGCCGCACGTTGATGCACTCAGTCGCAATCAAGAAGAACCTGATTTACATGAAATTAATGATGTCAGACTGCTGCACATCGAGTTAGGCGATTGGTTGCTCACTGCTCAGTTACAAGATTCGCGCTTAGCTTATATACACGAAGTACTCGGTAGAGAGGCAAACGATAAAGAAGAGCAAGAAGTTAAACGCGATTATACATTAAAAGAGAATCGTGTTTTTAGAAAGACGACTGATGGGCTAAGATGGGCGGTACCACGGTCTGCAAGGCGTCAAATAGTTAAATTGTGACATGATCATATACCACATTTTGGGGTGGAAAAGACTCTAAAGAAATTGCAGGGGGATTACTGGTCCGCGTCAATGAGAAATTATACTAGATGGTATATTTCGGCATGCTTAGATTGTTTATACAATAAAGAACCAGCTGGGAAAAAACCGGATCATTTGCACACAATAGAGAAAATCACAGAGCCGATGCATACCGTGCATATCGACCATTTAGGTCCGTTCGTAAAGAGCTCGACGGGTAATTTTTATCTTCACGTAATTGTCGACGGGTTCACGAAATTTGTATTTGCTAAAGCGGTCAAAAATATAAAAACGATTCTTGTTGAGAGACACTTGACTACAATTAGTGAAACTCTCGGTTTTCCAAAGCGTATTATTAGTGACCGAGATAGTGCGTTTACTAGCAAGAGATTTAAAGAGTTTTGTCACGCCAGGGGTATTCAACATGTGTTGACGGCTGTAGCAACTCCGAGAGCGAACGGTCAAATGGAACGTTATAATAGAACGATACTTAGTACACTAGCGGCAAGCTTGACCGAAGAAACAAAATAGGATCAAAGTTTAGGGAACGTAGTTTGGGGTTTAAACAACACGTTTAATAAAGCGACAGGCAAAACTCCATCCGAGCTGTTGCTCGGATATAAACCGCGTAATGCGGCCGAAGCAAAAATTGTATCTAATATAGGGGAGACAACTTATGACTGCGTAATTCAGCGTAGCCAGAAGGAGCAAAAGACTAGAGTAGTATGTGTACACCTTTGCTCCATCCCATTCCTATCCCCACTCCTTTCCCCACCACGCGGCTACCCCCACCACCTCACTTTTCCACCGCCGCGCTACCCACTCTGCTTGACTAGTGTCGGTAACGTGGAGATGGTAAAGTGAGGTGGTGTGGGTGCCTTGGTGAACAAGGAAGAGTAGAGATAAGAGCAGGATGGAGCAAAGGTGTACACATACTTGGAAAAATGAATAAAATTATGTACTCACCACCGTAGCTGTTGTAGGAATCTACCCTCCTGCCAAAGCGATTTTAAACTCCTGTCTCTCGAATGTACTCTCTCACACACGCACACATACACACACACGCACACACGCACAGCGTCGTGTCTTTAATTCATTACTATGTCCTCGTCAAAGCCCTCGTCCACGGCACCGATATCGTAGCCGATATCTATCTCATCACCGAGGGCTTTTATAATAAACGCCGCCACGTCCACGCGTTCACCGTTCGATAATCGAACCCGCGGAACGCTATCGCCGGCAAGAGGTCGCATTATGACAGCGATCAAGTCATCTCTACCGCACGCTTCTTCGACGAGCTGCTCGATACCTGCAACATCCACGCGTTCGAGTCCGTATATGGAAAACTCCATGACAAAAACCGGCAGCATACTTGCTAGAGGCTCCGGATGAAATAGGTAAGACCAGTCGATGTAAATAGTTTCGCCGAAATCGACTAGCAACACCTCGCAGTACCCATCAAAGTCCGGGTAAACCACTTCGCCGCGGACAACGCTATTGAAACGAGGCACAATACAGGACATGCCGATATGCAGTTCCCCAAGTTCAACGGGTCTTCCACGACGTTCCACTAAATACACGCTACGTAGGAGCTCCTCCAGATCGTCGTATGCATCGCACATTTCTTGTGTACGCAGAAACACACTCATCACACCCTCGACAAACATTAATCGGCACCAAAACGCGTCGCTTAAAATCTCCTTGCCGTATCGTGGATACATATTGCTTTTTATTGTTTCGAAGTAGGATGCCAAAGACAGACTAAATGCTCGAGATGCTGCTAGAGAGTATCACGGGCATAAAGATAACAGCCTCCTATTAATCATAACTAGGTATCCATCACTTTGAATGCAACGAAAGCGGTTTTCGAGCATGCATAGCCCTGCGCTATGCTCCTCGCAAAGCGCTTGCTCTGCAGTAAAAGATATAGAATATGATCCCTCACAGAGAGAGAGAGAGAGAGAGAGAGAGAGAGAGAGAAAGATTTCAATTATAATTCTATAATTATTATGCTATAAAAATAAGAGACACAGTAAGATCAGATATTTTTAAATTAATCAATATTTTATGCACATTAAGCACTTTACACATTTAACGTCGTATGCAACAGCCCTGCAAACACGGTCATCCACGCTCGGAGATTCCTTCACCGTTAATTTTATTTTTATCGCCATATGGAATTAATTTGTATTATCACTCGTAATATTGCTTTTAAATGATTTTTCGCTGTGGGCGTTGTCATCATAGTGTACTTCTGAAGAAAAAAACGAAACAACTATTTAATTGAACGCACTGATCAATAAAAAACATCGTGTACAGAATAATCGATATTGTCTTACCTGATATGCCACGCCTCATTATACAAAGTTGGCAGCGTTGATGATCTTCTGCCACCGACGACAACTGTGGATGAGGATGTCGGGTGGCACTTTTCTTTCCCGAAGTTAGCTCTATCTGTGAAGTATATGTATCTTCCTCTTGCTCTCCATGACACGAATAACGAACCCTCGGTGTCGGCTCATATGCAAGGGCTGCTCGCTCTGCAAGACATTATTTTTTATAATTAAAAATAAATATTACATGATTTAAAATTACGATTTAAAAATTATTTTATATTTTTTACTTACCAAGCTCTGCTGCTTTGCTGCTAATCGACATTGGCACGTATTCCATGGTCTGCTGTGTTAATGAAACAGAGACGAGCGCTCCGTCTTCTTTCTAGCGCAGAACTTTGCTGATGCTTCGGTTTTAGGACTGCCTCTCTCTCTCTCTCACCGTGACTGACCTCGGTGTATACTTTATAATATTTCGAGCGAAATGTACACTATGTACAATTATTTACAACAGAGTCTTTATCACAAATAGCTGCACATACGTAGGATTATTGCGTTCGCAACGCAACACCCGATGCATGATCAGCGATATGACCACGAAACAGCACAATTATTTCGGACAAAATAATTTTCATAAATTCCGTATCCTCCGGCGTTAGTAAGATCGCGATGTGTTCGAGCGCTTCTTCAAAGAATTCCTTGGAACCGATGATCTCATACGCTGCTGCACGAGGCATTTCACTGACAGCTATCTTTTCACGGACATAAGATACCACCTCGTTCATACGCTGTTAAATCGTTTCACTTTTGCTCTCTAGAGCCTGCATATGAATATCAATTCTTCTACTTATTTCGACGAGCATATCAAATGTAGACCGCTGAAGAACAATGTTTGGAGAGTATTTTCGGAAGCGTTTCCGTCTCGATTCTCCAGATTCCTCTTGATTCTCGTATTCCTCATCAGCGCTACCGCTTATTTCACCAAATGACACAGCTCTGTGCTGGTAACACGAGGTTAAAAGTGTGTAATGCGTTGTGTGCTCTATGCGGGTATTACACATTTTCTCGGCATCAGTCCCATGAGCTTCGAAATATTGTTGTACGCGAGAAAAATCACTTTTAAACACTCGCCACTCGTCCGCACCGAGTGTAATTCCGGTAAAAGTATTCGACAATATTTTCACCACTGGTGTAAGAGTATACGTAGAGTTCAACTCGAGCCCGGCTACGATTATTTTACCAAATGATTCATTTAAACCGTACATAACGGGGTTCGCTATATACGGCGATATCGCATGAGGCGTAGCACCGTTATTTGCCATTTTTATTGCTTTCATGTTGACTGTAACTTTTCGAATGAATCGTCGGTGGTGTTCATACTCCGTTTTATACAGATTTCCCCGATCACCTAGCTGCATCGCCTCTTCTTTTGATACTGCAAATCATACAACTGAAAATTACTAGCCAATATCCTTTGATATTTGTCGCATTCTCCTCAACAGCCTAGTGACAGCAGCAAATATATCCCAAAACTCTTGCATACTCTCGCACACTTATGTGCACACGCACACATCGACATACAGATAATATGTGCCATGAAAACTAAATAATATTCGTCGACGAAATTTGATGATTTTCCTCATGGCCGAGTGCCCTGAAATTAGATGAAAACAATATGACTTTCATCAGCGAAACTCGATAACTAAGTACATCACCATCGCTAAATATTTCCCTAGGTCTTGCTTTTGTAAAGTGATCGCGTGCGGCTATCTTCTTGGTTAGTCGTATTCATTACATCGCTGCAGTATATGCAGAGAGAGAGAGAGAGAGAGAGAGAGAGAGAGAGAGAAAGAGAGAGAGAGAGAGAGCTTGTTAAATGAATATATATAAAAGTGAGCCGCTTTGAAAATTCTCTAGTTAATTGTCTGATTTACTGTAGTTACTACTACAACTACTACTACTACTCTAACAGCACAATCATGGTCAGAGTGGTAAAGCGCTCATTGATAAGAAAATTGATAGCGTTTATATTGAAGCGTAGACCGTCGTTGCGTTCACGCTGGGGAAGAAGTAATTTACAGATCACCCTATGGGAACTTCCGACACAGGCGGTTGTTCGTAAAATTCGCGGTATGCTGTGCGAGTGTCATCAGCGCGATTTAGTTGACGCGTATAATATTGGATTGTTTGATAATCAAATAATTATTGTTATTCGTCGACGCGGTTGGCTGAATGAGCCTGCTCTGCAACCCATACTCAATGAAAGACGTAAGTAATATACAGCGCTAATTACTTTTATTTTATTTCCTTTATTTCATAACATTTTTATATAGTTCGACGGTATGAGTACGCAGAAATGGGATCCGACACCTATGATTTCGATGAGGAGGGTAGAACCGATTCAGATGATCATAGCAGGGACAACGATGGCGACAGCTCCGTAGGGAATCGCTGGATAAATTTTACCCAGCCATTCTGCGGTTATAAACCTACAAACGGTCTTTTCATGGCAGGCCCCTCGAGAGAACCAGATGAATCCATCGCAGGCCCATCGCGACAACACAGTTCAAACGATGATACCAACAGCAATACAGACAGCGAGGAAGAAGAAGAAGAAGAAGAACAGGAAGAAGAAGAAGAAGAAGAAGAAGAAGAAGAAGAAGAAGAAGAAGAAGAAGAAGAAGAAGAAGAAGAAGAAGAAGAAGAAGAAGAAGAAGAAGAAGAAAAAGAAGAAGAGGAGGAGGAGGAGGAGCAGGAGGAGGAGCAGGAGCAAGACGTAGACGATAACGACGAGGAGGAGGAGGAAGAGGAGGAGTACCCTGTAGATTCAGGTAAGCTTTTAATAATACAACTACGCTGACAAAAATAAAAAAGTACGCGGATAATAATAGTAAAATGAAAAAACAGGGTACGAGACGGACCCAAACGTTTTTCGCTTTGCACGATTCACTGTGCTGAGACCGCCGACAATCGAGTTGGTTTACGAAATGCGTCAGCGGTTCCCGGGTGCAGTCGACGGATTCGAGGACTAGAAGCAAATATAAGTTTGTAATTCTTACGTTACACGAATTATATGCATAGTATATAGCTAGCGACAAACAAAAATTTAAAGTAAATGAAATAAAAATTCTAATAAATGGTTTAATTATGCTTGCAGCTGGACAGACTGGCGATGGAAGGACTGCTGCACGGGGTGGTGATATTTTGCCTCCTGGTGAACGTTTCGGTATCGACAACGAGCAGAGACTTTATTTTCCACGCTTTAGGATGCAGGGTCGAGAGACAGATTTTTATTTTCGTCAGCCACCGGTCGGTATCGGACATCTGACATGGTTCGAGGGAGGTGTATGAGATGTTCTCACACGCCTTACAGAATCGTGCGAAGGACATGATTATGTGGGTATGACTCTGAGCGTACCGTCTTTCGCGCAAGGACCTGTATGGTTATCATTTCGACCAGCTCGTGACATCGTTCCCGACGATATATGGCGACTAATTAATAGTGTAGCTCAGAGCGCGCGCGAATTTCGAATAGACGCTGGTACATGTAGAATGACGACATGTATAGTACGAGGCGTCGAAGGAGCTGGTGTGGGCACTAGGCTTACAGACGAGTCTATATCAAAAAAGTCAATTTTACGCATAAGTAATCGCGATAATTTGCGTCTACAACGATCCCTTGTCACTGCCCGAGCCCATGCCGAACGCGATCAAATACGTGCGGGCGTGCTACACAGACGATGGTGTTAAATTCGGAACGGGCTTCGAGGTGCGCAATATACAGCAGCGATAGAGCTCACGCGTAATGCAGGGGTAACGACACCGTCTAGAGGGTGTGGTGCGCGCGAAATTCAGCTCTTTCAGGAGTACCTGGTTCACGAGGGTATAGCGATTGTTGTTTATGAATTTCTCACCTTCGGAAAACGCGTTCCGGCTCTGTACGATGGGCGAAAATAGGTACTCACCGCAACAGGTAAAATTAATCATACACTCTTTATTCTCTATTACGAGCGTTCTCATCACTATCAACCGATATTAAATCTCGCCGGTCCGCTAGGTAGTCGAGGGTTCTGCACACAATGTAATTCCAAGTATATTCGAGTACTCGAGCATCGATGTAGCTATCAATGTGCTCGATGTAAATCCACTTATTGCATCGGTAATAGAGACTCTCAGCCTGAGTATTGCGCAGACTGTAATCGTTCGTTCTTTGGTGCTTTTTGCCTCGCTCATCACAAGGGTGAGGGCTCCGCGGGTATCACGTCTCGTAAATATAGATGGTACAGCGTCTGTAACGCATTGAAAATCTGTAGAGGCTGCTCGCGTATGATTAAAACCACAGATAAAAAGATGCATGTATGTGGTATATCGTTTTGTACTACATCCAAAAAAACGCGGCCGACTACGTATGCGTGTTTTATAGCACCTCTTAAGAAACCAGAGGCGCAAAAGGAGAAGAAAAAAGACAAGTCTTCCACGAGATTTTTATTTTATGATTTTGAGACGCAGCAACACGCGCAATTGCATGATGATAAATCGACACAAATTCACGAGCCGAATTTATGTGTATTACAATGCGTATGTATGGCATGTCTGGATATCACAGATATAGAGACCGATTGTGCTAACTGTGGTATACGTGAATTCGTGTTTATCGATGATCCTGTTGGGGAGCTCGTAAAATTGGCATTATCGCAAAAATTGAAAAAGACCATCTGCATCGCCCATAATGCTAGAGGGTTCGACGCACAATTTATTCTACGGTATTTAATCGAGGTGCAAAAAACACAGCTGCCCTCTCTGATTATGAACGGTACGAAGATTGTCTCGATGAAAATTGGCGATGTCGTTTTTCTCGATAGTCTAAACTATTTACCCATGGCTCTTAGCGCTTTACCTAAGGCCTTTGGTTTCGCTGATGAGGTGGCAAAAGGTACATTTCCCCATTTATTCAACACACCGGAATATCAGAATTACTCAGGTTCTCTGCCGGCTTTGCATTTTTACTCACCCGATACCATGTTCTCAGCGGATCGCGAGCGCTTTTTAAAATGGTATGAGGAAGAATCGAGTCGCGTAGATTATAAATTTGATTTTGCGACGCAATTTGTGCAATATTGTCGTACAGATGTTACGGTTTTGAGACGAGCGTGTTTAGCTTTTCGAGAGTTACTTATACGTTGTGGGAGCGTGTGCCCCTTTACAGAAGCATGCACGATAGCATCAGCATGTATAAGAGTATTTCGAAAGAATTTTCTACAGAAAGATCGCATTGCAGTGTTACCACCAGGAGGATATCGCTGGGGCGATAAGCAATCGCGCAAGGCCGTCGTATGGCTCGTATGGCTCGAGCGTGAGCTCAACTGCGTTATCGCTCATGCTGGACGCACGAGAGAGTATCGCCCTCCGGCCGGCCTACCGGCTGTCGACGGTTACTACGTGGATGCAGGGGTCCATCACGTTCTTCAATTTCACGGCTGCTTTTGGCATGGTTGTCCGCGATGTTATCGCGTAAATAGAGATGCTCGAACTAAATTCGGCGATACAACGGATGAGCGATACGAGCGTACCGTTCTTATTTCCGGGCGAATCAGATCAAAAGGGTACACTCTGACCGAAATATGGGAATGCGATTTTGACAGATTACTCGAGAATAACGAAGAAATGTCGATATACGTGAAAAATCACGCCATGGTCAAGCAGGCGCCTCTCGAACCACGCGATGCATTCTTTGGCGGTCGAACGGAAAATTTTGTAAGCTTGTACGACGTCGCGAATGGGGAGCAGATACGCTATGTGGATGTTTGCTCGATGTATCCACGGGTGTGTAAGAATGGAAAATATCCCGTTGGACACCCGAAATTGTACGTAGGTGACGAGTGTCGAGAACTCGTAGGACTTGAAAACGATCTAAGTGTCGTCGAGGGTCTCGTGAAGTGTACCGTGGTGGCACCGCGCGATTTTTATATACCCCTACTGCCTGTTCGCATGCATGGGAAACTACTGTTCCCCCTGTGTAGAACGTGTTGTACAGATATGGACACATCCGAGGTTTGTACACACGATGACACGACTGAGAGAGCGTTTGACGGCACATGGGTCGTGGACGAACTGAGAAAAGCTGTGTCGCTCGGTGTTCAGTTTTCACGCCTACCAAGCACACACTCAACTCATGCACACGCTACACTCACAATCATCTGACACCTCGCGTCATATGGTATAGCTCGCAGGTATGCTATATCGATTTATCGACCGCGCACTCATGCATATTGTCCATCTGCTCACATCCTCGATCGAAGCTCACTCAAGCGGCCAACGCTGTTCGCGTGGCCCCATCGGCAAGACCACTCACAAGGCTCGCCTTCCATCGCTGACAGCGAATCACAAGCAAGCTGTGACGCACGTCCGTCTTTTTGATACTCTGCCTCGTGGTCGACGGATGTGGCCATTGTTCTCACTCGAGTCGCTCGCAGTACACGTTCCCGCGTAAACTCACAGAGATATTCATTCGTTCCAATCACTTTTATGCGCATTCATTATTATAGTGTAGTACATTCTTGATCAAATCACCCGTGTGTAAATTCAGTGTCAGTGCGAATCACAGCAACTCAACAGGACTAGTGCAGCACTCACATAACCGTCAGCGGCGTGGTTCGCTCGTTGGCAGCAGAGACGCCATTCTGCCTCGCACCGATCATCGGCGTCCGGACACTCACCAGCCTGCCGTGTGGCTTTACTCGAGCTCTACAACTAGACTGTATCACCAGGATCAACCACACGGAATCAACAAGTCAACTCAGAGGCCTGAGAACCTACGCACCAACAGTACATCAACACGCAGGCCAGACAAATCAAGTTACATATTCTTGTATTCAACAGGTATTTTTTATGCAACCAATGTTAAGTAATTGAATAAACATTAAATTTATTATTTCTAATTACTGAGTGCATTTAATTATTTATACTTGTCACCAGGATCCTTAATCTTACTATTCGCATCTGTCATTCGACATGCTACATGTGAATGCATCGACTTGCTATCTGTCGACAGATTAAAAATATTTCAAACTCAGTCTCACACTCATTATCATACAGTAGTGTGTAACGAAATATAATTAAATAATGTAGATTTTAAATCGGGAATATAAACGGGAATCGCGCAGTTGGATGAGTAGAAGAGAGAAGGAGAGAAAGGGTAACAAGTGTGAAAGAGAAAGCATTATAAACAGAGTTTATACACTCTGTCAAGGAGTGAATCTGACGCGAGTGGCTGTGTATGTACGTGCTAGAAGCTGCTGACTCAACACCAACTCATTTACACGTAACAGATATTCGAGCCGAGAGTACTGAGAATTTGGGCTCGAATAAGAAGAACTGATGTAGAAATAATCGCTGGAGTCCCCGAATTTCAATGCATAGATAATATAAAGAATTGGTTCTAGTGAAGTAAAAAGGAAACGAGAAATAGAATAAGATATAAATAGATAACCGTAGAATTAGGTGCATAGGATTAATTAACACGTTTAAGCTAGTAGTGTATAAGGAAAAGAATAATCTCAAATCGGCCGTATAAACGGGAATTGCACGACTAGATAATCGGAAGAGAGGAAGAAAAACTAGAGTGGATGAGTAAGAATTGTAAACAGAGTTGATACACTCTGTCCAAGGAGTGAGCTGAATGCGTGCGGCGGTGTGTGTGCGGGGAACGAGTCAATACCAAGGCATCGACACGTAACCGAAGCTCGAGTTGAGAATACCGAGAATTTGAACGCGAATAAGCCGAAATAAGATTAAAATAATCGTCGGAATTCCCAAATTCGAATGCACTATCCTAGATAGTAGATGCCGGGAACTGTAAAATAACTTGTCATAGAATAATTTCTTTTGTTAATAAACCCTATTCTCCCGCACCTCGAAGTCTAATATTAATTATTCCTGTGTTGAGCCCGAACTCCCACGATAAATAAAAATTATTGATAACGATAAGGAAAATACCGTTACAGTGTACTGACTATTAATTCACCTGCTACAATTTTACAGTCCACTTATCTCCAACATCTGAATTCTCGAACAAACAGTAACTGCGAGAAATTAGCATACAAATTGTAAATGCTAAAGGTTATTTTGCTCTCGATGTCTAGCTAACAGCATCCTGCCTTGAGGCGGTAAAGGTTTTGACGCCTGAACACCACAATTGCGGGGATACTGGGTTTTGAGAAACGATAGGAGAGGCTGTTTGACCTGGAAACTTCAAGGGGCGTTTACCTGCGGCTTATACGAGGCGTTCAACGTGAGGGTCGAGTACCTGCCTGTATAAATACGGCTTAATCCGATCAGCTGTTTGACCACACCGATATTTGTATACCCTATACCGTAGGCGATACGCAGCCAAGCGCTACTCAAGATTGCCAATTTGAATACAAAAGACACATATGGCACAATGCAAGTAAAATATTTCTCACCTCTGAATTGCATAGGTTTACTCAACAATTGCTTCAGGTCGATCGAAGTAGATATAAGAGATCATCTGGGTAATCGTACTGCATTCGAGTACTCATTATACGACGTATCATGAGAATCAAACAGGGGGTAGAGATGGTAATTTAAGTAACGTGTTTGCGGGGTCTCCGTATCAGCGTGATCAGGGTATTGGTAATTTCCTGGGGGGGGGGGGGGGGGGGGGTCTATTTACCTCTGCTGACGAGAGGTACTGAAGCTATAGGGAAAGAAGCGATTCGCACGAGTTTACATGTTATCGACGATGTGAGCGGCCACAAAATGCCATTCCGGAAGTCATTGCGTCAACGTGAAGCCGAATCTGGAGATAATTTACAACGGGAAGTCAATGAAAAAATGTCGCTTCGCATGAGTGGTTCGGGATATAATACTGTAAGTACAGTGCGCATGATGCAGTCGTTATAAGGACGGCCAACTATGAGGACAAGGAAAAGGCGTACTGCTATTTCGAAAAAATCGCTACGTATAATGAAGGAGAAAAAATCAGCGAGGCGTAGACATGCAGCAAGATAACATCGCGGTAGTACCAAAAATATAAAGATGAGGATAATAAAGAAAAAGAGAGGTACAGGCAGCACAAGTCGCAAATGAGCAAAGACCAACGACATTTTTGGAACTGTCTAACGATCTCGTTTTTACACTCATACTCGTGCGAGTGTATGAAGTCGGAGCTTGATTTATTTACCATACCTCCAACCCAGTCGGCTATAAAAGCATCACAAGGGATACACTACAAGCCTGTATCATCCCTTATGGATGACGGACCCTTGGAGCTCGCCATATTCGGCCACGGTGAAGAATACCTAGATCTGGCGCATACAATGTTCATTGTAAAAGGTAAGGTTATACCAATAGGTGAATCACAATATAACATGGCTCCCGTTAATAACTTCCTACATAGCCTTTTCAATCAGGTAGACGTATATTTTTTACCAGAAACTCGTGGCACCGCCAAACAATGCATATCCGTACAAAGCATATATTGAGACGTCACTCAATTATGAACCGGCGGCGAAGTTTGACACCTACATTAAACTGTGTGATATACATCGGGTATGATAATGTAAAAGAAATAGATTCTACACGCCAAGTTTTAGCGGATTTCAGTACGCGTGAAGAAGCTACGCATACCCTTCTTTGCACTATTTAAAATTATTTGCGCAGTCACACCTGGTATAAGTCTACATCAAGTTTACATCAGTCCCTTATAATGAACGTAATAGTAGATATTTAAGTACTCCACGCAAGAAACAATTTTCTATCGAAAGAGATAGCCGTGACCACCATTCAAGAAGAACATAATGGTCACGGACTTATCGCACCAATAAACTAACGTATTTTCATTATAGGTTGGAATAGCTTGACGGTGATACACCATTGAAAAAAGTCTGCGGTAATCTACGCTTGTTGTGTCGTTTCGCCTTACGTATTTACACAAGCGACTTACAAAAAGTCGAGTTTCTACATGATCTCTCGGGCCATAAAATCATCAATCTGGAAAAATATGAGCGTCCGACGTTAAAAAATATGCCCGTCAATAACGTTTACTGTATTCATCATGGTGTTTCGAAAGAAGACGATATAAAGTATGCTTTAAATAACGTGGCAAAAATACGATCCTGGCTGATCTTCAAGAATTCGACGCAGTGAGTTCCGTTTATTCACAACCTCCTGATAAATCAACGTCAATTAAAAATCAGCCACCATCACCGAACGACAAAGCATCGAATAAAGGAAGTACTCTAAATAAATGTGTAGGCGTAGAGTATATTGAAACGTTTCGCGATTCTTTTTCACTGTCAATTTCGCTGCGATGCGCGCGTGTTCGGTGGCGGTGTAAAGTCGCGTGAGTTTTTAATCTTATTTCGAGCGCTGTCGTCCTAGATCGTGTGGAGGGGAGGCTAGCTCGAAACTTGTTCGTGCACTGGGCTGGATGGAGTGAGAGGATCTGTGCGTTTAAAGATTTGCAATCAATTTTAGGTTGTCATTAGTAACTTATTGTTGTTGTTGGTGAGACCTCAGTTTAGGTTTTTGTTGCGTCGCATTTGTCTGTGACAGACGTGCGGTTTGTTTACCCTTTCATCATTGGTCTTTTTATTGATTGGGTAATTCTTTCTCTTTCTTTTTTTTTATTGTGCTGAAGGCACGTGATTGCTGGGAAAGTTACTGATTGATTGTTAGTTCCGACAGGGTAGGATGTTCGTGAGACGATCTGGTCGTTCGTGTGAATTTCACGCTCGCTTGCGTGGGTTTTTCCTAAGATCTACGTATACGTGGAATAATGAACTTCCAATTTTATGGGGTTTGATTTTATTATTCGTAAAGTGATTATATATCAACTTTACGGAGCTCAACACTCAATTTATCAAATTTTTAAGGGTGGTAGCGTATCGCTGATACGCGGCTTTCTTAATACTACGCAAGTGGAATCATGGATTTCCAATTTCTATGGGTTTTTAGACTCTATAATTCGCAAAGTGGTGAGATACCATTTTTACGGAGCTTAACACTCAATTTATCTGATTTTTAAGGGAGGTTGCGTATCGCTAATACGCGGCTTTCTTAATGCTACGCAAGTGGAATCATGGATTTCCAATTTCTATGGGTTTTTCATTCTATTATTCGTAAAGTGGTGAGATACCATTTTTACGGAGCTTAACACTCAATTTATCTAATTTTTAAGGGAGGTTGCGTATTGCTAATACGCGGCTTTCTTAAGGCTACGCAAGTGGAATCATGGATTTCCAATTTCTATGGGTTTTTGATTCTATTATTCGTAAAGTGATTAGGTATCAACTTTACGGAGCTCAACACTCAATTTATCTATTTCGGGGTTGTCTAATCAGGTGTAATCTAAGTAGTGTCTTCTTAGGATATCATTTGGCACGGTCTTGTTTCGCGTGTCTCTACCGAGATGTTCGCAGGGTGCGGCCTAGTTGCTGGGCTAAGTCCTCATACGGGGCGTTCCTTGGTACCTTCGTAAGATGTACCGGTCCGCCTTGTTTTTAATCATCGGACGTCTAGCTGGTGTTATGCTATTAGGAACGTTATTGTTTTGGGACAGCCCGTTCGCTAGATCTGCCTTTCGAGGCTCCGCCTTGCGGATGGTCGTGTGGAGAGTTGTAGTAGGGACGCGAGTGTAGTGTGGTGAGGTGGTGTGTATGATTTTACCTACCTATCGTTACTTGACTTTGTTATTGTTTGGGTCCCTAGCTTCAGCTCTCTGTTCGCAAGAGACACCGGGTTCGCAGCCTGACCAGCTAACTCGTCCTATACCCCGGATACTGAGGCTTTCATTCGCAATTAATTAATCATCTTGTCGTGCCATTAAGGGGCTTATGACTTGGATTTTTAATAATTGCGACCAGCCGAGGTATCCGAGAGATGCAGGTGGTAGCTGGTGCTGGCCCTAACGTGGTCCCACCCACGTAGGTACACCCTACGAGTCTAATGCGCGGTGCACTCAGTCGGGATGCCACTCCCTTGTGGTGTGTGATGTTTGTCGCACTTCTATCCCTAGGTGAGAGAGGTGCGGGGTGACGTGTAGGAGTACCGTTATTTTTTGCTTTTCTATTCTTAGCCGATCTTTGTCCTTCTAGGGTTTGAAACGAGGTTTCAGCGAGGTTGAATTTCGCAGGACAATGTTGTCTTCCTACCTGTTGTAGGTTCAAACCTTTTATCGGTGTTTTCTTTGGTTTGATCCTGGTTTTTCTACGTTTCAGGCCCATATGGGTCTTCCCCTGTTTCGTACGCTGCTGTCTTGCTGTTTTATTGACCAATAGTTGCCCGGGATAATTAATCGTCATTAATTATCTCTTTTCTTGTGTGTTTTTGACAGATTTTCTCGTGGATTTTTATGTTTTCGTTGTTTTCAGGAGTTCTCCTACGTGAGGGTCGTTTTCCTCTATGTATGTTTCTTGGTTTTTGTTCGAGATAAGTTTGTTTTACGTGTTTTATTAATATTAATGTTTTATTCATGAGTGGGGGTACGTAGCGAAGTTTCATGAGAAGTTACCATGTTGATCTTTCGCTGTGTTTCGTGGGATCTTGAGAGTTCCATGAATTCTTTTCTACTTTTGCCGTGCCGTGGCGTTTCCGCTGTTCTCGCCTTTCGGATAGTGTGATCTATTTGGGGTTGTGCCGTTTGTGTTGAGGCTTGTCCCGGTGATTGTGTAGGGCGGGGCTATTGCCCTGGTCTAGTATGTCGGCGTGTGTTTGTCGTTACGCCTTCTGTTTTGTTTACATCGCGAATCTCTCGGCTAGGCGTGCCTCCTATTTACGCCATTATGTTTAAGGTGTGTACTTATAGTTCTGCGTGTGTACCTACTAGTCCTTTCTACTCTCCTTGTCCGGTGGGTGCTTCTTTGGATATGTTATGGAGTGTTTTGTCTACCGATAACTGTTTTGTTGGCTTGGTCTGATTTTGGTATGCTATATGTCTTGTTTTTCTTTGTGTGGGTTGGTCTGTTAGATGGGCTTAAGGTTGTTGGTTGTAGTAGCGGATCGCCTTAACTGCGTTCCGTTACAATATATTCAACGATATTACCCGATCGTGTGCCAGTAAGAAGTCACCATCATACAGAGGAACTGTGCCATCGCCACCACCACGTAACACACACAACCAGCGACCTGCGAAACCACCACGCAATCATCCTTATCGTCGACAGAGGCGACGTCAATCGCAACCCAAGCATCAACAGCCACTGTCTAGACCCGCGGCATTGATACTAAAAACAGACGATCATAATCTATCGGAACGACACTGGTTAGCTGCTTACGTTGATAAAAATGTCCAAGCAATCTTTTTCTATAGTTATGGATTGCCCCCGCTCATCAACCAACACCATAACCGTCTACGCTGAAACTGTCGAAGCTACGAGTGGAACACACAGCCTCTTTAATCGCTCAAGTCTGAAGTATGTGGTGAATACTGCAATAGGTTTCTTGATATCATTGCTCGTGGTTATACTCATTTACTAAAATTTTTACGATAAACAGTCTGAAAATTGTTTGTATAGGCGCACAATACTACAAAAGACTGAAATAATCAAATACTATAAAGAAACGTATGAGAAATGTAAAACACAATAATATAAAGGGGTACGGATGTAATAGAAACTCATGTACAGAAACTTGTACAGAACGATTTGGATGTTATAATACTTCTGAGAGACGATGAATAAATTCTGAACTTTGTATTTTCTGTCTCATTTTTTGAAAGTCTCCCCGCCCTATGGCGCATTTCCTCCGATGACACACCCCTAACAACTCTATATACCTAGGAACGCAGCGTTGAAAGGGATCAGTTAACACTGGATGATACGCTAGCCAGTATTTATATGCCGCGAGTGAAACACCTGTGAATACCCTTATTGCCATGACGACACCCCTGGTGGAAATAATACCGGATTAAATCTGAGAAACCTGAGGAAATGTGAGAAAATGTAAGAAAAGATGAGAAATTTCTCAGGATTTCTCATATTTTTTCATTTTTCTCATGTTTCCCATACTTTCTTATTTTTTCGTATGATTTTTAGATTCTCAAAATTCTCATGTTCAACTCATTTCTCATATTTTTTCAGGTTTCTCAATTTTCTCATATTTTCTTAGATCATCTCTGGTCATTATTAATAACCAAAGATGACAAATAGAAGATCAGAGAAATATGAGAAATTTCTTACCTTTTTTCAGCATTTCTCATATTTTCTTAGATCATCTCTGGTCATTATTATTAACCAAAGATGACAAATAGAAGATCAGAGAAATATAAGAAATTTCTTACCTTTTTTCAGCATTTCTCATATTTTCTCATTTTAATTAAAATCCTTTGTTTTATTTTCTAAATTCCGGGAAACGGTAGAAAGTAGTAAACATATAAAACAAGTATATGTTTAAGATAAAATATTTAATTTGTATTCAAGAACACATCCACGATAATACAAGCTAGAACATTAGAAAACAGAATTCAACTTTTAGTGGCATCAATTGCACAAAATCGCAAGATTATCTTTCATATTTATACAATGGCATGTACAGATCTTGCGTTTTCTTGCAATTTAGACAATATTACTTTAAAAATATCAACTTATTACTAGAAAGACGTGAAAATTTAACAATTCATGATGGCATTCGCTTCATCATACACACGAAGTCTTAATCATGCAAACAACCATATGGAATTTTCGCTATATATTGTTTTTTCTCGAAATTCGTGAAAATACAAGGTTTTCCCAAATCGATGGCTTAACATTTTACAAGATTGTTGGGATATTCATGACATTTTCTAATATGTGTTACGGATTCATGGTTATTGGAACTTTGCATTTGCTGTGATTTTAACATTCTTAAAAAAATAGCAATTTCACATTTTTCATTATTGGAAATTCGGCAAATGTTCTCTATGAAACCTATTTTCCCATTTTTCAATTCCACAACTGAATTATTTGATTGTTTACAATAGCGCACATGATAGCCTTTTGTAGTGTACCGGATACCACCAACAATAATTTTTTCAAAAGATAAGCAATTGTTGTTGACATCGGGACATATAACCAATTCCTCTATACTCAAAACGTATTTTTTTCCATTTCCAATAAGGACAGAATTCCCAGTTTCAACAAAATATCTCAATCGCTTATGCAATATGTTATCGACAAATTTTTTAACACTATATTGACTTATTATAGAATGCGAAAGTTTCTTAATTGTCTGGAATAGTAATATTCTTTTAGTAAGCTGCGGTATGAGATGTGCAAATCAACGGTACAAACCAGTGGAATAATGAATGAGTGAATAGAATGATTGTTTTTCTTCCAAGTCAATCCCACTGTTGAAAGGTGATTTGCTTCGTGAACAAATCGTTCCATAAAAACATTCATATCAGGTTGACGTTTATCTACCCAGATACCAACAGGGATAATGTGTTTCCGTCGAATTTCTGGAGGTAATTCATTCATCGTTGCGAAAATTGGCCATATTGTTGTTTTAGAGCTATTTGCTGCTTGGCAACCATCAGTGTTGAAAACGTAAGAAAAATTCCATTGTTCTCTTAACAACTGAATACGTTTATAATGAGCTCCATCGTAAATATCTTCTAACGAGTTAGGGTGTTGTTTTCGCCGACAGAATCGATAGGGCAAATATTTCCATATCGCACGATTTTCTAATAATTGTCGAAATTGTTTTTCCAAATCGAATTGTACGAAGAATGGTAATTCTGAAAGATCACTTCGATGGCCACATTGGCAGACACAATAGTTTTTCACATTATCACGTCTTCCTAAGTACTGATAGCACTCAGGACAATACAAATGATTTACAGCAGAAAAAGTGTCCACTGGAAAATATTTTTGAATGAAATGTTTTGTTTCGGCGATTACCTTCTCGTCAAACATGATATTTATCATTTTCAAAACATTCATAATTGTAACCCAATTTAATGAATGTCTCAATGCTAACATCATACACATCAATATTACTTCTCCTTTGTTTATCGATGTATAGTCACATAGCTCTTTCTTTAAGTAATGATCAATATAGTCCTCATCGTTATATGATACATCGTTTACATTTCTCGAATCAATGAATTCGTCATCTTCACTGACGATGGCAGGGATGTCATGATAATCGTGCGCAGTCGAAATACTAATCTGCAACAAATGTAAAAGAACAAAATTAATGAAAAAGCCACAATGATATTTAAAAAACGGTGGAGTAAATTTTACATTATCTTCTGAGCAGTATGTTTCTTCATCCTCGTGTAGTATCATATAGCTCTCATCGGAATCTGATGAACTCGGTGCAATAAAAGAATCTTTGCGAATCAACAAATCAACCTATAAATAATATACATATTATTGATAAGAAGTATAAATGTCATAAGCAGAGAGGAATTTTAATTATACCTCGCATTCATTTCCACTTAGAGGTTCATCTTGGGTTCTTCCAGAATAAGGCGATGGAGAAGCACTGGATTCCAAACAGTCATTCTCGATACGTGTATGCATATCACACTGCATGTCTGAGGAAGCGTCAATGGTATTAAAAAGCTGCACATAAAAAATTTTTTCCATTATAACTATTTTTTTATTTTTATTCTGAAACCTAAATAAACACAACGTTAAGTGTAACAGTGTACGTTCACTGAGCAAGTACAAATATACATCATGGAGATAATATATTATGTAATTTTAATAATTATATTTTTACCTGAGTATTATTTTGATTTCGACATGTCAGTAAATGTAGTTGTGGATCAGAAACCAATTCAACTGCAGCATCATCAACCTGCAGAGGAAATTCCGAATAAATGATGGAAAACCTCAAATCACTTCATTCTTATAAATAATTTATTAACCAATCTCTACTTCCAGTAATTTATGTTTGTTGAATTTTAGAAATTGAATATTGTTTAAGATATTGCGGTCAAGTCAGAAATACATAAGAAAAGATATCCAACTTACATTGTTGTTCAATGATTTCTTTCGACGGTATGCCGTTGTTCGTGGTACTTCACGCAAACTATTATGTCGTAAATATTGTTTATATTTTCCAGGAGGCATGTCGAAATTGAAATATCACGATTTTCGTGTGTTCTTCCAAAATAAACCTACAACTACTCGTTAAATTCAAAGTTCTCATAACCTCAAAAACGATATTATTATCACAGTTTGATTAACCTATCTATGCGATCTTGCGAACACTGTAACAAATTGAAATCCCAGTTAAGGAGCAGCTAGATTATCAGGAGTGCCAATTAATGTTTTAAATTGTCGTGAACCACGATATTTTGGCACGTAGGCCGAATACGACGCAAACAGACGAGGAAAAAACGACAAGGCGCGAACAAGGAACGCATGCGCGAGCCCGCGCTTACCACTGCCGGCGGGACGAACGCTGAACGCCGAGAAGGGAGTCGGGTAGCAACCCCTCACGAGAGCGGTCATATGCGCCTCGTGGTTCAACGCTGATCCCTTTGTTCCCAAGACGCCACACGTGGTACCGAGTAAAAAGTAGTTCTCGAGTACGAAGTCACGATTAAAATAAAGATTAAAGTTACCTTACGCAACAGATAATAGAAGTCGATTCGCAACAAAATGTAAAAAACATCGATTCGTCGCCACTAGTGATCATACACTACATTTGTTCTTTGTGTGTTACAAAATTAAGTTTTGTGAAAAACTTTCACTATGTACGCTTACATTTTTGATCCCAAAAATAAAAAATGTGATATAGTTAAGAGTAATACCATAAGAAACTTCGATAGTGATAAATATTTAGCCACTAATGAAGCTGAACGTCCAAAAAAATTATACAAGGTTATGAATGCAAACGGCAATGTTAAGAAAATTTCCGTACTCTTAACAGCAGGTAACTATTTTACGTGAAACAAAAGTACTGATGACATTTATTACAATAAGTTTGTTATTTGGTAAATACTTTCACGTTTTCTACAGATACATCTAATCAGTTGAAGCATTTGATCAATAAAAAAAGACTGCGACACCCGAAATTCAACGATTCAGAAATAAATAATTTCACAGATGAAACTGATGAAGATGAACCACAAAAAAAAAGGTATAAATTTCGTTAATATATAAGCAGTAAGACATATGCAATCAATATATAAAGTAAAATTATTTATGTATTGACTGCTTATGCCTTAAGAAAATACAGACGTGAATAAAGTGAATATGTGTGATCCCTAATTCTGTTTTTGCCACCATTGCAGGATACAAAACAAAACAAAATAAAAAATCGAAATGCAACAAACCATCATATTTTGCAATCATATCTGAGCCAGAACAACGATATTCATGATTATGACGAATCGGAAACGGAAACTCCTCCGGTAAGTGCTTCAATAGAAAATGAAAATTTATTTATATTATTGTTGTGAATGATTACTTCAACATTCCACTGCTTACAGATATATGACGACTTGACAGTGGAAGTGAACAATCCAGTAAAAATTGATACTTCGGATGAGGATGAATATTTAGCCGATATCAATTGGCAGAAGAATTCGTCATCTGCACTCTCAAAAACTAATAATAATAATGAAGACATTGAATTCTACAAAAAAAAATTATATGAAAAAGAAAAAGAGATACAATCTTATAAAGGAAAATTAAAAGTAATGGAAGACGAAATGAATGAAACACAAAAAAACGCAGAAAAGTGGAAAGGGCAATATCAAAAGTCATCGTCAGAAACAGGTAAAAAATATACAAGATAAATATTTTTATTATACACATAAAAATGTTTTATTCCAGCCAAGTATTCACAACGTTGCATATAAGTTCCAATTTTCGACTCAATATTGAAAATACGTAATGTGCCTGATATATGACTTTTAGATTGTTGAGTAGAAGCTTGTATCTTGCATGTAATGTTTTGTTCACTGGAAAATCCTTGTGGCACTTCACTATTTTTTTCCTTTATTCATTTATTTTTATTGTTTGGTTCTAGGTGAAACTGATGTAGAGATTGGGATAGAGAGATATGGTAATGTTCATATCGGGTATAATGTTTGGGTTCGAAAAATAGCTTTTGTTGACGCTAATCGTTGCTGCGGACCGAGTAGTTACATAAATATTATGTGTCATGCAACCTGGAACGATGATGAGCTTGCCAATCGAATTGTGCGAAGAAGCACGAGACATCTATCAAGAATAGTTTTAACTCCGGAGAAAAAAAGTGCGATACTGGATTGCTACACAAAATGGTTGGAAAAAAACGGTTATGCCGATAAAGCTCTCCAGCATCACATCGAAAAAGCAAACTGCTATTTTGGTCAAGCCATCGATCGGGCCCGGAAACGTTTGTTTAAAAATGACACTAGTAGTGCTAATAATGAATCAAAGCAAGATAATTCGGAACCTTTGAATGATTCATCAGATGATCAAAAATTGAAGACAATATTTCCAACAGACGGAAAACGGAAGAAATCGTCGAAAACAAAAAAAGATAAGAAAATGAGTATTAAAACTGATAAGAACTGTCTTCGTAAAAATAACAAAAACAAGACTTTTTGAGAAATCAAGACTTTTTCCTTTCTTCATTATATCACGTATGTTTCTTCACTAATATATGTTATTGAAATATTTATTATTGTTGATAAAAAAAATACTTGTATTTTATAATATAAATATATATATCGTTCGAATTGTCAGTCTGGATATTTTTATGTGATTATTTTTACCTATTGATGTAGATAGTATGTAGAACTTCACCCTTAAAAACCTATAAACTAAAATTCAATATTGAAATAATACGAGTAATAGATTGAAAGAAGCTGGGAAAATATGAAAAAACCTGAGAATATGAGAAATTATGGAAAAAATGAGAAATAATGGAGAACTTGAGAAATAATGGAAAACCTGAGAAATATGAAAAAATCTGAGACGAATAAAAAATTATGAAAAACATGGAAAAATATGAGAAAATGTGAAAAAATAGAAGAAAAATCACAATGTTAATTCTTTCATGATTTCTCAGTTTTTTTCCAATTCCCAGAGTTATCTGAGAAATACATGAGAAATTATGAGAAATTATCTGAGAAAATATGAGAAATTTTTTCCACCAGGGACGTGCTCACCACAAATACAATAGCGTCTCAAACAACAGAGAACTCACTGAATCCATTTATCATAGAATCTAAAATTGATAATGAAGAAACGACTAAAGTCTTTATCGCAGCGTTCAACGAATAAGCTGGCAAATATGGAGATGAAATTCGACAAAAGAGTTTAATTCCAAAGAAATGTATGGACATTGTTCATAGAAAAAAAGCTTTGATATATCGCAGTTGCAGTGACGACGTTTCTGATTTTAAGCATATAACATTATCAAGCCTGCTTGATCATGGGTAATACTATATTCTTTCGAAGAAATCTATATAAAAATCAATCTAGAGAGTGACATACCCTATGTAACGGTATTTTACGTTAACATCACCCTTAAAGGGTTTTAGTTCGAACTCGAGCAGGGAGGAAATTAATATAGGCTTCAGTATTCGGTAAAAGTATGGTTTATTAGACACATTAAATAAATTATACAGGTAAAAGTTAAATAATTTGTGTGAGAATTAAATGTACTCCTTTTTCCTTAATTTTGGTGATTATGCACCTTACAAAAAGAGCTTGTCCCAGGCTTACGCATGCCTATATAATCGCGTCCGCATGAAGTAGGAGATTTTATATTGAATTACTGAAGTATTATCTGTAGTTATATGGTAGTATAGTTTCTACACATAGAAAGAGCCTGCTGGGCTTATTATCGTTAATATATCTAAAGGGTGATTTTTTAAGAGCTTGAGAACTTTTTTTTAAAAAAAAACGCATAAAATTTGCAAAATCTCATCGGTTCTTTATTTGAAACGTTAGATTGGTCCATGACATTTACTTTTTGAAGATAATTTCATTTAAATGTTGACCGCGGCTGCGTCTTAGGTGGTCCATTCGGAAAGTCCGCTTTTTTATCGACAAATTTTGTTCAGCGATGAGGCTCATTTCTGGTTGAATGGCTACGTAAATAGGCAAAATTGCCGCATTTGGAGTGAAGAGCAACCAGAAGCCGTTCAAGAACTGCCCATGCATCCCGAAAAATGCACTGTTTGGTGTGGTTTGTACGCTGGTGGAATCATTGGACCGTATTTTTTCAAAGATGCTGTTGGACGCAACGTTACGGTGAATGGCGATCGCTATCGTTCGATGCTAACAAACTTTTTGTTGCCAAAAATGGAAGAACTGAACTTAGTTGACATGTGGTTTCAACAAGATGGCGCTACATGCCACACAGCTCGCGATTCTATGGCCATTTTGAGCGAAAACTTCGGAGAACAATTCATCTCAAGAAATGGCCCGGTAAGTTGGCCACCAAGATCATGCGATTTGACGCCTTTAGACTATTTTTTGTGGGGCTACGTCAAGTCTAAAGTCTACAGAAATAAGCCAGCAACTATTCCAGTTTTGGAAGACAACATTTCCGAAGAAATTCGGGCTATTCCGGCCGAAATGCTCGAAAAAGTTGCCCAAAATTGGACTTTCCGAATGGACCACCTAAGACGCAGCCGCGGTCAACATTTAAATGAAATTATCTTCAAAAAGTAAATGTCATGGACCAATCTAACGTTTCAAATAAAGAACCGATGAGATTTTGCAAATTTTATGCGTTTTTTTTTAAAAAAAAGTTCTCAAGCTCTTAAAAAATCACCCTTTACATCGGCTCTGTTATTATTTCTTGCCTTCGGAGGTAGCCTATTCTATACCTATAGCGCGTGGACTGTAGTGGGGACAGAGCTCTCACTCGAGCTCTCCTGGCTGAGCGATCTACTCGCTGGTCCTGCCGCTGTTCCGGTGGAGGCGTCAGCGCGGTGCAGCCTCAGTGCAGCCTCGGTGCATCGGCGCATCGGAAATGCTACAGGAGCGTCCCTAGCTACTTTTTAGGGGTTTTTTAAGTCGATTATGGATATAGCATAAATTTCTCCATACCACACTGGTGTCCTTCAGAAGTAAGATCTCGTTGGCTTGTGTACTCTGCTACTTGGATGACTGGTGGCTCAGTAGTTGACCTTGGAAAATGTTCGTTTTTCCTAGGCCATAGGTTTCAGGCCTGATCCTTGGAGTGGTGCGGTTGAGGTTGCTTCTCCTTGGGTTGACTAGGTGGTCCTTCTTTTAGCTGGATGGCTCCGGTACTCCTTTGGTCGATTAGCTGGTCTTCCTTTGGTTGATTAGGTGGTCCTCCTTTGGTAGATTCCGGATGTTGGTGAAAGTCTGTGAACAGAATGCTCTCCGACTGTGGTTTGCCGTGCCCTTTTATACCGGCTTCCCCGCTCTTCTTTCCTTTACGTCGGTATAGCAGGGTATTACTATATCTTCTAGTCGTCCTGTAGCCTATCTCCTATAGCCCATTTGTCCCGTTAATTTCCTCTTCTTGGTTATCGTGAGTTAGCGCGTTCCTTTTAGATGGTTCTTCATACGTTACTTGAGACTATAGCATTACTGCTTGGTAGTATAACTATAGCTCGAGTAACGGTAGTTGGTCTTTATATGTGTGCGTGCTGTGTGGTATGGATCTCTGTGTTTGTGTGTGTGTGGGTCTCGTTTAGGCGGTATATTTAATTATAAGACGAGTATGTCGTCTTAACCCTATACTGCTATTATTACGCAAATTATTGTTGCTATTATGCGGGAATCATAACATAAAAGTTTTTTAAAATTCAAAAAATATATCGGTGCTAATGTACCCCAGAGCATCTTATTTTTCCAACCTTCTAAATTTTATATGATTGTGGACATTGAAGGGCCTAAACTCGCAGGCAAAATTAGTACATTTATATACAGAGCGTTGGAAGACTATTAGATGAACCACCAGGTGTATATGCAGCCGCGACAGCTGAGAAAAGATTAGTTGAAAAGGAAACGTCGCGGTGAAATCATCTTTTGCTCACTATCTAACCAGAATGGATACGATAGACGGTATACTTGTAGTCGACTGCTCCAAAGATGCCTGAGAATTTAAGAAACAGGAGCTCGAGTACATCGTGAAACATCTACTCAACATCTACTGAAACATCATCTCGTACTATTAAAACATTGGGGAGCAAAAATGTCTATTCTGTGGGATAAGCTACCTGAGCACCTCAAGAATGACCACGAGGTCTCCTCGTACCTGTCGTGCCATTTACCTTACAAGAGACTAGGTTCGAGAACGAATGTTGACGGTCCAGCACCAGCTCGGAGGAACTGGTGGGCGGCCACGCCCACAGGTCTCGCGATCTTGGGCCTATTCTACTGACGTCTTTTTTGGCGCCTTTGAACCTCTGAATCAGTTGTACTGGTCGTCGTCCTATTGAATAACCATGTACATCACCAACCCTTACGTGATGGATTTGTGCAATCACGCGCTCAACTTGGTATGCTGCCGTTAACTCCTCGACATTCCAAGTTGTGCCGAACTCCCGCAATTCAATGATTGCGTGTCGAATTGCACCGGCGACTTGCTTTAACGAATCCGGATATGGCCAGGGTTTTTTTACTACTACCGGTGGCTTTTGCGCGAGTACTGTTACTTGCAACGAGATTACTTCAACGTGAATGAAACTTCTTGTTCCACAGAACCACTCAATTCTTCGTTAAGCATTACGCGTTGAAGTATAACTTGAGAAGGTCCCCCCGCTGCCGCCAAGGTGTTTGGCTTTTTAACATGCAAGCAGCGATGTACGGATTGAAGTTATAATATTTGTGACGGGTTATTTTTGCAAGCCCGTCACAAAGTCCCGATAAATGTTAATTTCGTGTTTCTTTTTGTTATTTTTCTATTAATAATACTCCCGAGCAGGCGACGTCCTGTGTTTCGAGCATCAACGAGAAGGTCAGCCGTGGAAACATGAAGGAAACTGTTTTATCGACGAGAATAGAGATCTCGAGTCTCCACAGTCGTCAGACTAGAAGACTGTAGCCACAACTATGACGTCAGCGCTCTCATAGAGAGGATCACGACTGAAAGCATCCCAGCATCATCTCATGGGGACCGGAAAATGAAATTATCCCTGGCGGTATTTGAATTCTCGTTGCGCTGCTGAGTCTCTTTCATTTCGTTCGCTTCATGCTGCTGCTACGTACGAGGCATCGAGGCTCTCGCTAGAGCCGTTGCTGGCTCGGATATTAACTTCGTTCGCAAGTACCGTTACAATGCTTTACATTTTATTGGTGGCTGCGATTTGGAGGGTGGGATTTGATCGGCTCAAACAACGAGGGCCAACGTATTATCGAGGACTCTTGCGTCGTAATTTGTACAACGAGGGCGTTTATAGTTGGTTCGCTGCCGTGTCTGTCCGTCGAGAACCGACGCCTGTCCCCGCGATTCTGGACCCCTACGAGACTATTTCTCGAGAGGCTCCCGATGCTGCAACCTTCTGGTAAGGTCGTCGTTCGTCTCTGGTTTGAGTGTGGGAGTTAGCTCCAGTAATTTTGGTGAGAAAACCCGAGCGATATTGTCGTGACGGCACGCGGTCATCCCGGCAATCTAATGTTTTTTCGATAACAGCGGTCAAACATCTACCGCCCGGTATTTCAACTTTGCAATAACTCGCTTCCCGAAAATTAAAGGATCGCCGAAGGGGTTCCAATCATCGATTATTTTTATATTTTATTATTGCAAAGTCGAGCGCGTAGAGATCATGTATGGGGCGTGAGTGTGATTTGAAACGTGAGCAACATTGTGTGTAAGAACCGGGCGTCTATGACATTGAGCGTACCGTTGGGAGAGTCATGCCCTGTTTGAATGTTAAGGACTGAGAAAGCCATGTGATTTATTCTGACTTATTTCTTTCGTTTCAATTGTTCAGTTTTATTTCTTCCGCTTCGTTTATTTTGTTTTATCGATTTAGATTTATTTATTTGAACTTGTTTATTTTGTTTATTTGTTACCTAATAATTCTGTTTTATTTAATTATTTTCCTTTATTGTTATTTAGTTATTTCGTTTTATTTCGCCCGATATATTTATTCTGCGTTATGTTGTGCCGCGAATTAATAAATTGTACATTATTTCGCCATTGTTCCTTCTTCGCGTGAGGCCACTCACCAAAGTAGAAAAAATTTGCAAACGTAAGCAACGAGCTGCGAGCAATGATCGCTACGAGCTCGAGCTACGACTTGCTGGAATTTGCAAGCGATGTTCATTGTGAAATTCATTGCGACATTCGATTCCGGTCAATGGAGTGAATAACTGCTTTGCCGAAATCAGTCAAAAGTTTAACATCAACCTGAACGGTGGATCATGGGTCGGACTCGCCCGAAATATCAGATTCTATTAGTAGATTCAAACGAGAGAGTTGGGTTTCTCGTAACGGGCTCGAAACAATAGAAGTATTGTAGATTCTTCTATTGACTTTGAATAGACAACGGAAAGTTGCCATTGCCTATAATAAATACCACCATTTTACATAAATTCGCGTTTACACTAATTACTCGAGATCCATCTGCTAATCGGCAAACGATCCCAAAAATAATAACTTTTTAATATTATATCGATTACCGAGTAATCCAATTACGCGGTACCGGCATAACATTTGGTGGCAGCGGTGGAATTTGCTGAAGTATAAGTGATACGTGATTCATTTGGACAAAAAGTGTTTTGGACAAAGTAAAAAGAGTGACTCTAAAGTGACGACTACGACTTGTGCAAGGACACCAGTGTAGTTCGTGAAAACCAGACTAAGCTAACGCGTGGACGCGAAGTGTACGTCGGTGCAGTGTGACATATCGGTCAACAACACAAAGTGTACAACCAAGTACTCGAGGCAGTTACTTGTGACGAAGCCATCGCGCAACCATTGGCGACGCACTAAGGACGAGCCCAGGAACCACCAAAGGAAAGGGTCAACTGCGCCAGGAAATACGTCAAGGACCATCTACAGAGGGGAGCTGCAGGACGCCAAGTCAACAGCACCCGAGGAACCGCCATGGAGAGGACCATCTACAAGATCATCCTTCTGAAAGTGGCGGTTACATTATAAATATACATATAGCCTAGTAGCGTCAAAGCCAGTCGATCCGAAAATTAGGAAAATATTCCACCAGATATATATATATCTCGTGAGATTCTTTGGAATATATTGAGTCTCGGAAAAAGTTCGTGGCGTTTTTCCCGATAGATGGCATCAATTGCAAATAAGTCAGAAACGCAGCGACACCACTAAACGCTCATTGGAAAGGTGACACTTCGAGCGTTACTTTGAGTGTGTAAACATCGAAATTAGTGCAGTGGTTGGAAAGTTGTTTGCGTTTTTTGCAATATTATTTTGCAATATTATTACGATAAAAGGAACAACACTGCGCAGGTCCCGTGTCACACCGTCAAAAACCAATAGAGTGAGTTTACAAGTTTCTAAACACGACGGGAAAGTGCATCAGCCGACGGCGACACACAAGGCCGTACGTAGCCGACAGGTCAAGACACTGCGCGTATGCTTAGAGAGCACGGGGAAGAAGGCAAACGTTTTGCGCAGCAACAACGGAAGCACGACTTGGTGCCCCCAGCAGTGAATAACAAGCAGCTCACGCCAACATAATTTGCGAATACAAGGGTGTATTCCATCTACGAGGGAACAAGAGACAGCGCACGCAAGAGGTGCAGCATCGCGCACCCTTTAATGTCAGATCGAAGGACCTAGGATCGCAACCCTTGCCTGAGAAGAACGCAAAATTGGGACATGGGTTCGGTAAAATGTATACTAATGCAGACGCTCTGAGTAGCGTATACGCGACCACTCGAGCCCAAGTGGGATAGGAAAGAAAGTCCCACAAGGAAAAGAAAGATAGCGCAATCGGGTATACGAACAGCCGCATAAAGCGGAGAGTCGAAGATACGCAAGGCAACCACGATAACTCGTCAAAGCGATAGATTAAAATCGCCCACGAGAAAGAGAAGTGGAGAGGCCGATAGACGAAATGCTAGCGGAAGGAATTGTCCAGCCCAGCAGGAGTCAATGGAACGCGCCGCTGTTAGTCGTGGCTAAGAAACCCGATGCCGCCGGAGTGAGGAAAATGCGCGTAGTGGTGGACTTCCGGAAGTTGAACGAAGACACGATCGGAGACTCGTGCCCACTCGTGCCCGTGTTGGGACGAGCCCGATATTACACGACGTTGGACCTCGCCTCTGGACTTCACCAAATCCCGATGGCGCAGGAAGATATGGAAAAACGACATTTTCCACTCCGCAGAGTCATTTTGAGTATAACCGCAGGCCATCCGGACTCAAGAACGCGCCACCGACTTTCCAGCGGCTAATGAACTCCGCGTTAGCAGGACTGCAGGGCGTCAAATGCCATGTGTACCTCGACGACATAGGCATATATTTATGGTACTCGCTTCACGGTCGTGACAGACCACCAACCGCTCACCTGGCTGTTCGGAGTAAAGGACCCAGGTTCGAGACTAATGCGTTGGAAAATAAAATTGGCGGAACATGTGTTTAACGTCGAATACAAGGCAGGTAAGCGCAACACAAATGCCGATGCGTTAAGTCGAATATTCATTACTGCAAAAGGACTGCAAGCGCCCGGGTACGGACAGCCGCACAAAGCGGAGAGCCTAGAATACCCCAAGCTAGCTTAGCGACGTAGCAGAGCGAGAGGCAGCTGAATAGCTTTTTGAAAAATGAAACATGTCTTTTTTCTTTTTTCGATCCGATGTGTAATTTCTCGAAATATTCGCAAAAATCAGGTTTCTTGCGATTACAGCGCCATCTATCACGAATCGAAAAAAAATGTTTCAGATAAAAGTTACTTATTTTTCAATGGGGAATCCGAATCTGCAATAAAAAATAGGGGTTCCTATTTACGATTTCAAAGTTGCCCCCGCCCCCACCCCAGGGGTTAGGGGTCGACTTTGGTATTATTGGATGTCCTCCTTTCAGGCGAACAAATTTTATTGAGAACTTTTTCTGATCCGATGCGTAGTTTTCGAAATATTTCAATGTCTTCAGATAAATCGGCTACCCTGTATAGAGGTTAAACAAAATACATATGTTATAGCATTGATAAAAAATGCGCGAATTTGAAAACGTTTTGTTATACTTGACGCGTGACGTCACGAACTATTAGTCCGGCTGATGATGGGAGAGTGGGAAGTGGGTCGGTCGCCACGGCTTTACGAGTCGTCTCCGGGACAATGATGTGTACGTGAATAATCCGAGTATAATCGTCCACAACAAGAATGCCTCGGAAGAGTGTATGCATGACTTAACCATCATGCAAAAAGTTATCACCCGAAATAATTTTAACTTATATATGAAGATAGTGGCCATCAACTTTAATGCGACTGTTCGCGCTTAGAAGGCCAAAAAAAAGTGAAAAACTGTGCTGAAGAATTTTACATTCGTCATGTTTTTCCATTAGAAAACTCGTGTAGACGTTTGAAAGGAAGTCGAAACGACCGACTATACAGAAATAAGAATAATGATAGCGCCTCATGTCGGCAAAATGTCGAATACTCACTGCGATTGTCACGGGTTCAATCTCGATACCCCGTTTGTGCAGAAGTGATGGCAGTTCGCTTCTGAACTCTCGGATATCTACAACTACCCTGTTGATAATCTTGTTGGTGCTAGGTAGAATTCCACCTTTTCTTGTATTCGCCTCCTCTTCGATATTTGCTTCTTTTCCCAGCGACAAATTGTCTTTAAACTTGCCGTCTTGATCAGTTGGAACTACCATAGTCTAGAGAAAAATATTTTTTTAAGTAGTCCAGTCCGTAGATACTCGAGGTATAGGCTTGGGAGTGTATTCTGGAATTGATGCGAATAATTTTCGTTTACGAATTTATAATTACGTTTTAAAAGAAACCAAAAGAACTTAGAGGGAAAAAACTCTTTACAATTTAAAAAAAATCGATTTTCTGTTTCACATATTTCAAAAGTATAATATATTGAGAGTATGCTGCAGAAAGGAAAAATTGAAATATTAAATATTTGCGGAGTTATCGCACATAATATTCGAGGGCTCCGGGAGCGCATACCGAAAACAAGCGCGGCAGGTACCTGGAGCGGTTGGGATCGAGCAACCTTCCTTTCAAAATACCTTTGTATAGACCTTTTGTAGTACCGTCAGTTTCGGCAGAGCAGATGTTCTTATATCAGGACGTTATATATATATCTATATAACGTGTAACTGTAGATATGGGAACCGAACATTTCCCGAGCAATAGTCAGTTTAGCTCGAATGTTTGCCGTGAGTGGTTGAGTTTTCGAAAATAAAATACCAAACTATCCGAAAGGTACGCGAGGTAATATAGTTCGAAAAAGTTCTAAAAAAAGACATTATCAAGGGAATCAATTCACAGATAAGTGCGGGGAGAGTTTCGGGCCGAGTACAAGTGACGATCTGAGTGCAAGTGCAAAAAAACTAAAGACTGCCAACAGTGAGGATATACGTACAAATCCTATGCACGGATACAGAATTATCGAGTTTTTCACTTTTTTTGTTGTTCTGTCAGACATTTTGATTTGTTCTACATGCAAGCAAAGAACAAGGTTTGGAGATTCAGGGCAGAGAGGCCTAGGCTTCAAAATTGTCGTTACGTGTCGGTGCCGCAATAGAGAAATAAATTCAGGACCTTTTATTAATACTGGGTACGAAATAAATCGAAGGATAGTGTTGGTCATGAGACTGTTGGGCGTCGCAAGGGAAGGAATAAATATATTTTGCAATCTTATCGACATGTGCAGTGGATTGAGTCAAGGCAGTTACACTAAAATCATCGAGCATATTCATGCAGCTGCTAAGTCGTCATTCGAGTTTCTATCGCAAAAAGCTGTTGAAGAAGATATCGAAAAAAATTTTCAGCATGGGAGAATAGAAAAAAATCTCAAAGTCTCTGGTGACGGCACATGGAAAAAGCGTGGGTTCAAATCATTGTATGGTGTTACAACGCTCATCGGCTACTACTCCGGCAAAGTGGTCGATTTAGTCGTAAAAAGCAGTTATTACCAAGGTTGTACGTCCTGGAAAAGGAAGACTAATACTGAAGAATATCGGAAATGGTTTGAGTATCACGAAGAAGAATGCTTGAAGAGTCACGAGGGCTCCTCGGGAAAAAATTAAGGTTGATTCTATAAAAGAAATGTTTTCGAGATCGGAAGAGAACTTCAGCGTGAAATATAGTAATTACGAGGTCTGTTCAAAAAGTATCGCGAATTTTGATTTCCGCGGGCTACGTATATTCGATTTTCGATTTTTTTGTGGTGTTAGGTTGGTAATCATGTCCCTCACTTATGCTGACAAAGTCGGCCATTTTGAATGTTTAGTTAATTTGGTTGGGCGTGTTTTGGCTTGTTTTCGATTTTTGCCTATTCCATAAAATGGATCAAAGAATCTGTATCAATTTTTGTGTGAAAAACAAAATTAAGTGCGTGGACGCATTCCGAATGTTGACTGTGGCATATGGTGAAGCTACCTTGGACCAAAGCAACGTTTATCGGTGGTACAAAATGTTCTCAGAGGGCCGAGATGATGCGAACAACGAAAAGCGTTCCGGACGCCGGAGCACATCAACAACAGACGAAAACATTGATGAAGTGAAGAAAATAATATTGGTCAATCGTCGAATCACCGTTAGAGAAGTTGCTGAAGACCTAAACATATCGATTGGCTCGTGCTATTCGATTTTTACCAATCATTTGGGCATGAGACGGGTTGCCGCGAAATTCGTGCCAAAATTGCTCAATTTCGAACAAAAACAATGTCGCGTTAACATTGCTAAGGAGCAGTTGGACTCGGTCCGCGACGACCCAAATTTGCTCCAGAGGGTCATAACTGGTGACGAATCATTGTTTTTGGTTATGACGTGGAAACCAAAGCTCAATCATTGCAATGGAAGCTGTCGCAAGAGCCAAGACCGAAAAAAGCGCGCCAAGTTCGGTCGAATGTGAAGGTTTTGCTCACAGTTTTCTTCGATTGCAGGGGCGTGGTGCATCATGAGTTCTTGCCACAGGGTCGTACAGTCAATAAGGAATATTATCTGCAAGTTAGGCGCAATTTGCGCGAAGCAATCTGCCAGAAACGCCCGGATTTGTGGTAGACCAAAAATTGGCTTTTGCGCCATGATAACGCTCCTGCTCACACATCGTTGCTTGTGCGCGAATTTTTGGCCAAAAAAAACACCCTAATGATGCCGCAGCCACCGTATTCCCCAGACCTGGCCCCCTGTGACTTTTTCCTGTTCCCAAAACTTAAGAGGCCCATGAAAGGACGACGCTACGCCACGATTGAAGCGATAAAGACGGCATCGAATGAGAAGCTGAACAAGATCACAAAAAATGATTTTTTTAAGTGCTTCGAGGATTGGGAAAAACGTTGGCATAAATGTATTATATCCGAGGGGAATTACTTTGAAGGGGACAAAATAGATATTAATGAATAAATGAATACTTTTTGAAAAAACACAAAATTCGCGATACTTTTTGAACAGACCTCGTATATAGGTGATGGGGATTCTAAAACTTTTAAAACCATACTAGAATTAAATCCTGATGGTGACGAGTTGACTGTTGTAAAAAGTGAGTGTGTCAGCCACGTAGAAAAGAGAATGGGCACCAGACTCCGAAACGTAAGAAAAGAAAAAAAACTTTCCGGAAAAGGGAAGTTAACGAATAAAGTTGTGAAAAAACTCACCAAATATTATGGTTTGAGCATTCAAAGAAACGTAGATAGTATTGAAAATATGAAAAAAGAAATCATGGCTACTTATTTTCATATGTTTTCAACAAAAAAAGAGCCGAATCATGGAAACTGCCCGACTAGAGCTGAAAGTTGGTGCAAGTGGCAGAAAGCTATCGCTTTAAAAAAAAAAAGTTTTTCAACACTTGAAAGCTCTAACGACCCTAACGAACTGTATTAATTTTTTATCATGTGCGATATTTATCTGCAATAGTCAGAAGGTGAACCACGCGCATGTAAAAACTCCGACAGAATGTAATCACCGATGCCGGTGAACCCTCTGATGCGGAAGCGTCACTACCATTAAAGTAATAATATGCCTCCATCTAGTAAGAATAAACCTAAACGCGATATACGTTCTTTATTTAATGAGTCTTTAGTTGAGAGTGAACTTACATATGTCACACTTATTCAACTTCTGTATACTGGTCTATTTAGCTCTTGTTAGTCTTCATCCATTTTGGGTTTTATACAATCAGTGCTAAATGCTTAGAACCATTTTTAGATAGTTGGTGGCTTGATAATGAGCTGGTGATTCATTTTCGAGGATGACAGCAATTCCTAATATGCTTTAAAGGTACAAAAATACTCCTAGTCGTATAATTGATCTAAAATTGACCAATGCATGCCAATGTCCGAAAAAACATTTTTTTATTCACATTTTTTAAAAATAACCATAGTATTTTGATTATGACTAGTGACAACACATTTTGTGTATTAAAAGATTCTTTATCGAGACACAGCGTATATTTTTCATAGTATAAGTTGTTTTAAAGTTACAACTAATTTGTGTAACGCCGGATGAAAAAACGATTATAACTCATAAAGGACTAAAACTATAAAAAATATCGTCTGTGATATTGTAGAGCATCTTCCACTATATAAAATGTGCTATTCCTCGATATAATCGGATGAATATAAATACTTCATTATTCTACAAAATAGACGAAAAAACTTATCATGAGACATTAGCATATATTTGTGGATTTTTTTTTTTTTACAAAACATAGTTGTTGATGTATTTCTATCCTAAGGTAAAATGCTGCCATGCAAGCACCTTTCCGGACAGTCACCAAATCAACAAAGATGGCAGAAACGCTTTTGAAAAATGAGCACTGATTTCAATGGTGTGAAGCGCTCCACCCTCCGTAATGAAGTTCGTAACAAGAGAACTTCGACTTCCTATTTTCATTACGTCAACCATGCTGAAGACGCTTTCACAGTTCATATTGGCATGCGGTATCGAGAAAAAAATCAAAAGAGAAATTGCACGAGTCTTATTGCCGTTTTTGTCATCCGAAATACGAAATCAGCATGGGTGTAGCTACGTTTTTGTAAATGATTCCGCCAGTTCTAGGGCATTAAAGAACACGTCGTTCGAGCCAAGTTTGAATGAGCACTGGTGGTGTATACATGCGCAAGGAGACGAGGCAAGCGATAGTAATGATAGCTGACAGGCTGTTGCCGAGTGTGCGGGCACGCGACCCGACACCACACACCAATAGAGATAGATAGAATAGGAGAGGCGGCGGCCAAAAAAAATACGACAGTTTATTTGTCAACATCGCACACTTCGGAAAGGCTCGAGGTAGGATATCAAAGGCTAAGGGCGGTAGTTTTTCATAGAGGTGAAGTGGCATATCAAAGTCTAAAGGCTTTTCATAAAATCGAGCAAATTGAAACGAGACCTCCAGAAACAACAAAAAGATGTGTACGATAGGCATACGCCGGACAACGGGAACAACAGAGAAAAAAGGAGAAAAAATCTATATAAGTAAGCGGAGGCGGGGAGCTCGATATAGTCTTTTTAAAATTGTTCACCACGCCAAATCGGTGCTGGAATTCGAGAACTTATAAGAATTATTGAAATATTGTTGAATACTAGCAACTATTGACACCATTATGAAATATTGGAATTCTTTGAAATTAGTAAGAATTTTGATGAAATACCGGAATTATTGTAAATTATAGAAAGTATCGTGTAATAGTGGAATATTGCGAAAAAAATTTTTTTGTTAAAAGCATTCGCAAGGTATCAGAAACTTTTGTAAGCGATAAGAGAGTTGTTAGCAAATTATAAAAATAAATCTCAAAGCGTACCGCATCTTAATCGTCGTAATACCAGGCAGTGCAGTCGACAATCGAAACAACTGCATTGAGAGCTCAACCCAAGCGTGCGCGAGACAAGGACGTAGAGCGTCGTGCACCGCGAGAGAAGAATCGACGCGCTCAGCGAGACGTCTAGCAGCTGAGTCCTCGCTGCATCTAGCCAGATAGCGCATCAGTCAAAACAACAACAAAGGCGACTCACAGCAGAAGCCGAAAAAAGACAAATCTAACAGCAGTTATACCAGGCAAAATTGAGGAATTAAAGGAATCCGAGCATTCGGAAGGGAATCAAACATACTCCTATAGAACGTAGGGAAAGAGAATTATGAGAGACAAACATAATTCATGGCAGCGGGCCACTAAGAAAAATATCCAGCATAATACAGTATAATACCAGGTACGGCCGTGTTACGATGAGCCTATGCAAACGCACCAAAAGCGCATCCTACTGACGCCGAACTGCAGCGACGGTCGGGTGAGCGAGTGGCGAGGCCATCACGGTGAGCCAGGTGGGAGCTCCAAAGCCAATAAGAGCCAATAAAGCGATTGTATTATCAGGTGTACAAGTACGTGATGCGGATTTTTTTTCTAAAAAAACATGTTAAATTCGGAAGAATGATGAAAAGTGCTGTATTCGAAGTATGCTCCATCGCTTGTTATACATTTTTCCCATTTTTCGGGCAATTTATGACTACCACGCCAGTAAAAATCTTCCCCTTTTGCTGCGAACCATTCATCGAGCCATTTTTTCACATCTTCGTACGAACCAAAGCGCTGCTTAGCAAGTGCGCGACCCATCAATGCAAACAAGTGGCAATTGCAAGGAGCCAAGTCTGGTGAGTAAGCCGCATGGGGAAGAACTTCCCAGCTGAGTGCTTCCAACGTGTCGCGAATCGGTTTTGCCGTATGTGATGGAGCATTGTCATGAAGAAAAATGACTTTGTGTTGCCTCTTTCGGTATTCTGGCCTTTTTTCATGCAGTGAACGGTTTAAATCGGTGAATTGTTGCTGGTAACGTTTAGTATTAACCGTTTTCCCAGGTTTTAACGGCTCATAATAGACCACGCCCCTCTAGTCCTACCAAACACAGAGCATCGTCTTTATGCTAAAGCGATTCGGTCCTGCGGTCGATATGGATAGTGCGCCTGGGTCTACCCATGATTTTTTATGCTTGGGATTATCAAAATAAATCCACTTTTCATCCCCTATAACTATACGATATTAAAACGACTTCCTTTTGTACCGAGCAAGCAAAATGTCACATGTGTTTTTGCGCTTTTCCATTTGCCTGTCGTTCAACTCATGTGGTACCCATCTACCGGTCTTCTGAATTTTTCCCATCTCTCGTAGCCGATTGAAAACAGCTTGTTGACTAACGCCCAATTGCTCGGCGAGTTGTTTTTGTATTTGCGAATCACCTTCGTCCAACAATGCTTGCAATTCCACATCTTCGTATTTTTTTGGCGGCTTTCCACGTTCCTTGGCTGCAACATGGAAGTCACCACTATTGAAACGCCGAAACCATCGTTCACACGTATCTTGCGATGGAGCATGTTCACCATAAGCTTCTTGAAATTATCGGTATAATTCGGCAGCAGTTTTCTTCAAATGAAAACAAAAAATTAATCTTTGTTCGGTATAAATTTCGACATATTGAACACAACAATACAACACTATGCACACACTTTTCCAATTTATTACTCGTGCGCGTCTGACACTGGTTAATGACACAACAAGATAGCGCAGTATCAAATCTTTATAGCACAAACTGCATTCGTACGCCAGCTGTTGTCTGAAATCCGCATTTCATACTTGTACACCTGGTATATCATATATATAAATCTCATATCATTCCGGACAGCATTGCATTGGCGTTCGTGAGTCCGGGAATTCCATCAGTAAGGCGCATGTTTGCAAAAGAAATCAAAGAAAAGAGTTCAGGGTCATAAGTAATATCCAATCCTTTTTTTCTGTATCGCTACATTTTCTATTATGTTTTTCTGAATGAACCGTACTTTTACCTACGATTGAAGCCTAAATTAATTTCCTCCCTGCTCGAGTCCGCACTCAACCCCTTCAAAGTAGTTAGAAATTAAAGATGACATTAAATACCGTTACAATATCGTAACGGTAATCATTCGGTATCATTAATTTTATTTTTCTAGAGGTGTAGAATTCGGACTCGAACGGCGAGAAAATTAATTGACGCTTCTGTAGGAGGTAAAAACAAGGTTTATTCATTAAGGAGGTTCTGCTCTTGGTTTGAGGGATGCACGGGGCAGAAGGGGTCGCTAGGCGTTGTAACGGTATTTTCCAGTTATCATTAATTTTTTATCGTCTGGGGGGAAGAATTCGGACTCGAACACAAGAATAATTAATTAATAAGAAAAAGAAAATGTTGGTGTTCGGTTTATTGGCACCGTTTTGCCAGTACAATTAATTTCCGATACGTGTTGGTATATGCAGTGGTTACATGTTCTTCTTTATCTCTCGTGATAGTGGACCTTCCACTCCGCCGCTCTCTCGACCGGTAGCAAACTCGAGAACCAAGCGGAAATCGGGTGCCTCCGTCTTATTTAGAATCCTCACAGGATGCTGAACGCACCTTCTGCTACGCTTGGAGACTTGTTGATGGCTCGCATGTCAGCTGTAGTGCACGCTGGATCCGCGCTCGCGTCACCTCGATTTTGGAAAAAATGTAAAAATTGGTGTTTTCGCGTTATTTTTCGTCCATGTTCTTTTCCCGTGGTGTTTGTGCCGTCCTCGGTTACCGTTTGTGCGTCTTTTCGTAGTGGTGGAACCTCTGAGACGCAAGTTATGTCCTTATTGTGGGGTGTCCCGTGCCCTGAGTGATGATCTTAAAAGTGTTTTTTTTCTTCCATTTATTTGTTCATCAGGTAGACTCCGTCAACAATTAGGATGTGGAGACCCCGCTCGCCTTCCTGGATTTCTTCAACTGGATTCCCGACTCTGGTGAGTACCGGATATTCCTTCGCCCTTGGGTCCTTGTAACTCTGCGCTATCTCAGCATGTTAGATCTCGCTGGGCTGACATACATAAGCACTTTCTCTTTCCTGCTGACGTTCTATTCTCGGACTTTCCCTAATTTCCGTTTTATCCAATGATATTGATTAGAGAGTATTTAGTTTTCCTCACCTGATCGCCTACCTTTCAGAGTTCACTCTAAAAGTATATCTCTCCTGAGCATCGCGAATATTTATTTATATATTTTAGGGTCTACAGTATCGTAATTCTTCCTGAAATTATTCTTGAATGTCGCATATTTCCTTTCCTTTCTGCTGCAATATGCTCCTGCCTCTTTACAATAATCAAATCTGTACTTCCTTGCATCTAGTAGATTGTCTTACGCATGGTCTGCTGCTTCAGAACTACGACTACTCTAATTTCTCTACTATCCTATTTAATCTCAAATTATTCTACTTAATTATCCTTTCACGGGTCTTCTTCAGTCACTTAAATTGAATCTAGGCCGCTGCCTGATGTTCCCTGCTTACCGTTTAATACTTAATTCCCTACTATTTCCTATTTAATTTAGTCCTTAAATTATCCTGATAAATTCGCTAGCTTGAACTATACTTCCTCCCTTTTTTGAGCCGATTAGACCAGTTTGCTTGATAATTCGCACACTCTTGTATCTTGAGCTTCTATCGCTTCTTTAGCAGTAATTTGCTATTCTTGGTCATGCTACTTTCTCGTAGCAGGCGAGATCTGTTTAGTGTGACAGTTTTTCACCGGAGACAAATTTTTCTCTCGTGCAGTCCCTTTTATATTAGTCTCCCCGTCTCATTCCCCTCTCTCTGATGTTTCTTGTTAATCTTTAAATTTAACGTCATTCTGTAATGTTGCAGAGTGCCGTTGCCACGCCACCTGCCTTCCCCTCGCCGCCAAGCCAGGTCAGCTGGCCGCTGACCCACTGTTTGTGACGGCGAGGAGATTCCGACGTGATGTCGTCAGGTGTTTTTCCCCTACTTCTGCTCGCCTAGTTCATCGACCGAGTGCTCACATTCCACCGTGTGCTTGGAAATAAGCATTCCTAATAAGAGGTGTCTAATAAAATCGGATAGCGCGTGTAAATATGTCACAGCGTATACACGGGGCAACCGTACTACTGCCAATCTAATTTTCGACGAACAAAAAGTTTTTCATAGTACACAAAATTGATATCAATGGATAGTACTACCCTTGAATGAATGAAACTGGATTATTTGACTTAACATAATTGAAAGAATTATATTCCAGAATTTATAATAATAAGAAAAGTAATTTATTTGTGATATGCATTGTAAGGCTCAAAACTTGGCAACATTACGAAAAAATGATGTGCGCGGGCGTATATACTATATATAGTATAGGCTGGCAACAGCTTAACCGATACCAGCGAACAGAGATTTACATGGAAGTCCAGGCGTTATGGGAGCATTTGGTAGAATTTTGGGGTGATCGGTAAGTGATCACCCCGGCTACTGCAAGCGCTGCCTATATCAGTGTGCACAAATACATCGCCACATGGTTAGCTCCGCCCTCTTACTATGCTACAAACAGTGAGCGCTTGGGATGATGGCGTGTCTCTCTCGCACCAACGCGCTCCCAATGGTTAGGGTGATGTTGCCTTCTCGCTCAGACTTACGCGCCCTCGAATGCTTGAGATAGCGGCATTTTCCGCTTATATTCATGCAATTATCCCACAAAGCAAACGGAATTGTGAATCAATATGCATCTTTTGATAGTATATTGACCGATAATAAAGAAAAGAATGATATTATAATCCTCTGCAAACATATGGGTGGCGTTCCAATTGTTATGCCGGTACCGCGTGATTGGATAACTCGGTAATTGGTATAATATTAAAAAGTTATTATTTTGGAATCGTTTGCCGATTAAGAAAAGGAACTCCAGTAACTTCCGCACACGTGAATTTATGTAAAAAATGGAAGTGTTTATTATAGGCAACGGTAACGTTCCGTTGTCTATTTATAAGTCGATAGAGAGTTTAATACAATATAATGTGGTTACGAGCCCGTACGAGGAACCAACCTCTCGCATCTCAATCTACTGTCAGAATTCCCTATTTCGGGCGAGTCCGACCCGCGATCAACCGTTCAGGTTTATGTTAAACTTTAGACTCATTTCATAATAATCTTGGCTTGCAAATTCCAACAAGTCGTAGCTCGAGCTCATTGCAGTAATTGCGGGCATCTCGACGCTTACGTTTGCACATTTTTCTACTTTTGTGAGTGGGCCTCACGCAAAGGAGGACAATGGCGAAAGAATAAAAATTAGTTCGCGGCACAACATCCCTCCCCCCTTAAAAAGAAAAATTTTTCGTCTAAAAAAAAAAAATTTTCTTCGATTGGTTTCTGTATTTCCTCTTACAAAGATATTTTATATGTCGGACAATAGTCGTCGTAGCAGACATAATAATACATAATACAATCTTTATCATGGTTTTGATAATTTTTTGCTTTTGCCATTTTTCCTTTATTTCCTTATTTTGCTAATTCTCCTTCTTGCCGCCTCGCCAAGCTCGTTGCGCTAGGGGTCTTCAGCTCATTCCTATTCTAACCTTCTGCTCGACTATTTCGTCCGTTTCACGATGGCTTTTCCTTTTTGGACTATGTATGACTTGTTTTCCTTCGTGCTTTTTCAATTAAACAAGTTTTTATTTTACCTCGTTTCTCTTATTGGAGTTCCTTACCTTGCGCTTTGTGGAGCTCACTACCCGCCTTTATTTAGCACTTATTTAGCTTTTATTTCGTTTTAGTGCTCTATAAAGAGCTTCAGGCGGTTTGCATGCACCGCCTGGGTTTTACGTCCCTTCCGGACTATGCAATAGACGGGGGTCTCTTTTCTACTATTTCGTGAGGTCCCGTGCACTTTGGGGTCAGCTTGACTGACCGCCCCCTGCGCACCGTCTCGTCGCGGAGGAGTACGCGTTCGCCGACGCAGTACTCCTGCACCTGTGCGCCGTGGTCATACGTATTCTTTGACCTCCGTTTCGCGACTTCCAGGTTGTCGCGTGCTACTGTCCATGCGGCGCGTAATCGCTCGCGTAACTCGTGGACGTAATCATCGTAGGCATAGGTGCTGCAGGGCTCTTGTTTCACGGCGGTCGGCAACTCAGCCTCGCGTCCGTACACCAACACGTGGAGAGACAGTCCGGTCCCCGTATTGTACGTAAACATTGCGTACGGCAGCCACTCGTCCCAATTTCCCTAATCCTCGCTTATGAAATTTTTCAGATACTCTGCGAGGATACGATGTGACCTTTCTAATGCGCCATTCGATTTGGGATGATAGGCCGTAGTTTGTATCTTTTTAATTCGCAGCAGTCGACACATTTCCTTGAAGGTCGAGCTGAGGAAGTTCGTACCCTGATCTGATAATATTATTTCCGGCGTTCCGTGCCGGCAGATCAATTCTTCTACGAGTGCTCTAGGGACTGTCGAAGCTTCTTGGTTCGGCAGTGATATCGCTGCACTGTATTTTGTGAGCGCGTCCTGGATAGTAAGTATATATATTTTTCCAGATGCGCTTTCTGGTAGCGGTCCTACGATGTCGACCGCTACTTTCTCAAAGGACCTCGATGGGGTGTCGGTTACCACCATCGGCACTCGTTCCCTTTTCCTGATTTCATTCTTCTGGCAGGATTCGCAGGACGATATGTAATTTTCCAATTCCCTTCTCAGGCCGGGCCAGTCGTACTTAGTCCGGATCCGATGCAATGTACGCCGTATACCCTGGTGCCCTCCTATGGGGGTGTCGTGGTATTCATTAATTATTTTCAGGCGGTCATCGTCAGAAGGGATGGCTACGTCACTGCGGCAGTCGCTATACTTTTTCATAACGCTGTCTACGTCCGCACTGCAGGAAGTTCGTGGGGTACGGGCCCTGCCGTGCCTCGCTTCCTCAGCAGGCCTTTGCCGTGCTCTGTCCGCAGTTTCTTCGCTCGGTGTGTCCACCTTTAGCTCCGCCGTTGGGTCGCTCTCTGTCTCGAGCGGCCTTGCAACGTTTGCTTTTCGCGGCCTTCCGCGCTTCGCGGGTCCGCCATGCTGTGCTCCGCTCATTCTGTCTTCTTCGGTGATGCTCGCAGTCTTACAAGTGCTGTTATCCGCTAGCGTGCGTTCTCTCACCCTTCCCCGACCGCACGGCTTTGCGGCGGGGCTGTGGGGATCAGTCGAGCGATCTGCATGCACGCTGCGAATCTCTCTGTCTTCTTCTGAAGCATTAGCAGGCGCTGATTCTCGCTCTGCCTCGTTGTTGGGCTGGCCCGTAGTATTCTTGTCTCCCCGATTTGTGCGGCTGTCCGTACTCGGGCGCACTCTGTCCTCTTCTATTTCGTGGGCGATCTCGTCCTCTCGCTCCAGCGAGCTACCACGGCTATATGGGGTATCTTCGGCCCTCCGCTTTGTGCGGTCATTCGCTGTGCCCAGTTGCCCCATCGTGCTGTCCTCTTCCGACTCACGGACTTCGTTCTTAACTCTCGCTTGGGTCCTTGTAGTAGCGAATATACGGCTTAGCGCATCTGCATTCGTATTACGCTTTCCGGCCTTATATTCAACGTTAAATTCGTGTTCGGCCAATTTTATTTTCCAACGCATTAGTCTCGAACCTGGGTCCTTCACTCCGAATAGCCAGGTGAGCGGTTGGTGGTCTGTCACTACCATAAAACGTGTACCATAAATATATGGTCGAAATTGAGCGAGAGCCCAAACTATGGCGAGTAGCTCTTTTTCCGTTGTTGTATAATTGAGCTCGGCCTTTGACATGGTGCCGCTCGCGTAACATATGGGCAAATCGTCCCCGATCTTGCCTTGCGATAAGATTGCGCCGAGCGCCCTGTCTGAAATATCTATCGTTACAACAAACGGCTTCGTGAAGTCTGGATATTGCAGTATCGGTGCTGTGGTAAGGGCTGTCTTCAGTTCTTCGAAGGCGGCATCTCTTACTGCGGTCTACTCGAATTTAACCCCTTTCTGGGTTAATTCTGTGAGTGGCTTCGCGGTTTTCGAGAAATCTTTGATGAATTTCCGGTAGTAACCAGCTAGTCCGAGGGAATATTGTACTCCTTTTACGTCTCTCGGCACTGGATATTCCCTTACCGCTTCCAGCTTCTTCGGATCAGCACGTACACCCTCTTCGGAGATGATGTGGCCAAGGTACTGTGTTTCTTTGCGCAGGAACTGGCATTTGCTCGGTTGCACTGCCAATATGGCTTCTCTTAGCGGGTGCAGCACTTCTCGCAACCTGTCATTGTGCTTCTTGAAGGTCTTGCCGTGAATTACTATGTCGTCTAAATATACATAGCATTTAACTCCCTGCAGTCCAGCCAGCGCGGAGTTCATCAACCTCTGGAAAGTCGGTGGAGCGTTCTTGAGTCCAAATGGCTTGCGGTTATACTCGAAATGGCCCTGTTGTGTGGAAAATGCGGTCTTTTCTTTGTCTTGCTTCGCCATCGGGATTTGATGAAATCCAGAGGCGAGATCCAAGGTCGTATAGTATCGGGCCCGCCCAGCTGGTCCAATATCTCGGTGATATTGGGCAGTGGGTACGAGTCTCCGATGGTGGCTTCGTTCAGCTTTCGAAAGTCCACTACTACGCGCATTTTTCTCACTCCAGCTGCGTCAGGATTCTTCGCTACAACCAGCAGCGGCGCGTTCCATTGACTCCGGCTAGGTTGGACAATGCCTTCCTCAAGCATTTCGCGGGTCTGCCTCTCCACTTCTCTCTTGTGGGTCTCGGGCAGCCTGTATGAATGCACCTTAATGGGCTGCACCCCATCCTTAAGGGGTATCACATATTCTACCATAGGCGTACACGGCAGCCTGTCCCCTGGTAGGTGGAACACGTCTTCGTATTCGCATGTGATTTCGTTTAGCGCGTTGCGCTCTTCTTCGTTGAGGTTTGCCGTGTCGAGCTCTTCGGCTAATCGTGCAAGGCGGTCGACCCCTCGCTCCGTATTGAAGGCGCATACCTCCATAGCGGCCGCCTCGGCCGCTTGATCTACTGCCGCTTCCTCGAGCGGCTCGAGTTTCACTACGGGGCGTTGTACCTCTACCACCTGCTCGGTAGTATTTATTAAGCTGATTGCACAGCTACTACCACGCGGCGGCATAACGCAGGCACCCATGATGACCCCGTCCACGAGCTCTACTCTTGAGAGCAATCCAACGAATTTGCTCGTTGTTGCAGCGTAGGTGACTGTCTCGCTGCGTGGTGACAGAGATCTTTTTCCCGAGGCGCTTTCTGCATTTTACCGGACCCATGCCCCGATTTTACGTTCTTCTCAGGCAAGGGTTGCGATCCTAGATCCTTCGATCCGACCTTAAAGGGTGCGCGATACTGCACCTCGTGCGTGCGCTGTCGCTTGTTCCCTCGTAGATGGAATACACCGTTATATTCGCACATTATTCCTGCGCGAGCTGCTTGCTTTTCACTGCTGGGGGCACCAAGTCGGGCTTCCGTTGCTGCTGCGCAAAGCGTTTGGCCTTATTCCCCGCTCTCTCTGAGCTTACGCGCAGTGTCTTGACCTGTCGGCTACGTACGGCCTTCGCTATCTCCGACAGCTCGAGCGTCGCCGTCGGCTGTTGCACTTCCCCGTCGTGTTTAGTAACATTTAAACTCACCCTCGGTTTTTGACGGTGTGACACGGAATCTCGCTACTTTGCCTCGGCTGATTCCGCTCCTTATAGGTAGTCCGACAAATTTATTCTCCTTGGCGGCATACATGTTAGACCCGTTTCCGGAAGGAAGATTTATCTTCATGAGCAGGCCTATGTACTTGCATACGGCGGCAGCTCTACTGCGTGGTGACGAATATATCCTCGTCGCGCCGTCCCGTAGCGGCATGCAGTGCTCATATAACTTAAGCATCTCGCCATGCAGGATGTCCACTTTATGCTGCTTGGTAAAGTCCATTCCTAGCAGCCCATTGACCCCTAACGGCACATTATTCGGGACTATGTAGAACCAATGTTCCACGTTTAGGGCTGGCGTCTCCAGCACAATTTTTGCTATACCGAGGGGGGTGAATTTTTTACCTGCAACACCCTGCAATTCCACGGAGCACCTGCTCACCATGGTCTCGGGCTTGAGGCATCCCTCCTTCAGTATGCTGCACTGGGCCCCTGTGTCCGCTTTAAGGGTGAGTACCCCGGTCACAGCCAATGATGCGACGATGTCAAAGTCGCTGGCCGTAGCGCTGGACACCGGCAGCGTTACCTGCAATAACTGCTGCGTCGTTTTCCTCCTGCGCGCGGGTCTCTGCTGGGCCGTGAGTGTATTTATTCTCATCGTTCTCAGCGGGCTGGCATCGGTATTCGATCGACATGCACCTACATTCACGGTGGACCTTTCACTCTTGCCCCCTGAGTCTCTTGGACGTTGGGGATGCTGTGAAGACTGGGCAGGATCGCTCTTGTTCTGCGACAATCTTTTCTTGCAGTCTTTCCACAAGTGATCCTTTTTTTGGCAATAGTTGCACACAACGTCAACGTAGTGTATAGATTTGTCCTCACTGGGCATCGGCAAGCTCACTCTTCCCGTTCTGCGAGTGCAGTCTAGAGCCACGTGCCCTGGTTTCCCGCGGGTGAAACAATTCTCGCTCTGCCGGGATGTTGCACCTTGGGACCTTCTGGGGTGGCTTAATGCTCCACCTACCCCTCCCTTCGGCTGCACCATGTTGGTTATTTCAATGGCTCCCGTTACCGACGCGTGGAGAGTGGTGTAGTTACGAGATCTCACCAGAATTTGGACCTGCCCATGCAGTCTATTTTCGAATTTGGCCTGGGCGCTCTTCCGTGTTATTTTCCTCAATCATGCGCATTTCCAACATCGTAGTGGCTTCCTCGCAAAGCTTTTGTATGATATCCACGGTGATTCGCTCTGTCCTGGCGGCGTATACCACGATATCCTTGCCCTGGCCCTGCCGGAGGGAGTTCAATTCCACCTGTAACGCGGGCAGCGACTTTCGCTTCCCGTACAGGGCCTCCAGCTCGGTCTTGAGCTGCGCTACCAAGAGGATGATTTTGTGTTTCATTTCTCTGGCGGCCCTACCTTCGAGCTTGCTGCTCAGTACCAATTCCAGCAGGATCTCGTGGTCACCGGGCGCAGCTCGCTTAAAGACGGTTTCACAGGATCAGATAAAGGCGTCTAGCTCGTCAACGTTGCTGCCGTCGAAGTGCTTTATATTTTTCAAGGCCAGCCCCAGGTCGAGCGTCCGACCCCGGGTTTCCGGTACCCGCGGTTGCTCCCTTTGGAATACAGGATCCGCAGCAGGATACTCCGGCTCCTCAAATCGCGTTTGCCTCGACCGCGGACGTGGTATCGGGTGCTCTTCCAACCCAGTTCCTTCCAGCCTCCGCAGCAATTCGGCATTCTGCTCCAGTAGGGACCGGATGAGTTCGAACTCGTCTGCATCTACCTCGTTGAGCGTGTCCGCCAAGTTCCGTCTTGCCGACGGTGTTTCGGCCTCCCTGAGTTCGCGATCGAGTTCGCGTTGGCCTCGATCGTGCTCGCGCTGCAGCCTTTCGTACTGGCGTCGAGCTCTTTCCAATTCGCGTTAGCTTCGGTCGACCGCCTCTAACCGATCGCGTACTCTTGCTGGTACCGACCGGGATGTCGTACCGGTAGCTGCAGAGAAACCTACTCGATCGATAGTTCGCATGTTCTCTATTTCTTGGTCAACCATGGAATTTCGTCCCGACTGGGCTGGTCTGTTGTGCGTCGGCAATGGCTGCACGACGGCTTCGTAACAAGTTACCGCTTCGGGTACTCGCTTCAACACTTTGTGCGGTCTTCCGCGACTTGACGTGTCACCGTCAATCGGGACTTTAAACGGTTGACCGATACGTCACACCGCACCGACGTTCACTTCGCGTCTTCGCGTTAGATTAGTCGGGGTTTACGAACTACACTGGCGTCCTTTGCACAAGTCGTAGTCGTCACTATAGCGTCACTCTTAACTTTCTCCAAAACACTCTTTATCCAAATAAATTACGTACCACTTATCACTTCAGCAGATCCCACCGCTGCCACCAAATGGTATGCCGGTACCGCGTGATTGGATAACTCGGTAATCGGTATAATATTAAAAAGTTATTATTTTGCGATCGTTTGACGATTAGGAGAAGGAACTCTAGTAACTTCCGCACACGTGAATTTATGTAAAAAATGGGAGTGTTTATTATAGGCAGCGGTAACGTTCCGTTGTCTATTTAAAAGTCGATAGAGAGTTTAATACAATATAATGTGGTTACGAGCCCGTACGAGGAACCAACCTCTCGCATCTCAATCTACTGTCAGAATTCCCTATTTCGGGCGAGTCCGACCCGCGATCAACCGTTCAGGTTTATATTAAACTTTAGACTCATTTCATAATAATCTTGGCTTGCAAATTCCAACAAGTCGTAGCTCGAGCTCATTGCAGTAATTGCAGGTAGCTCGACGCTTACGTTTGCACATTTTTCTACTTTTGTGAGTGGGCAACTTTGGTGTGTTTTATTTGATTTCTGAAGACCAATTTAACGTGATTGCGTGAAAGTTTTTGTAAATTATTTTTATTCTCTTTCGAAAGCGTTTTTTTTTCGAAAAATTCAACATGTCATAAAGTTAGAATGTCTACATACATTTTGTTGAAAATTACAACAATCAAAGAAATATATGCTCAACGTGTATACCAAATTTTAACTCAATTGCTCCAACGTTTCTTGAGTAAAGTACAATTTTAAGTTTTAGACACTTTTAGATCATTTTTGACAATTAAAAATATATATAAACACAAAGCTTCTTCTATGATAAGTTTAAAAAATGCGAGAATCTTTTTCCTTCAAATAATCTTTCTGATAAAAATACGTAGAGAAAATAACAATGAGTAGCATTATGAAAATGAAATTTTGCAAAAATAATATATCCGCTATAACAATGAAAAAAGTATCATCCGATTGAACTTTTCGATCGGGTCACTTGGCCCAGGAATGAAGTTAAGGGTTACGATACCTTTTTTGTGTTTATATTTTTTATCTATCATTTTTGTCTTTTATAATTAAAAAAAGTTCGAAGCGTGCAACTGATAACATTGTTAATTCCATTTTTTAGATATTGCAAGTTTTTTGCGTGAGGCAAACGAGGACAATGGCGAAATAATAAGAATTAGTTCGCGGCACAACACAATAATCATCTACTTTCGCAGTATATACATATACAATAGTGAATCTATGGTCGAGCGGTATAAAGCGTTCTCTTCTATCTCGAGAACTGGGAGATCTTGGTCCGATTCCTGTACCTGTAATCTTTTTTTTTGTTTTCAGTTATAGGTAAGATAACAAATAAAGATAACAGACTGATGGTAACGTTTATCTTTTTTTTCAGACGTCATGTATGTCCGATTTAATGTGGCATTACATCTATCGTTATTTTATTTCATATTTTATGGGAAAAGGATCCTTAAGCTGAAACTATGTAAACATGATAATAAGTTCTTAACAATACATGGAATAGGTACAGTTAAATGAATGCTGAATGTGTTCTCTAGGAATGCTATTTTTTATATTAATAATTACATCATATTCGATGTAAAAACGATTGGAAGAGTTATTTTAATTATTGAAATGAATTGTACGTGTATTCCTCTGCATCGTATCCTTATCCTTCACCATTATACGTTCTTTTATTCATAACAAAAAACTACAATTCAGATCAAACTTCTGTATGCGCCATTCAAAAGTTTAGACGCAAAGGTATACATAACATTTTTCACACAATGACTACAAATTTTCCTCGATTAACAATGTATTCGAACTTTCGGTAAAAAATCGCGGTGACGCACGGTTCTTATTTATTATTAATACCGCGTAAATAGTAATGAATTTTATTCTAGATGATACAACTGTTATATTATTATACCATGTAAAATGTTATTTTAGATATCCCAGTTTTTTCAAATTTTGAGGCTAAACATTCAATAATAAGTTATTTATAAAAATAACCCTTCCGGTCGTATGTACATGTCTAATCATCGTTATATATACTACTGTGTTCAAAAAGTAAGGTGAATTTTGTTTTAAAATAAAATTTTTTAATTTATTCTTCCAAATCGATTTCGTCCCCCTCAAAATAATCCCCCCTAGCTACAATACACTTATGCCAACGTTTTTTCCAATGTTTGAAGCATGCTAAAAAGTCGTCCTCAGGTATAGCCTTCAATGCGCGTAGCGATTCACGTTTGATCTCTTCAATCGACTCAAAACGATTTCCCCGGAGTGGTCTCTTGAGCTTTGGGAACAGCCAGAAGTCACACGGTGCTAAATCAGGCGAATACGGTGGTTGTGGAGCGACATGAGTGGAGTTTTTGGCGAAAAACTCACAAAGAACCAATGCTGTGTGCGACGGTGCATTATCGTGGTGCAAAATTGAAGTGTTGTCTTTCCATAATTCTGGCCTTTTCTTGCGAATAGCTTCACGCAAACGACGCATAACACTTAAATAATATTCCTTGTTGACAGTTTGGCCAGTGGGAAGGAATTCGTAATGCACCACACCACGATAATCGAAGAAAACTGTCAACATGACCTTGATTTTTGAGCGACTTTGGCATGGATTTTTCGGTCTCGGTTCACCTTTGGCAACGATATTCGCTCGATTGATCGGTTGTTTCCGGATCATAGGCATAAATCCAAGTCTCATCGCCCGTAATAATTTGTTTGTAGACGTCCTGATAGTCAGAAATCATTGATTCACATGCTTGAACGCGACGCTCTTTTCCGAAAAAATTAAGAAATTTTGGCACCAAACGCGATTTGACTCTTCTGAGGCACAAATGATCCTTCAAAATTGCTTGCACTGATCCAATTGATATTGCAAGCATGTCGGCAAGGTCTCGAATTGTTAATCGACGATTTTCGAGCACCAATTCCTTGATTTTCTTGATGTGTTGCTCATCAATTGACGTCGATGGTCGTCCAGAGCGTTCCAAATCATCAACACGTTCTCTGCCTTCTTTGAAGTCTTTGTACCACTTGTGAACATTTTTCTGTGACATAGTCTCGTCACCGAAGGCCTTTTGTAACATTCGATACGTTTCAGCGGCGGAAATTTCATTCCGCAAGCAAAATTTAATAGCACTTCTTTGCTCAACAAAATTCGACATCGTAAAAATCGCCAAATTCACTTTTCTTTGTTCACAAAACCAAGCGTAAACTAAAAACTAATGATGATATTGACATGTAATTTATCACGGATGTCACTAACAGTCCTACCAACTTGAAAAAAAAATTCATTTGTCTAATTCGGTCAACGCGGGAAGTTTACATTAAAAATTCACCTTACTTTTTGAACACAGTAGTATGTAAAGATTAATAATCTGATTCAACACAGACGTTTATCTTTTTTTTTAATCATTTATAATGTTCTTACTACCTTGAATTTTTTTTTACTTCCTTATAAAAGAACCTTTGTTTTCGTACATAACATTTTTTTCCAGGCTTTGATGTCAGATTACTTAAAAAGGCCTTAGGCCTCGAGAAATTATATTTAGAAGAAATATCCATTAACGCGCGCGGGTGTATGTGTGTCTGTGACGAGCATGGAACATTGAAATAACTATATTTCGAGACCAGGTTAATTGATCTTCCTGAAACTTTTCATATGAGTCGGGACGCAGCCTTCGCCAGTTTGCAGCTGTTTTCCTCCAAATCGCTAACGTGGGTTATTTCTATGGTGGTATGAAAACTTCGAAAAAAGGTGATCTTGTTGTGCCGCGAATTAATTCATTGTACATTAATTCGCCATTATTCCTTCTTCGCGTGAGGCCATTCACCGAAGTATAAAAAATGTGCAAACGTAAGCAACAAGCTGCGAGCAATGACTGCTACGAGCTCGAGCTACGACTTGCTGGAATTTGCAAGCGATGTTTATTGTAAAATTCATCGCGACATTCGATTTCGGTTAAACGAGTGAATAACTGCTTTGCCGAAATCAGTCAAAAGTTTTACATCAACCTGAACGGTTAATCGCGGGTCGGACTCGCCCGAAATATCAGATTTTATTTGTAGATTCAAACGCGAGAAGTTGGTTCCTCGTACGGGCTCGAAACTACAATTTATTGTAATATACTTTTATTGACTTTTAAATAGACAACAGAAAGTTACCGTTGCCTATAATAAATACTTCCATTTTACATAAATTTACGTTTACACGAATTACTCGAGATCCATCTAATCGGCAAACGATCCCAAAATAATAACTTTTTAATACTATCCCGATTACCGAGTTATCCAATTACGCGGTACCAGCATAACATTTGATGGCAGCGGTAGGATCCGCTGAAGTGATAAGTGATACGTGATTGATTTGGACAAAAAGTGTTTTGGACAAAGTAAATAACAGTGAGTTTGAAGTGACGACTACGACTCGTGCGAAGAACGCCAGTGTAGTTCGTGAACTACCCGACTAAGCAAACGCGAAGGCGCGAAGTGTACGTCGGTCCGGTATGACATATCGGTCAACCGTTTAAGGTCCCGATTGACGGTGTCACGTCAAGTAGCGGAAAACCGCACAAAGTGTGCCAAGTGCTCGAGGCAGCTATTCGAGACGAAGCCGTCGTGCAACCATTGGCGACGCACTAAGAACGAGCCCAGGAACTGCCGAAGGTAACGGGTCAACTGTGCCAGGAAGGACATCTGGACCAACCTTCGAGGGGAGCTACAAGACAGCAGGTCAACAGCACCGAAGAAACAGCACCCGAAGTACCGCCATGATGAGGACCTACAAGATCATCCTTCTGTAAGTGGCGGTTACATTATACTTATACATAGCCTAGTAGAATCAAAGCCAGTCAAATCCGTAGTTTGGGGAAAATATTCCGTTGGAAATATATATCTCTCCTGAGATATTTGGAAATATTTAAAAATAAAGTCGACCGCGAAACTAGCCACATGTCGGAATATGGAAGTGCCCGACCAAAGCGTAGGGGCAACTCGTTAGACACGATGTTGCCTGGCACAGGGGTAGACTCCACAGCCGGACTAGCTGCGGCTATAGGGGACATCGTGTACGAAGCGCGCAGGGCGTTATCAGAGCTCTCGCCATCGGGACGAATCCCCGCAGCCAGACAGGAGGCCCTTGCAGGCCGTCTGACAGCCCAGTTTGGCGTGAAACAACTTAGGGGCGCGTCGTTCGGAGATCACGACACTATCGATAGCGACGACATATTCAACATGGCTACTGGCGATTGAACGCCTGAGCGCATCACAGAGGATATGGTCGAACGAGAAATCAAAAACATGCGAACAATAGATCGCGAAGGTTTCCCATCCGCTACTGGTACGGCAGCCCGGTCCGTACCCGCATGAGTACGAGATCGGTTAGAGGTGGTCGACAGGAATCACCGCGAGTACGAGCGAGCTCAGCGAGAGCTCGAGCTAGAGCTCAGGCTCCAAGGCCGCGACACGCCGTCGGCAAGGCGAAACCTCGCGAACACACTCAACGAGGTAGGTGCAGATGAGTTCGAGCTCATCCGATCACTACAAGAGCAAAATGCCGAACTGTTGCGAAGGCTGGAAAAGGCGGGGTTGGCAGAACACCCGACACCACGGCCGCGGCCGAGGCAAACCCGATTCGAGGAGCCGGAGTACCCGCCTGCGGATCCCATGTTCCAAAGGGAGCAACCGTGGGTGCCAGAAACCCAGGGTCGGACGCTCGACCTTGGGCTAGGTTTGAAAAATATCAAGCATTTCGACGGGAGCAACGCTGACAAGCTGGATGCCTTCATACGATCCTGCGAGACCGTTTTCAAGCGAGCTGCGCCCAGGGACCACGAGATCCTGTTGGAATTGGTACTGAGCAGCTAGCTCGAGGGTAGGGCGGCCCGAGAGATGAAGCATAAAACCATCCTCTCGGTAGCACAGCTGGACCGTCCGAACGAGCCGGAGGCCCTGTACAGAAAGCGGAAGTCGCTGCCTGCGTTACAGGTAGAATTCAGCTCCCTCCGGCAGGGCCAGGGCGAGGGTATCGCGGTATACGCCGCCAGGACCGAGCGTATCACAGTCGATATTATAGAAAAGCTCTGCAAGGAAGCCGCCACGGTGTCGGAGATGCGCATCATCGAGAAGATAATACGGAAGAGTGCCCAGGCCAACTTCGAGAATGGACTGCATGGGCAGGTCCAAATTCTGGTGAGATCTCGTAACTACACCACTCTCCACGAGTACATGGCTCGAGACTGCACCAGCAGATCGGGAAGAGTGAGCCTACTGATGCCGAGTGATAATAAATCCATACGCCACGTCAACATCGTCTGCAGCTACTGCCAGAAGAAGGGCCACTCGTGGGAAGACTGCAGGAAGAGATTGTCGTTGAACAAGAACGAGCCTGCACAGTCCTTACAGCATCCTCGACGTCCAAGGGACTCAGGGGGCCAGAGTGAAAAGTCCACGGTGAATGCAGGTACAAGTCAATCAAATACCGATGCCAGCCAGTTGGGTACGATGAGGTTAAACACACTCACGGCCCGGCAGAGACCCGCGCGCAGAAGGGGGAAAACGACGCAGCAGTTACTGCAGATAACGCTGCCGGCGTCCAGCGCTACGGCCAGCGACTTTGATATCGTCGCATCATTGGCCGCGACCGGGGTACTCACCCTTGAGGCGGACACAGGGGCCCAGTGCAGTGTACTGAAGGAAGGATGCCTCAAGCCCGAGAACATGTTGAGTAAGTGCTCCGTGGAGTTGCAGGGTGTGGCAGGTGAAAAATTCACCTCCCTCGGTATAGCTAAAATTGTGCTTGAGACACCGGCTTTAAATGTAGAGCATTGGTTCTACATCGTTCCGAACAATGTGCCGAGTGAGGAAAATGTGCGTAGTGGTGGACTTTCGGAAGTTGAACGAAGCCACCATCGGAGACTTGTGCCCGCTGTCCAGAATAACCGAAATATTGGACCTGTTGGGACGCGCCCGATATTATACGACGTTGGACCTCGCCTCCGGATTTTACCAAATCCCGATGGCGCAGGAAGACATGGAAAAACGGCATTTTCCACTCCGCAGGGTCATTTTAAGTATAACCGCTTGCCATTCGGACTCAAGAACGCGCCACCGACTTTCCGGCAGCTAATGAACTCCGCGTTAGCAGGACTACAGGGCATCAAATGCTATGTGTACCTCGACGACATAGTAACACACGGAGAAAGAGCTACTCGCGATAATTTGGGCTCTCGTTCAGTTCCGGCCATATATTTGTGGTACTCGTTTCACGGTCGTGACGGACCACCAACCTCTCACCTGGCTGTTTGGAGTAAAGGTTCTTTAGGTTCTAGACTAGGTTCGAGACTGATGCGTTGGAAAATAAAATTGGCGGAACATGAGTTTAACGTCGAATATAAGACAGGGAAGCGTAATACAAATGCAGATGCGCTAAGCCGTATATTGACCGTATATGACCGCCCAAAGCGAAGAGCCGAAGATACCCCTTACAGCCGTGGTAGCTCGTCAGAGCGAGAGGTCGAACTCGCCCACGAGATAGCAAAGGACAGAAGCGCCTGGGTACAGACAGCCGCACAAAACGGAGAATGCAGGTCGTTCTACTGATCCCCATAGCCCCGTCGCGAAGCCGTGCGGTCGGGGAAGGGGCAGACCACGCACGCTAGCAGAGAACAGCACTGGTAAGACTGCAAACATAACCGAAGAAGACAGAGTGTGCGCAGCACAGCATGGCGGACCCGCGAAGCGTGGAAGGCCGCGAAAGGCAAACGTTGCAAGGCCGCTCGAGACAGAGAGCAACGCAACGGCGGAGCTACTGGTGGGCACACCGAGCGACGAAACTGCGGACAAAGCACCGCAAAGGCCTGCTGAGGAAGCGAGGCACGACGGGGCCCGTAGCTCGCAATCTTCCAGCAGCGTGAACGAAGACAGCGCTACAAGGAAGTATAGCGACTGCCGCAGTGGCGTAGCCTCTATCGATGACCGCCTGAAAATAATAAGAGAATATCACGACACCCCTATAGGAGGGCATCAGGGTATTAGGCGTACATTACATCGGATCCGGACCAAGTACGACTGGTCCGGCATAAGAAGAGACTTAGAAGAATACATATCGTCCTGCGAGTCTTGTCAAAGGAACAAAATCAGGAAAAGGGATCGAGTGCCAATGGTGGTAACAAATACCCCATCGCGGTCATTCGAAAAAGTAGCGGTCGATATTGTAGGACCGCTACCTGAAAGCGCATCTGGAAAAAAATATATACTTACTATCCAGAACGCGCTCACGAAATGCAGTGCAGCGATATCACTGCCGAACCAAGAGGCTTCGACAGTCGTTAGAGCTCTAGTGGAAGAATTAATTTGCTGCCACGGAACGCCGGAAATAATATTGTCGGATCAGGGCACCAACTTCCTCAGCTCGACCTTCAAGGAGATGTGTCGATTGTTGAGAATTAAAAAAATACAAACAACGGCCTACCATCCAGAATCGAACGGCGCATTAAAGAGCTCGCATCTAGCACGCGACAACTTTGAGGGCGCGAAAAGACGGTCGAAGAATGCGTACGACCACGGCGCACAGGTGCAGGAGTACCACGTCGGCAAACGCGTACTCCTCCGTAACGAGACGGTGCGTAGGGGGCGGTTAGCCAAGCTGACCCCGAAGTGGACGGGACTTCACGAAATAGTAGAGAAGAGGCCCCCCGTCAATTACGTAATCCGGAAAGGACGGAAAACTCAGGCAGTGCATGCAAACCGCCTGAAGCTCTTTATCGAGCACTAATAGGTCCGAAAAATATAACAATTACCTATAGCTCATTAACAGAATAATTGAAGCTAAGATTAACAATGGGTGAGGAGCTCCACGAAGCGCAAGGTAAGGAACTCCAATAAGAGAAACGAGGTAAAATGAAAACTTGTTTAATTAAAAAAGCACGAAGGAAAACAAGTCATACATAGTTCAAAATAAAAAATGGGAATTCAGAAAACCCGTCGGCAGATCGGGCAGGGATGACGACTATTAAGCGCGTCCTGCCGGAAGAGGCGCTTTACCCTAAGCACATTCTCGGGAACAGACTCGTCGGCGTAGTGGCCGTCGCACCATAGTGAGTCCACCCGCTGTCAGCTGGCTTCCCGACGGCGACGGACTCCTAGAGTCCGGGCAATGAAGCTCCGCTCCCAATCCGGGCGGCGCTGAGCAGGAACGATGGAGAAATACGCTTCCTGGAACCAAAATAGTACCCACTATCAAAAGGGAAAAGGAAAATAAAGTGGAAACAACACTTTTTCTCGGCCAAGTTAATATGCTCACCCCACTCCACAGCAGCAAAGGCGTAAGGTCGCCCTCACGGCAGAGTAACACCCCATTAATTCCGTCCTGCATAAAACGAGCCATCGTGAAACAGACGAAATAGTCGAGCAGAAGGTGAGAATAAGAATGAGCCAAATACATCTCGCGCAACGAGATTGGCGAGGCCGCAAGAAGAATTAGCAAAATAAGCATCCTCACGCCTTTCGTTGAAAAACGAAATTCAAGTGGTAAGACACACGCTCAACGACAACCTGTACTGTGTAACGAGGCGCCAACACTTGGACAAGACGCTCAACGCGATAAGTATTGCAATCGAGGCAATACTCATCGACGGACAGGAGTTAATGTGGCTGGTAAACAACATAGTTAGTGGTAAGGCCAGAGCAATGTCCCAGCCGCCAAGAACGCTCACAAGCCACCTCGTCGACTCACTACCACACCTATCGCAACGAAGGCAACGCGGTAGTGCTCGTGCGAGAGATACCGCTGATCGGGCAGCAATAGTACTGTATACAAAAAGTATAGTATACAAAAATAAATACACTATACACACGCGAGCAAGCAGTGACGGGTACTACTACGTGGACACGACTGGAAATCACGTAGGCATTGACACCGAAAATCGTAAATCAGCCGAGGTAAATATTAAACTCGAGCCACTCGGACTACAGCCACAGGAGCGACTGCGATCCGAGCGGGCCAGGACCTGGGAAACTCGCCCCCCTCAACCGAGTGCGATGGCCAGATCAACGATGAAAAAGAACAAATATAGCAAAAATGTCAAAACTACGATAAAAATTGTATTGTACTATATATTGCCCGGTATATAAATATCTTAAATAAGATACGGGAAACCAACCGAAAAAAAAAATTTTAATAGACAACGGAAAGTGACCGTTGCCTATAATAAATACTTCCATTTTACATAAATTCACGTTTACACGAATTACTCGAGATCCATCTCCTAATCGGCAAATGATCCCAAAATAATATTATAACTTTTTATATTATACCGATTACCGCATTATCCAATTACGCGGTACCGGCATAACAATCTCTAACTTCTGTCATTTTTGAGCTATCAAGCTAAAACTGTTAACATGAATCGGAGGAGACAAGGTTGCTCGGTATTCAGTTTGGCAGTAATCGATAAAGACATTCAGATTTTATAGAATTATTAGTTTTTGTGATTTTTCGAGAAAAAAATCTATTTTCTCTATAACGGCAAGAATACTCGGTTTCAAATTTGGCGAGAATCAAACGAGGAGTTTAAATGTTATCAAAAATGTAATGTTACTAATGTTTGTTTACTTTTTAAAAAAAAATTGTTCTCCACCTTTGGAACCGGAGGCGATTTGTCAAAGGTGGAAAATAATGAGGAAGAAACGTGCGAGATTCTACTTCGTATACTTGTTTTAATTCAGAATTTTATACCATAGGATTACGCTCTCTAAAACTATATATAATCTTCAAACCGGAAAAAAGTAATGTTTTCCTCTGGAAAGAATAATAAAAGAATAGGCCGGGGATCGAACTGCGACTGCTTAGTTCGCGGTAAAAAAAAACAGCGCTTCAGCCCGCTCGACCATTATACAATTCCATCTATATTGTATCAAAGTATCTGAAAAATCATGAGTCTGCTTGGTTTGGAGACACCGCGAGATCGGTTATTTCATTTTTTTATTATACTATCATATTATTAAACAACAGCCCTATTAATAACTCGTCCACGCTTATTTGGTGAAACACGATCACCGTAAATTTTAGCATTACGGATGCATAGGTGTGAGTGAGAACGGTAGACTACCCCACCAGTCTCCCGTGCAAGCATTGCTCTGACGTTACACCGTTAGTGCGAAAGAGAATGCGTGGTAGCCTGTTAGATATGCGTACAAGAGAGACGACAGAAAAGTGGCGTGCCAGGATATTCTTTCTGTGTGTGTCAAATCGATACATCGCCACGCAGTCCTTACTGCCCCCATCACGCTGCCAGTGCTAGGCGCACCAGGGGAAAGCTTGCGTTGTTCTTAACAAATCTCGTCTCGATTGCGCTTTACGCTGTCTCGCCCCACCCACTTCACAACGGCCACCGCGCGGGCTTTTATGAAATGAGTTATGAAAGATTATTTATTGAATATATATAAATAATGTATAATATTGTACAAATAAATCAATATAAAAGAATGAAATTAAAGAAACACATAAAACGCTCACTAATTTTAGCACGGATAAGTGATATTAATAGTGCAATATCGAATATCAAAGAAGCTGCGTAACGCAGTGGTAGCGTTCCAGACTGACAATCCAAAAATAACAGGTTTGGATTTGGAGGTAGTCAATTTGTCATTTTTTTTCTCACGACGATTTACTTTTGAAAAGTGAATTGTTGAGACAAAATGACAAAATCGAAAAATTCCGTTATATGACCTACTAAGTATCCATGTCATTGATACTACAAGATTTATTTTTCCGACTCGTACTGAAAAACCGCTACAACGTCATGAATTTCTTACAAATACTACTGAAAAATACATAAAAAGATCGACAATTTCAATAATTAATGAAAACAAAAAAAATTTATTCATCGATTAAAAGTACACAAAAATAATAGTACGGCTAATAATTGCATTCATATTTTTTGTACTTTGAACGTTTGAACAGCACGCGGCGTAATGAGAGACATCCGCGCTGCCTGACTGTTGATTGGTCGGGGAGCCTGGTGTGCGCGCGGCGTAATGTGTGACGTCACAGGCTGCCTGACTGCTGACTGGTCAGTGCGCTGGGTGCGCGCGCAGCGGACGCCAAAGCAGCTCCAGTGGAGAGGGTACCGAACGACCTTGGAGTGAGAAAAAATTCCCTCATATGGCATCACTGCCAGTGCTTTCATGTAAATCTCTATACGCTGCTGACACTGCTGGCAATTGTAAACAGTATCTGCTACATTATTTCTTGAGCATTAACGAAATAATAAAAGATTAGGTATTCACCGTCCAAAAAGTGACTTCGCTGGAAGGGAAAAATTCGTCAGCAAAGCTGTGTATGATCTGAAAATCGCGTAAAGTGAAGTGGGGAAAAAACGACGGCGCCAAGTGTCAGAAGTCAATAAAAATCACACTCCTGACCTCGAAATTACCGTGGAAGGACGACGCATCATCGACATTGGTTTTCTGGCGAAAAATTGAGGGTGCAAAGGATGTAACCAATATTTGCTTGTACAGCAAATCGATTTTCAGCATACGGTGTCAAAAGTGTCTTCGATTGATCAAAGTACGAACGAGTAAATGTGCCGCTGACACCGATAACAGGTGCAAATGGCACGACAATAACTCGAGGGCTCTTGTTGGAACTTTGGAAGCTGGTTTGGGTTGCAGCCAACTCAATAAAGTACTCGCATTGCTTAATATCACAGCTTCATGAACATTTCCCATATAAGAATATTCTTTAACACTGTCGAACACGGACACGATCAACAATATGCTGTAATTGCTAAATCTTAAAAACATTTTTTTTAATAACTTGGTGTCGAGACACTGCCGCATCTCTAGATTTGTATATTATGATCTGTCTCTTATTACAATATTTTATGTGTATGATAATGAGTGTGAGTGAGTTTGAAATGTTTGATAATGGTTCACATAAAATTATTAAGAACTCTAGAATGAAAACTAACTGATGCGTCAGAGCACTATAAGAGAGATTGACAAGTGCGCAGAGTGAGCGCCTAGTCAGCTTGAGTAACACACAATAAATGGCAATGAATATAGTGCTCTGTGCAGTGAACATGTATCGTTTGAGTATTTTTAATCTGTCGACGGGTAGCAGTATTCCCACGTAGCATGTCTAGTGACAGATGCGAATAGTAAGATTAAGGATCCTGGTGACAAGTATTAATAATTAAATGCACTCAGTAATTAACAATAATAATTAAATGTTTATTTAATTAATTCACAGTGGTTGGATAGAAAAGGACAATACCTGGTGAATACAAAAAAATATGTACTGTGATTTGTCTGGCCTGTGTGTTGATGTACTGGCGGTGAGTGGGATCTCAGGCCGCTGAGTTGACTTGTTGATCCCGTGTGGTTGATCCTGGTGATATGGTCTGATTGTAGAGCTCTATTGAACCACACGGCAGGCTGGTGAGTGAGCTATCGCCAACGAGCGATGCGAGGCTGAATGGCGTCTCTGCTGACAACGACGAACCACGCCGTTGACGTTTATGTTAATGTTGCAATAGTTGTGTTGATTTGTGGTGATTCGCACTGACACTGAGTTGAAACACGGGTGATTTGGCCAAGAATGTAATACACTACAATACTGAATGCACACAGACGTCAGTGGAACTAATGAATATCTACGTGAGTTTACGCGGGAACGTGTAGTGCGAGCGACTCGAGTGAGAACAGTGGCCACATCCGTCGACCACGAGGCAGAGTATCAAGAGGGCGGACGTGCGTCACAGCTTGCTTGAGTTGTGATTCGCCGCCAGCGATGGAAAGTGAGCCTTGTGAGTGGTCTTGCCGCTGGGGCCACGCTAGCAGTGTTGGCCGCTTGAGTGAGCTTCGATCGAGGATGTGAGCTGATGATCAATGTGCTTGAGTGCACGGTCGATAAATCGATATAGCATACCTGCGAGCTATACCATATGACGCGAGGCGTCAGATGATTGTGAGTGTAGCGTGTGCATGAGTTGAGTGTGTGCTTGGTAGGTGCGAAAACTGAACATTATGAATAATGAAATCTAATTATCTTTTGTTTTTATTTACGCTATATGTCAGGGGATTTGCAATCGAGGTTTATTGTGACCGATGTAAACTTTTATGACAACAGTGTGCATGATTCAACGCTACAACCTGCTTTGATCCTTACCAAGCAAGATCCTCAGACATCTTCCAACCAGCAAGCTACTCAAGGAAATGAATTATTGAATAGCACTGTGCACATCATGGCGTCATATGATATGGGATGGAGTAAGCGGGGGACTGGTAGAAACTACGACAGCTTGAATGATTTTGGAGCTACTGTCAGACATCAGAGTGGTCTAGTCTTGGATTATAGTACCCGAAAGGAAAAGTGTAGGCTCTGTGATCTTGGACATGAAATGTCTGATCACAACTGCAGACTAAATACCCATGGCAGCATGAAGGCTATGGAAGTGGATTTAGCTGTAGAATTAACATCTAAAAATTCTGTACTTAAAGAAGCAAAAGTGGAGATTGGAGTTCTCACAGGAGATGACGATAGTTCAACAATCAAAGCTGTTTATGCCGTGAGCTAACATCGAATTGTTAAGTTTTCTGACAAAAACCATGTGGTCAAGGGGATCGCAAAGCAACTGTATGATTTACAAAAAGCACACAAAGAGCTGACGACCAATACTATATCCTACCTTGGCCGTTGATTTTCGTACACGATTTTTCAGAATAAAGACAATAGCGTTAATATGGCGCAGGCAATCCACCAAATACCGCTGCACCCTTTCAATCACCATAAAAATTGTGAAGAGTGGTGTGGTTATGTTCGGGATAAAAAAAACGACAACCATAGCATTATTCCAGGTGAAGACTATGAACCTTTAATGATATTTATAATTCGTTATTTTCATATTGGGGGGATAATAGTGTAGCCTGCTTGACGTAAAATGCCTCAAATACATATATTAGACATGGGTTACACTAGTTAAACACAAGGTTATAGATTATAATAATGATGAGTGTTGCAAAATGATATTGTTGGAAAATCAGCTGACGCACGGCGATTGATATTCGCCGTGCGTCGACCTGTTGCTGCTGGGTAGTGTGCTGCGCTCGACTATCACGAAGATAGCCGAGGCAGTGCCTCGCAGGCATGCTGCTTAAGCGATAGGCTGTCTCTCTCGCTTGACTTCAGCATCGCACACTGGCTGTCTCGCTCGCTTGACTTCAGCGTCGCACAACGACGCTTTTGTGAAACACATCCATCTTGAGAATTTTTAACTCTTCTGTGAAAATCCGCTTAAACAGCACATACCTCTGCTCGCACCTTGGACTTTTCATCGCCTCACCAGATCTACTTATCGCATTCGTGCTCAACTGGACTCAAAATAAACGATAAGAGTAACCCTTCATAATTTATCTAAATTCACTGTTGGTGAGGGGTAGAAATCTCATTGGTGCATCCTCAAAAGGTCTCAACTCGTGGCGTGCGCTTTAGCGCGGGCTGCACCACGTTTCACATCAAATCTACAGCACGCAATTAATATAATTGTATGTGCTCTCCATTTATTTATTCTCACTCTCTCTCTCAATAAACTCACTCACAGTTTATTGGGATGATTATTTCTCATTTGTTCATCCTCACAAATCTCATCTCGTGGCGTGGTCTGCTGCGAGGGCTGCACCATGTTCACCTCACAAGGCTAAGCACGCCATTAATACAGTTGTGTTGTTCTCACCAAATTTTCAATCTAAATTCTTTTGTGCTATTTTTTTATATATTTTTTTTGTAGCGTGGTAGTCGATGGTAAAAGTAAAAACCACTTTCTCTGTCAACATGTTTGATCTGGTTATTTCACACCTGTCGTGAGTGGAAACTCATTCTTCCTCAATATATTTCAATCCAACAACAGTACAATGAATTCTCAACAGATATAAATACAATATTTTTACAGTACAGAGATCATGGATTCTAAAAACAATTAACGATATTAATTATACTGATATTCTACAGATGGTTTTTTAGGCGGGACATTTTTGGAGAAACTTTCAAAACTGTTCGACAAATTGGCCAACAGCGTTGATAAATTTTGTCATGGAACATGAAGGCAGGTTAGTGAGAGTCTGAATGCTGCAATGTCTGAGCGAATCGGCAGATTTCCGCTTTGCTAATGTCATTGGAAATAAGAATCAGGGAGGATCCTTCATTTCTAATGTCTCTGAATGTCTTGTCCTTTCGCCTGTAAAATATATGGGAGCATTGTTCAACTGATGTCAGATGAAAAAAGAAAAAAGAGCTTTAAAAGCAAAAACAAAGGCGTTCAAGTGTCGACGAAATCTCTTAACGAAAAATCGATCGATGTTAAGAAACAAAAAAGAATGCATAGAAGGTTTAATTTATAAGCCAAGTATGACTCTTCTCGAAGTAGACACTTTTGATTTCAATACGAGTGAACAATCTTTAACGCAAATCGTCATATACTCCTAACTTGAAACTTCAAGTATTTCACGAAACGCAGATATTCTGTAGACTGCGATCACTAGGTGATTGTTTACGTAATTAAAAGTACGAAAACAACAATCAGCGGCGTTTGTAGCGGGGGAAAGTCCGTCAGCCGATGCAGTAAAGATAAAAATTCGAGCAAGTGTTTTTTTAAAAATATATATGAACGAAACGCATGATATAAAGAAATATAAAGTAATACGAGTATAATGTAATAGTATAAACTAATATGAAGGTAACATAAAAAGAAATTATTCATTATCGATCGCATCGCTATCATAATCGTAGTTATCGGGTGCATCGTCGTCAGAACTCTGTTAATTTGCCCTCTTCATCTTGAACTAGTTCCTCTTCGCCGTTATCTGTAAATGAATAGATCAATCATCAAAATTAGATTGCCAAAAATGCACACGCTGAAAAAAGGTACGCTCTCTAAAGTACGATTTGTCGAGTCGATGGTTGCTTGAAAATACGAAAACGAGTGAGTAGCATCTAGAGGACATAAAGAAAAGACAGACGAGAAATCTCGATATAATTAACAATCATCGGTTAAACAGTGAGAAAAATCGTCAAATATCGAGATTTAACAAAACTATTGGTGAAGAGAACAGGCGCATAGGTTTAATTAATACGATTAAGCGTGTAGTTTTTAAGAGTTCTCAATTAAGTGAATAGAGTCAGGTATAGGAAAGTAGGTGCATCGGAGTAAGCGGATAGTAGTTGTTCAGTTTTCACGCCTACCAAGCACACACTCAACTCATGCACACGCTACACTCACAATCATCTGACGCCTCGCGTCATATGGTATAGCTCGCAGGTATGCTATATCGATTTATCGACCGCGCACTCATGCATATTGTCCATCTGCTCACATCCTCGATCGAAGCTCACTCAAGCGGCCAACGCTGTTAGCGTGGCCCCATCGGCAAGACCACTCACAAGGCTCGCCTTCCATCGCTGACAGCGAATCACAAGCAAGCTGTGACGCACGTCCGTCTTCTTGATACTCTGCCTCGTGGTCGACGGATGTGGCCATTGTTCTCACTCGAGTCGCTCGCAGTACACGTTCCCGCGTAAACTCACAGAGATATTCATTCGTTCCAATCACTTTTATGCGCATTCATTATTATAGTGTAGTACATTCTTGATCAAATCACCCGTGTGTAAATTCAGTGTCAGTGCGAATCACAGCAACTCAACAGGACTAGTGCAGCACTCACATAACCGTCAGCGGCGTGGTTCGCTCGTTGGCAGCAGAGACGCCATTCTGCCTCGCACCGATCATCGGCGTCCGGACACTCACCAGCCTGCCGTGTGGCTTTACTCGAGCTCTACAACCAGACTGTATCACCAGGATCAACCACACGGAATCAACAAGTCAACTCAGAGGCCTAAGAACCTACTCACCAACAGTACATCAACACGCAGGCCAGACAAATCACAGTATATATTTGTTATAACCACCAGGTATTTTTTTATGCAATCACTGTTATATAATTTAAATAAACATTGAATTTATTATTGTTCATTACTGAGTGCTTTTAATTATTTATACTTGTCACCAGGATCCTTAATCTTACTATTCGCATCTGTCACTCGACATGCTACGTGTGAATGTATCGACTTGCTACCTGTCGACAGATTAAAAATAATTTCAAACTCAAACTCAGTCTCATACTCATTAACATACATTTTTTGGTCCTTCGAGCCGGATATAATGTACTCATACTCAATATCATACATTTTTTGGTCCTTCGAGCCAGATATAATTTACTCACATTCAGTATCATAACATTTTTTGGTCCTTCGAGCCGGATATAATTTACTCATACTCATTATCATACATTTTTTGGTCCTTCGAGCCGGATCCTGGTCAAGTATATAAATTTATGCCTCGATACTCACATAAATCACCAATCAACACATGAAATACACTACAGATTGCGCAACTCAGCATGCATCAATACAAGACAATGCTCAAAAATAATAAAATACTCACCCAAGTGCGCTAATCATTTATTGTAAACCATTCACCAGGCTCAACCAGTTCAAATCATGGCTGACGATAAGAAAGTGCTTTCAGACCAAAGCAAATCCTCGCAGGAAGGCGATTCACATGATAGTAATGTGGAAGCAACCGATGAAGCAACAGTCGTTATCGAGACACTCAATGTACCACCCACGGTACAGAGACCACGCACCAGATCAACATCACCAAGCACCAATCAAGCTAACCTAATGGATTATAAGGTCGCATCACAGCATGCGAGGATAGCAATGATCAATCAGCTACACGATCACCTGCAAAACTCACCAGGCTGCGTTTTCGAAGAACTCAACGGCCATTTAGAGATTTTAAATCGCACTTGGGAGTGTTTTTGTAATGAACATAATCAAATGGGAGAAACATGTAAACGTGCTTTTCTCACTCACCCTTATGTTACAGATAAGGTGTACGAATCAGGCTTTGACAGTTATTTCAAGGCACTCACAATCATCCTGCGAGAGAAGGCAATCGCAAAAACTCAAGAGACCACATCAAACAGAGCTGATCAACAGAGTCAACCAAGTCAGCACAGATCAACATTGCCGAAAATAACGTTGCCGGAATTTGACGGTGATTTTACAAAGTGGCCGGCATTTAGAGACTTGTTTGCCTCAATGGTGGTCGACAATGAACAAATCAGTGATGTAGAGAAACTTCACTATTTAAAGATCAGCCTCAAAGGATCAGCCGCTCAACTGATCTTCAATGTGCCGATCAACAATGATTCATTCAACTCATCGTGGCAAATAATCAAAGACAGATTTAACAACAAGGAAAGACTCATCCTGTCTTATGTTGAGAAACTCCTTAGCAACACTCGACCAGTGGCGAAATCTGCAGCCGCACTCAACATATTAATCAGCTCAACGAAAGAGATAATCAACGCACTCAACGTTCTCGGAGTTGATACAGAATCTTGGAATTATGTATTAATTTTCGTAGTTGCTCAACGCCTTGACACGTCCATGCGTGAAGCATGGGAATACAAAAGCACACGCAGCCAACCTCGTTTGAAGATTTGATGGGATTCATCGAATCCAGAGCGAGAGCTTTAGAAGTCATCCCAATCAATCCAGATCAATCGGCTGACAGAGCCAGCAACACCTCAAGACACTCAACAAAATCTACACTTCTGCCAGCAAGAACGGCTCACCATGCGTCCACTCAACCGAGGACACACCAATATCCATGCGATCACTGTGGTGGTTCGCATTACATTGTGAGCTGCGCCAAGTTCAGAGATCTACAACCTGCAGATCGCCACAAAGTTGTGACTGAACATCGACTGTGTTTCAATTGCTTTGGTCATCACAACCTCCACTCGTGCCAATCAACCATCAACTGCACGACGTGCGGTGCCAAACACCACACGATGATTCATTTGCCATCCACCGCAAGAATTACACCAAAGTCAAATCAACCAAGCACATCAGCTGTACCTGCCACAGCTCATCCAAGCACCAGTTCACGTCAATGAGAAATTGACGTGCCATTTTGCCAACACATCAACTCACACGGTAGAACAGCAGTTCTACTAGCAACGTGTCAAGCATTACTCATCACATCTTTCGGCACTCACCAAGTCAGATTACTCATTGATTCAGGATCAGAGCTCACCTTCGTCTCAGAACACCTTGTATCGGATCATGGGCTTACTCGTCAACACTCATCAATTCCAGACATGGCATTGGAAACACGAGATCAACGCAAACAAGAGGTACCACCACATTAACATTACGATCAATTCATTCATCACGTGGTGTTACCATCGCAGCTCACATACTCAATAAGTTGACGAGTACATTGCCATCAGTACACACACAACCACAGGAGTGGCCACACATTTCATCACTGCAATTGGCAGACCCTGACTTCTTAACACCACGGCCAGTAGATATCATCATCGGGGCTGATTCATACGGGCTAATCATCCAGCCTGGCATCAAGAAACACTCGGACGTCTTACCGATTGCACAATCAACAATATTTGGGTGGATTATTCTTGGTCCAGTCCCAGAGAATTATTCAACACCAAGCAACTCATACCACATAGCAGTAGAATCATCAAACAAGGAAATTCAAGATCTTCTCACGCAGTTCTGGGTTCAAGAAGAAACACCATCGACAACAGATCACAAGCTCACCCCAGACGAAGAAGCGTGTGAAAAGCATTTTCAAACGACTCACACTCGAGACGAAGAAGGACGATACATCGTGCGAATCCCGCTCAAATCATCACCATCGAGTCTAGGAGACTCAAAACTCACTGCTCAACGATGTCTACAACGACTCATGAAGAAACTCTCAACAAATAATTCATACACCAATTTATACAACTCATTCATGAAAGAGTATGAAGAGTGTGGTCACAGGATACGTGTACCATCCTACGATCAGTCAACTCAAATGAGCGAATCTGTTCATGACTATTGTGAAACCGAGACGATCTTGGCACATGATGCTGTAGCATCAGGAGGGTTGAGGGTCTCGGAAGATCGATTGTCAGAACAAACTTACGCTCATCCTCCATATTATCTTCCTCATCATGGTGCACTGAAAGAAGATCGAATCACAACAAAGTTGAGAGTTGTCTTCAACGGATCCAGCCCAACGACGTCGCAAGTATCACTCAACGACATCCAGCATGTTGGAGCAAAATGTCAACGTGACATCTCAGACGTGCTCATATGGATCCGACAGCACAAACTCATCTTTTCAACAGACATCATAAAGGTGTACAGACAAATCAAAGTCCATCCGGACGATTGGGATTTGCAACGAATCATATGGCGAGATGACCAACTCAATATGGTGCCATATCACCTAACAACAGTGACGTATGAAACTCGCTCAGCACCATTGTTAGCAATCAGATCATTGCTTCAACTAGTTGAAGACGAAGGTCATCGCTTCCCGCTCGCAATCGAACCACTCATGAAAGGCAGATATGTTGACGACATATTTGGAGGAGCTAATCAGCTTGACACACTAATCGAAATATCAAATCAAGTCACCCAGCTCTGCATGGCGGGCGGGTTGCCTCTAGCAAAATGGCACAGCAACACCGAGCAATTCATCGAGCATATCGACCACCACTCACCATCAAACTCACACTCATTCGAAGATAGCAGTACCAAGTTACTCGGCCTGTCATGGACACCTCGTGAAGACGTATTCAAGTTCCACGCAAAGCCTCCATGCTCAAGTTCCAAGCTCACAAAGAGAATCATCTTGTCTGAAACAGCACAACTCTACGATCCACTCGGGTTTCTCTCACCATTCATCATCAAGGCCAAATCATTATTACAAGAATTATGGCTGGAGAAACTCAGCTGGGACGATCAAGTTTCAGATCAAATACACACCAAGTGGACGTTGCTCAGACAAGAGCTCACTCAAGTCGATCAAATCTCAATTCCACGATGGATTCAACTCACAAGCTCAACACTTGTGGAGTTGCACGGATTCTCCGACGCATCTCAAATAGCAATGGCGGCTGCTATCTATATCAAAACAACAACTCCAGGGGAAGAAACCAAGGTTACACTCATCTGCGCGAAATCAAAGTAACACCACTCAAGCGACTCTCCATCCCTCGACTCGAGCTCACAGCAGCACTGATCTTAGCAAAGCTCATGAAGTATGTGCAAACAACCTTGGAACTCACCAACACTCAAACGTTTCTGTGGACTGATTCCTCAGTAACGCTCACCTGGATTAACTCACACCCATCACGGTGGAAGGACTTTGTCAGGAACCGAGTGTCAGCAATTCAAGAACTAACTCCAAACAGCGTAGGGAAATTTGTTCCTGGCAAAGACAATCCAGCCGATTGTGCTTCAAGGGGCATCAGCATCTCCCAGCTCCAGAAGCACCTCCTGTGGTGGACAGGACCACAGTGGCTCACAGGCGATCAATGTTCATGGCCAACTCAACACTATCAACAAGACTCACAGACTCATCAGGAAGAGCGACCGGGGCTCGCACTCACAGTGGCAACAAATCAAGCCGTATATCATTGGGAGATGATATACAGACACTCTTCTCTCACTAGACTACTCAGAGTAACCGCAATATGCTTTCGAGTAAGTCAACTCATCAAGAAATTGCCAAACTCAACGCTCTTTAACCCTCTCTCGCCACAAGATATTGAGAGAGCAAGAGTATTTTGGATCAAAGCAACTCAAGCAGCATATTTCTCAACAGAGCTCAAATTGATCACCATAGCTCAACTACCAACAGCTCATCCCTTCAATCGCCTGACTGCCTATATCGACACTCAAGGCATCATTCGGGTTGGAGGAAGATTGACCAACTCACAACTGGAACTTGAGGCAATTCACCCAGCAATACTCCCACGACATTCTCACTTCACCACACTCATCATAGCAGATGCACATTACAAAACCATGCATGGAGGCACTCAACTCACCCTGAACTACACAAGGCAATCGTACTGGATTATTGGTGGTAGAGCTCCTGTACAGTCGCATATACTCAGCTGCATGAAATGTGCTCGACAACGTGGCGTCAGAGCACAACAACTCATGGGTCAATCACCAACCAAGAGAGTCACCCCAGCACGACCATTCTTCTACTCAGGTGTGGACTACGCTGGTTCGCTGACCATCAACACCTGGAAAGGTAGAGGCGCCAAACAACATAAAGGATGGCTGTGCATTTTCGTGTGCTTCGTCACCTCGGCCTTGCATCTGGAGGCCGTGAGTGACTACTCAACTGACTCATTTATCGCTGCATTCAAACGGTTCACTGGACGCAGAGGCATCTGCAACACTCTCTATAGTGATTGCGGCACAAACTTCATAGGAGCAGACGCCATACTCACCAAACTCTTCACTCAAGGTACAACAGAATCACTCTCACTGCATTGCTCACTCACCAGCGATGGAACTACGTGGAAGTTCAACCCACCAGCAGCTCCACATATGGGAGGAAAATATGAAGCAGCAGTCAAATCAGTAAAATATCACCTGAACCGAACAGTAGGAGAAATCGCACTCACGTTCAAGGAATTAACCGCGTTGCTCATCCAGATCGAAGCAACGCTCAACTCACGACCATTGGAACCACTCATAGAAGACCCTGAAGATACTTCAGCACTCACACCAGCTCACTTTCTCATAGGAGAGCCGCTCACAGCCATACCAGAGCCAACACTCACAGATCTGAACGTTACTAGACTATCACGATGGGAACTACTACAACAAAGGCTTCAATATTTTTGGTCCAAATGGTCAACTCAATATCTCCAGCGCCAACTGTCTACATAGAAATGGCATCATCAATCGAACACTATCAAGGTCGGCTCATTAGTACTGATCACTGATGAGAGGTCTCCACCATCAAAATGGCCTCTCGCCAGAGTCACTCAACTCCATCCAGGAAAGGATGGACTGACCAGGGTACTGTCACTCAAAACTGCAACAACAACACTCGTTCGACCAATCACCAAGCTCGCCATCTTACCAGCTCAAACTGAATGAAGAGCAGATCACACTCAATCATCAACACCGTTGCTGATGGCGGGCGGAATGTTCAGTTTTCATGCCTACCAAGCACACACTCAACTCATGCACACGCTACACTCACAATCATCTGACACCTCGCGTCATATGGTATAGCTCGCAGGTATGCTATATCGATTTATCGACCGCGCACTCATGCATATTGTCCATCTGCTCACATCCTCGATCGAAGCTCACTCAAGCGGCCAACGCTGTTCGCGTGGCCCCATCGGCAAGACCACTTACAAGGCTCGCCTTCCATCGCTGACAGCGAATCACAAGCAAGCTGTGACGCACGTCCGTCTTCTTGATACTCTGCCTCGTGGTCGACGGATGTGGCCATTGTTCTCACTCGAGTCGCTCGCAGTACACGTTCCCGCGTAAACTCACAGAGATATTCATTCGTTCCAATCACTTTTGTGCGCATTCATTATTATAATGTAGTACATTCTTGATCAAATCACCCGTGTGTAAATTCAGTGTCAGTGCGAATCACAGCAACTCAACAGGACTAGTGCAGCACTCACATAACCGTCAACGGCGTGGTTCGCTCGTTGGCAGCAGAGACGCCATTCTGCCTCGCACTGATCATCGGCGTCCGGACACTCACCAGCCTGCCGTGTGGCTTTACTCGAGCTCTACAACCAGACCGTATCACCAGGATCAACCACACGGAATCAACAAGTCAACTCAGAGGCCTGAGAACCTACTCACCAACAGTACATCAACACGCAGGCCAGACAAATCACAGTATATATTTGTTATAATCACCAGGTATTTTTTATGCAATCACTGTTATATAATTTAAATAAACATTGAATTTATTATTGTTCATTACTGAGTGCTTTTAATTATTTATACTTGTCACCAGGATCCTTAATCTTACTATTCGCATCTGTCACTCGACATGCTACGTGTGAATGTATCGACTTGCTACCTGTCGACAGATTAAAAATAATTTCAAACTCAAACTCAGTCTCATACTCATTAACATACATTTTTTGGTCCTTCGAGCCGGATATAATGTACTCATACTCAATATCATACATTTTTTGGTCCTTCGAGCCGGATATAATTTACTCACATTCAGTATCATAACATTTTTTGGTCCTTCGAGCGGGATATAATTTACTTATACTCATTATCATACACTCGGATATAAAGTGACGTGTATCTATGAAATTTGACAATACGTTGTTACGCAGTATGACTCGACAACGCAACGAGGCGGTCATTTTGCCGAGTACATCGATACATTCCTAAAAATATAACAGGAGGCGAGTGGACCGCCAACAGAGTGTAACGATGACGAGGAAGCAATAGAGCGTTTTATAGCATTGTACAAGGAGTCTGAGGGTGTATATCTCGAGCGAAGTGCTTTGCAGCCAAATCCGGGTTTACGTTCACTAGCGAAATTGGCTCTTAACTCATTCTGGGGAAAGTTTGGTCAACGAGAGAATCTCACGAAAACCGTTATCGTTTTCACGCGCGCAGTGCTAATGAATTTACTAACGAGTCCGGAGATTGAGGTGACGGGGATGGTACGGGTTAATCACAAGATTATGTATGTAAACTATGTGAGCAACCGCGATGCTATCCAACCATCCCCGACATCAAATGCCGTGATTGCAGCATACACGACGGCACAGGTACGCCTAAAATTATACAGTTACCTTGAGGGGCTCGGGCGACGAATATTGTACTGCGATATAGACTCCTGTATTTACGTGAGCCGCCCCGGTGGTAACGAGTATGAGCCGCCAATCGGTCAATTTCTAGGAGATCTTACGGATGAATTAAGCGAATACGGGCCTGGTAGTTATATAACTTCGTTCGTTTCGGGTGGACCAAAATTTTACGTATACCTTGTTCGTAAACCCGACGGTACAATTATTGAAAAATGTAAAGTAAAGGGTATCACAATAAACTTTGCGAATAGCCGTCAAGTAAATTATAACGCATTACGATCTTTCGTGACAGGAGCAAGGAGCGTACCTATTATTTTAAAATTCGACGCTATTCGACGTACGGAATTTCATCATGTAATGATGCGTAAAGAAACGAAATCATGCGAACCTTCTAACACGAAGCGAAAACGGCACGGGATGTACTCTACTGTACCGTACGGCTATTGTGAAATACGCTAATTAGTATAACGCCAAAAAGTATATAGTTTTACAGTTGTATTCGCGATATTTTAAAATAATCTTTTTGTCTAATTTCATGTATCATATTTACTGTGCACAATACATTGAAAAAAAATTGATTTATTATGTATAAAACCGTTGTCGGCTCGTTCTTTTTGTGCTGCTATTCGTAGCAGTAGCTGCCATCTCTTTACCGTTCCCTTTTGTTCTCACTTTCTCATCGTTGATTCCTTTTGTCCCGTCTTTCTTATCGAGAGTTTCCTTTTGTTCTGACTTTCTCGTGCTACATCCGTGGATATAATATTGCTGTTTAGAATTTGATGATTCGTAAAATTTGTATATAGAGATGTATGCATAGTGAAATTAAAATATTGCTTTGTTTGTGAGATATATAAAAACTATCGTTATTTAATTTACATACAGCGTAAACACCAGCTTATACCGCGAGCCCGCGCCTCATCAGCTAGTGGAGGCGCGCCGCGTCTTATCAGCTCTTTAAGGCCGCGAAAATAGCTGATGCCGCGGGGTCGCCGCCGCCACCGCCGCCGCCGCGGTATAAACTTATTTAAGAGTCTGCTGATTGATTTAAATAGACACTCATCGATATGGATACACGTTGGAAACATCCGTGGACAGCTGTGATAAGCGGTCCTACGGGTTGTGGTAAAACATATTTTGTAAAAAAATTCTTTAAATACATGCGCGAAATGACGGATGTCCCGTTCGAGCGTATACTTTTTTATTATTCAGAGTGGCAGTCCGGGTATTCAGAGTACGGTGATAAAATCGAATTTCGCGAGGGTTTACCGCAAGCAGTAGTCTACTCGAATGATGTAAGACCTAAACTTGTGGTCATTGACGATCTAATGCGCGAGGCATCGAACAATACCGTGGTCGTTCTTTTCACCAAACCATCATAAAAATCTTAGTGTCATTTTCATCACGCAAAATCTCTTCCATCAGGGTCACGGGCAGCGCGATATCTCCTTAAATGCTAATTATATCGTTGTTTTCAAAAATCCGCGAGATCGCGCGCAAATTCAGCACCTAGCAGGCCAGGGATGTCCCGAGAATCCACGATTTTTGCAGGAAGTATATTTCGATGCAACAGCCGCACCGCACGGCTATCTATTATTCGACTTAAAACAATCGACGCCTGATAATTGTCGATTTTGCGCCTGTATATTTCCCGATGACCAATACCATTACGTTTACGTGCCTCAAAAAGCAATAAAAGTTCGCGATGCGTCGCGCGATGTACCAGTAATGCGCTTGTAGTGGCGTTGCGCGGACCTCTCGATAAAAAGCAGATAATTATATTGCAAGCGTTGTGTTATCTGAAGCAAGAGCAACGACGTGCAATTTTGCGCAAAGCAGATGTAACGCTCGTACGCTGTATATGCGAGTGTGCTCTAAACGTTTTACAGGGAAACGTGAGTCTGAACAATGTGCAAAAGAATCATCTTCGGAGGCACGCGACAATTCTTCGACGACTAGCCGCCAAAAGGGGAAATTGGAGCGGTAAGAGGAAGATCATCGTCAGCACTGTGTCGGATTTCTCAAGTTGCTTTTTGTGCCTGTCTTGGCCTACGCGAGACATGGAATATACCAGAAAGATGGTACTTATTCCTCATGATAACATACATCGTCTCGCTGGACTCGCCACTAGTGCTGCTGCTACTACTACTACTACTACTAGTGCAGACCCGTTGCCTTCCGTACAGACTACCGGTACGTCATTATCGCGCCTCGACTCTGAGCTGAGTGAAATTCTAAACTCTCACTCGTACAAGAGCGAGAGAGAGAAGTGGATAGCGTACCAACAGGTTTTACAGCGTTATCTTCACATGGTCGAGTACGATAATGCAGTACCGAATATTTCATCAAAACGAAAAGTAGCAATACTCGATAGCCACGAGAATAAATCCGACGACGTTTTAATGAACAAAGTTAAATCTCGACTCAATGACACACTTATTATCGATAGCGTACCAAAAAAATTTTAATCTAAAGCAATATCGTCGCTTCACAATTTGCATCGCAGCGCCGTTGGTAAAAAAATGACATGGGATCGTAACGGTGTTGCTTCCATAGACGGCAGAAGAATTTCAAATTCTAATATCGTTGATCTTGTTAACGATGCTATGCGAGCTAGAAAACGCGAGAAACCCATCGGACGATCTCACTTTGCCAAACTCCTGCGAGCGATACAGGTGCCACGCGAATTTATCGGCAATCCCGAGTTACTACACGAGTCTACACCGACATCATCCTCGACACCACAGCGGCGTCTTATTTTACCGCGCGATAACGATAGTAGCAGCAGCAACAGTAGCAACGCTAGCAACAACAACGACGAGGCCGAGACCGCACACTCAAACAGAGATTTTAGCGTGGTAGCCGGTGATATCCTCGATAGAAATATAGCTGTGAAAGATGGTATTCGCGGGAGAGCGCGAGAATCAGGCAGTAATCTCAAACGCAAAGCCTCTGAAAAAATTGACACTCTCATGCGGGGTTCTGGTTATAAAAAGCGCAAAATTTCACGAACTCCTCATTCATCGAACGAACGTAAACCACGACGTATCTCCCGTAAAAATAAAAGTGTAATGAAGAGAAAAGTAATAAAGAAGAAGAAGAATAATAAGAACAATAAGAAGAAGAAGACTCGTCAACGAACAGTTGCAGATATTTTTGGATAGCTGAAACAAGATGGCTTTTTTACATGCGCACTCGTGCGAGTGTCTTAAATCGGAACTTGAATTATTTTCACTCCCACCGACGCAAACTACTATCGAAGGCTCCAATTGGGTGTATTACAAACCAATATCTTCGCTAACAGATGATTCACCGATTGAATTTGTTATTCCTGGACAGGGTGATGAGTATATCGATCTCGCCCATACTATGGTTAGTCTGAGAGTGAAAAAAACATCTCCTACCACTACGGAAATTGCCGCGGGCACATCGTCGAAAGTAAGTGCCGGCCCTGTAAACAATCTCTTGCATTCTATGTTTAATCAGGTGGATGTATACCTGAATCAAAAATTGGTTTTACCTCCAAATATTGCCTACGCTTATCGAGCGTACATAGAAACACTTTTGAATTACGATCCAGCAGCAAAAAATTCGCATCTCACGAGCGTACGACGATACACCTGGAATCGTCGACGAGGTACGACGATACACCTGGAAAAATGGATGATATAACATCGGAAAATACGGGTCTTGTGAAGAGAAAACAATTCTTAAATGTCAAACAAACTGTAGACTTGCTCGGTCATCTACATTGCGATATATTCAATCAGGAGCGGTTCCTATTAAATGGCGTCGAGATGCGACTACGGTTGGTGAGATCTAGAGATTCATTTTGTTTTGTGAGGGATACAAAGAATGGTCAATGCGGCTTAAAGATTCTCGAGGCATCGCTTTTCGTTTGTAGAACAAAAATAGCTCCTGGTGTGCTGCTCTCGCATGCAAGAACTCTTGCAAAATCTACGGCTAAATATCCGCTTACGAGAGTCGAGGTAAAAGCCGTTTCAATACACTCTGGTGTTCATGGGGAGGCTATCGATAATATCGTGTTAGGTCAATTGCCGACGCGTATAATTATCGGTGACTTCAGTATGAATCCATTCAATTTCCAAAATTACAAGATAAATTATCTCTCGTTGTATGTAGATGGTGCTCAAATACCTTCAAAACCGTTACAACCTGATTTCACGAAAAATCATCTATATGTGGATGCTTTTCAAACGTTGTTTTCGGGAACTGGAATACATTTCTTGAACGACGGTAATTCGATCGATCGCGATAATTATCGCGATGGATACTGTCTGTTTGCTTTTGATTTGACACCCGATCTTTCGGCGAACAGCAATACACATTGGAATTTAATAAAGCACGGTAGTGTGAGAATAGAGGTACAATTTGAGGATGAGCTTGCTTCAACGATAAATTGTGTAGTCTACGCGGAATATGATAATGTCTTTGAAATTGATGCCTCTCAGCAAGTAATGGTGGATTTTACCGGATAAGCGAAAAATGTGCTGTAGTCGGCATAAAATTATTTCGTGTTAAGACACGTAGAAGCGTGTCCGCGAGTAACTAATCAGTCGAACTCGAGCATCTGTACGGATTAGACGTGAAAATGGATATCGTCGTGGATATACAGGGAATGCGTGGTAAATACTCGGAATTCATTCCGAAAGCAATTGCCGTGGTAGCAGTGGATAGACCGTACTCTGCTCATTGGGTCGTCGCATCGCCGTGTCACTTTGCCGAATTACCACAGCATTCGAGAAGCCAGAATAGTTTTCTCTCGGAATATCTTTACGGTCTGGAATGGTACGAGGGCGATGTGAGCTGTAAACAGGCATACGCTAACTTGCGTGAAATTTCGCGGAAATCAAGACGCATCTATACACGCGGTCACGAGAAGGCTATACTTCTTTGCGATATCACGAGTCGTGAAATTTTCAACCTGGAAGATGAGCAAGGTGCCCCATCGTACACATTTATGCCGAAATCTTTGCGAAAATGTTTCAGACACGCTATGATAAACGATACAGCGTCTTCGCATTGTGCAATGCGCCAGGCTTTCCAAATAAAAAATTGGCTTCGCGAGCACCCATTTAAAGGAGAATCATACATGGATGTTTGGTCAGCAGACGAAGAGGAAGAGAATAAGAAAGAGGAGAAATCTTCATCATGTAGTCGTGACACGATCGACGATGCTGTGAAATGAATTTTGCATATATATACGTCTTTCAAAGCGTATCGGTCATCATTTAATGATTGACTATGTGTTCAGCATGAACACCAGACAAATCTACGAGAGTCTGCAGTATCTACCACTTTCAACCGTTGGCGTATACCCGGCTGACAGAATTCCTCGTGTATGGTCGTTACCTGCCGGACTCGTAGTTAACACGGATAACCACGACGGACCTGGAGAGCATTGGATCGCCATGTACGTTAACCATCATGGAAAAGGAATGTACTTTGATAGCTACGGGCTACCACCGGTTATACCGCAACATCTCGCACGACTACGAAGAAACTGCAAGTTCTATCGGTACGGCCTCAAGCAGCTACAGAGTAATACGTCGGATGTGTGTGGACAATTTTGTATCGTATTCCTACATCTTATGTCGTGCGGCTTCACCATGTCGCGATTTAATAATCTCTTTAGCGATAATGTAATGAAAAACGACAGATTAGTGCGTGAATATTACCATGCTTTTGCCTCTCGACGATCAGAAAGTGATAAAAATAAATTTAACGGCGGTGGAGTCCCCGAGTGAAGATTACCGTGTTTGCAGGGATGTTGCATATGACGGTAAATATGTGTAAAGTGATTTAAATAAAATATTGATTAATTAAAAACAAATACATCGGTTTACTGTGTCTCTTATTTTATAATTATATATAAATTATAATCGAGGTCTCTCGCGGCACGGTATCATATTCTGCGTCTTTTACCGCAGAGCATTCGCTTCACGAGAAGCACAGCGCAAAGCGGTACGCACGTGCAAAACCGCTGACATTGCATTCGAAGCGCTGCACACCTAGTTATGATTCAGAGGGGCGTTTGTTATCTTCAAACGCTGTGATCACCGCCAACATCATCCGGAGCATTCAGTCTGTCTTTAACTTCATGATCGTACAGTCTAAAACGTTTTTTCCGCGATGTATCCTCGTTACGATGCAAGTATTCTGGGTGTTGCGTTTTGGTGCAGTGTATTATATATAGACTTGGACATCTTGGTTCACCTACGAACCGATGAAATGTCGGACGCGTACGAGGAGATGGTAAAAATTCTCCATAGTACGTTTTACGAGTGAGATCGTGCATCATTTAGTATCGCCATGGAGGACCTTTACGAGGGGATGCGGTGCGTGGTCGTGCAAAATGGTCGTGCGGATCGCGGTGAGCTGATCTATGCAGATGGTGACGGATATTCGGAGGTACTCCTAATCGATGAGGGGTACTCAATATTCGTTAATTGGGATAACTTATATTATCCTGATACCCTCACCGGCATGATACCTGCATTATGCATGGGGTGCCAGCGACATGGGTTGGATCGGGTTGACGACTCTGGCTCAATACCACTCCTGGAGTCGATGTGTAGTTCCGCCGCATCATTGCACGGGGTTGTGGTGAGAAGCGAGAGCCGTACTCCCAGTGTTTGGCTAACGACGATGGACAATGTGGACGTGGTGGAACATGTATTCGGGGTTCTCGGTGAGGAAATAGCAATCGGCTACGATGGCGGCGAGGTGGACGAAGGCTTCGAGGACCCCGAGTCTCCTGAGATGGACGGTGCTCGGTAGAAAAAGTGTGTGCGCGTGTACATATGTTTTTGTGTGTGTGCGTGAGCGTATGCGTGCGTATGTGTGGGTGTGTGAAAGTGAGAGAGAGAGAGAGAGAGAGAGAGAGAGAGAGAGAGAGAGAGAGAGAGGAGTTAAAATCGCCGTAGAAGGAGGACAGTACAACAGCAGCGGTCAACAATAGCAGAAGTGGTCAGTGTACCAGGTGTATGCATAAGTTTTTTTCCGGTTTAACTAAGAGATGGCGCCAGCGAAAAGTACGCAGCGTATTAATTTGACACATACGTCATTTTGTTCGTCTGACATTAACCTACAAACACACACAAGTTGAGTCCGCCAAAAACTAGCGTCTTTGTTTTATCGTTCAGTGATCATGTCGAGTTTTGTGCTTGAAAAAGAACACTTGCAGCACGCATTGCTTTTCTTATTTAATCAAAAGAAAAAGGCTGCTGAAAGTCAACGTTTGCTGGTAGAAACATATGGTGAACACGCTCCATCGATTAGAACATGTGAGACATGGTTTCGACAATTTAAAAGTGGTGATTTCAATGTGAAAGACAGTAAGCGCTCTGGTAGACCACAAAAATGCGAAGACGAGCAATTGCAGGAGTTATTGGATGATGACCCAACTCAAACTCAACGGCAATTAGCAGAAGCATTACATGTGTCACAAGAAACAATCAGCAGACGTTTACGAGTAATGGGGAAGATCAATAAACTCGGTAAATGGGTCCCACACGATTTGAATGAACGTCAAATAGAAAATCGCAAAGTCACTTGTGAAGTGCTGCTTCAACGCCACGAAAGGAAATCATTTTTGCATCGAATTGTAACGGGTATCAAAAAATGGATTTATTTTGAAAACCCGAAGCGGAAAAAATCGTGGCTTTCACCTGGCGAAGCCGGTCCTTCAACACCAAGGCCAAATCGCTTCGGCAAGAAGACCATGCTCTGTGTCTGGTGGGACCAGAGCGGTATTGTGTATTATGAACTCTTGAAGCCCGGCGAAACCGTTAATACACAACGCTATCGCCAACAAATTATTAATTTAAACCACGCATTAATCGAAAGACGACCGGAATGGGCCAGAAGGCATGGCAAAGTGATTTTGTTACACGACAATGCGCCGTCTCACACAGCAAAAGCAGTGAAAGACACCTTGAAATCGCTTGGATGGGACATCCTTCCGAACCCGCCGTATTCGCCAGACCTGGCGCCATCTGACTATCACCTCTTCGCATCAATGGGGCACGCGCTCCCAGAGCAGCACTTCAGCAATTTCGAGGAAGTTGGAAAATGGCTCGACGAATGGTTTGCCGCAAAAGACAAGCAGTTTTTCTGGCATGGTATTCATAAGTTACCTGAAAGATGGGCGAAATGTGTAGAACCCGATGGCCAATATTTTGAATAAAACAAAAATTAATTTCCCTTGAAAATTACGTGTTTTTTTTTACCTAAAAACCGGAAAAAACTTATGCATACACCTGGTATGAATTTATTTATTTAGTATGTGTACACCTTTGCTCCATCCTGCTTTTATCTCTACGCTTCCTTGTTCACCAAGGTACCCACACCACCTCACTTTACCATCTCCACCCGGCGACAAGCTGAAGCGCTGGTGCACGAAAGTCAGCGATACAGACTCTAGCAATGAGGATGAGGTACCTCATGTGTCGAAAACACCCGGTGCGCATATGCGTAAAAGGTATAAGCCGTTGGGTCGTGGCTAGGTGAGGTACCGGAGGCATGCTGGGCGTTCGGCGCTGTGTCTCGGATTTCCGAATGGTCAACAGTCGTAAAATCGTTAGATACGATGGGGCGGTCATTGGTTCCGGATTGACGGAGTGACCGGAGGACGACTGGCGCTGTAAGCGTGTTACGTAACAATCATGTGAGAGACTGTGACATCGTGATTGTGAAGTAATCGTTCACATTGATTGTGAAGTAATCAACATTAAAATCCAGACTATGACAGTATGAGCCAGTACAGGTGATGAGACCACCAAGCCTAGCCGTCGACAACGGGCATGGTAGACCAGTGACGACTGGTAGTGCATGAGTTGCAATTGGGCCCAGCTTAATGTTTTGCTTACGTGCATGTATATGCGAATACATATTATAAGATAGCGATAGCATGCAACTAATATACGATAATCAAAGCATCATGGGTTACGAAGGAAGGGTTCTTTCAAATTTACAATGTTGCCCTTTGCTTCACAGAAAGTCATCGAAGAGTAACGCGGAGTATGATAAGTACTCACGCTCGTGACAAAGATGCAACACCTTCACGAGGACATGAATAACATCAGGATGGACGACTGAAAGCGACGTAGCGAGACTCGAGACCAAGCGTTGCTTGTCTGGTATCGCTAACATAAATAAACACCACGAGTCATCAGAGATCTCGAGGAAAGTTCATAGAGACAATAAGAGGCCTTTATCCGCCAAGGGAGGGGCTGGCGTGGTGCTGGGACCTCTGGTTGCCATCGATCGGACGAGCGCCGAGTATTGTAGGTCCGAGCCGCGACAACAACACTTCGATCGGTATCTTTCTGTTCGTTTGCCACTGACATTGTAACACGAGTTGTATTTCTGTTATATTGGGGATTACAACCGAAGAATATTTCTAACATTACGAGAAAAGGAGAGCGATTTTAACGACAGAGATCGGAGCAGGGTAGAGATGCGGCTCTACCGACCGTCTCCCGGGAAAATTAATTTTGTAAAGATAGAATTTTTTAGCGCTCCTGTTCAAACGGCAAACTTTCAAAGCATGGGATCTATTGCGTAGACCCGGTTATCGACTGCCATTTATGGATCTCTGATTCAGCGCAGCCTTACCCTCAATCCTAGACCAGGGGTTCGGTTACTCGCAGCCGGGGCGTTGTTGGTCATGGGGGCGCGGTTGGGGGGAACGCTATCACGTGACTAGGCGACCGCACCCTTTCTTCTCGCTCTTGCCTGAAATCTTCTCTCTTTCTCTCTCTCTTTACAAAGATGATGAAATCATGAACAATTATTATTCGAGCGAAACAATTAACAAAAGTGGAGGAATTATTGATTTCAACGAAAGATTTATGACCATTAAAGTGTTCACACGAATACTTTAGGTAAAATATCAGCAGCAAAGAGAACAATTATGCTTCTGTTGGAAATTCAGCTGGCGCACGGCGATCGATAATCGTCGTGCGCCTACCTGTTGCGCTGCTTTGCTACACGGTGGTCGGTTGAGTCGAAGACAGCCGAAGCATGGGCTTCGCGAAGCCGAGGATGTGCCTCACTGCCACGCCGCGTCAAGCGAGAGGGTGTCTCTCTCGCTTGACTTCGGTTTCGCTCACCGGCTGTCTCGCTCAACTGACTCCAGCGCCCAACGAACCTTTCATACTCGCAGCCATCTTGAAAATTCGGCACTTTTGCGACACACATCCACTGGACAGCACGCGCATCCATAGGACTCTCAAGCATATTTCTCGGACATTATTCATCGGATTAGCTCAACCTCTCGCTCATCAGGACTCATTGCTCAAGGTAAGAGTGCTCTGGCATAATTACGTAATTAATTCACTGTCAGAGAGGAGAAAATGGTACATCAGCACTTGGTCTCACTCGTGGCGTGCGTTGCAGCACATGCTGTACCACGTTCTCCTCATGTCGTTTTGCCGGCTTAATTAATATAATTAAGCATGTGCCTCATATTCACTGTATTTTCCCCCAGTAAATCTGCTGGGAGAGTACAGTGAATATTTTTTGCTCAACCATATAGCCTCAATATCTGTTTGCAGTATGCTAAGCAGTGCTGATTGCGTAGCTGGTCGCACACAAAATCACTGCACTCAAACACAGGTTATTGTACATTCTCTCATTAATTCACTGCAATCACTTTGCAATAAGTGGTTGCAGTGAATTACACACAAAGTTTCGCACTCAATGGCATCGGCGTGTCGTGCTGCGTAGCTGTTGCTGCGTTGCACGCACCGCTGTCTCAAATTCATATTCAGCACACAATTGATATAATTGTGTGCTGCTCACATTATAAGGCCAGATTCAAATTACTAAATCATTTGTGGTTTTGCACTCACCAGTCGGAGCGTGTCATGCAGCGTAGCTATCACTACGTTGCATGCACCGCTTGCTCATGTATTTCACTCAGCGCACAATCAATATAATTGTGTGCTGCTCAATAATATTCAAAACTCAATTGGTTATTTATTGTTATAATTTGCATTTTTCTAAATTTATATTGTGGATAATTTTCTGATTTAAAGTTTTTTTGGTCTTAATTTTATATGTTTTTCGACTGGTGTTATTATAAAAATTGTATTTCTATAATAAAAGAGGAAGGTAGCAAACCGCTTCCTCAATATAACATCTCGGTGTCTGGTTTTATTTTCCTCTTGCCTCGAGTGAGTCTTCATCATGTTCCGATATATTCACAGGTCGGTCAAGGTACATCCGGAAGGAAAATCTCAACAGCTTCCATATGGAAACTACCCAGGACTGTCACTCAAAAACGAGTACAAACCACATTGAATTAATGAGCTTACCAGTTGTAATCGGGTAATAGAAAAAATATCAGTATATCAGGATTAATTTCCTCTTCCTCTTGAGATTATATTAATAAGTCTCTCGTAAAATATTGGAATTTATAGTAAAAATACCATCACATATATATAGAATACGTTATGCATATTGCGAGGTCCATGCTGTTATAAACGATGAGAAGAGAATTCCAGGAGCATAGTTTTAGCTGTAGAAGTATAAACCGATATGAGAAGAAACAAGAAGACCGTGGAGCACGAGAGACACGAGTCGACGGCCGTTAGATTCTCGGCACAAAGGAGTAACGGAGACCGTAGATTCGGAAACACCTGAGGGTCCGAGTGAGTACAGGCGTACCGAGGTTTGCGGGCACTAGGCCATCGCACTCGGACATGAAAAAGTAGATACGTCACACCTCCGGAATTCCCTCGTTGACGTAAAGAGCAGGTCAGCGACCGGCTGGCCTTGCTGGGAGGCGAGGGGAAGACGGGTAGCGCGGCAACAGATAGCCAGGAGTTCAGGAAATGCGTTAGATTTAAAAATAAAAGCAGATGATGAAGTAGGTTAGACGGAGCGAGGGGAGGGCTATAAGAGGGCCGGCGTGGAGTGGGAGAGCTGTCTTGATTTTTCGGCATGAGTACGGAAGGATAAGAAATAAAAAACAGTCTGAGTAAAAGTATAAAATTAAGAAGTAATTCTTTTGCTGCTCACTTTGTGATAAAACACGTGAATAAGTGAGTGCAAGTGCGTAAGTCAGGAAGAACAGCGGAAAAACAATAGGCTAGGCGAGATATTACCAGGAAATTAATAATCACCGGTGATATAGTGGAGAAAATCTCAAATCACAAGGTTTCAACTGGTTTATAAGTTAAATAGGATAGATGCGTAGAATACAAGAATCGAATTAAGCGGATAAGATTAAGAGAATCGAATTAAGCGGATAGTTATAAGAGAATTGAACTAAGCGAGTAGCAACTAAGAGAAGGAAAGCAAATCGTGTGGTTTTTAAACCAGCTCAATAGACGAAAATTATACGTGCATGTGAGCGAAAGAAAGAAAGAGAGAAAGTGAAACGAGAGTGAGAGAGAAAGAATTATAAACAGAGTTAATACACTCTGTCCACGGAGAGTCTGACGCGTGTGGCTGTGTGTGTGCGGGTAACGAGACAATACCGAGACGTTGGTACGTAACCGTAGCTCGAACCCAAGAATACCGAGAATTTAGGTTCAAATAAGAAGAAATCATAATAAAATAATCGCAGGAATTCCCGAATATCGATGCACGACAGGATGTCAAACGAGAAGGAGTTAGAGAATAGAGCTAGGTAGAATTAAGTGCATAGATTAAGTAGTACGTACAAGCGGATAGCATATAAGGCGTAGAATTAAATCGAGTAATTAAAATCGCAGTCTAGATGGGAATCGCCCTACTGGATAAGTGTGGAAGAGAAAGAATTGTAAATAGAGTTAATACACTCAATCAAAGGAGCAAATGCGAGACAAAATAACTAGTGGAGTGGAATATTTATGCACCAAGTATACAGTAATACCGTTGGACGAAGAGGAGAGAAAGAAATAAGAGAGTAAGAGAAAGAATTGTAAATAGAGTTAATACACTCTATCGAAGGAGCAAGTGCGAAGCGAGTGACTGGTGGTATGAGTATGTCTGTGTATCAAGCGTACAGTAATACTGCCGTACGAAGGGAATAATAAACTTTCGAAGATACCAGGAATAGGGGCACACTATCATAGAATATAAAAATTGTAAAAATAATCGCTAAAATTATGAAGTTAAAATAGTCATTATGCAGAATTCGAGTGACCATAATTAAAAAGTGACGTTTTTCTTATGAAACTATTTTTCTTGGAATAAAGCCCTACCGTCAACCACTACGAAGTCTCAATTAATTAGTTATGTGATCGAGCCCAAATTCCCACGATAAATAAATATATGATAACGTTAAAAAATACCGTTACAATATATAGAAAGGATAAAGGATATTATAATAGGGTTAATTTACAGTAAAATAGCGAAAAATAGACAAAACGAGAAAGAGATGAGACTGAATTTAGTTGCAATGAAGCTTCCTCTGCAGGAAAGCGAGGCTGGCAGACTCTCAGCGCTTCAATAAACGCCTTGGCGCAAGGGCTGAACGGCGATCTAGTTGACTTGCGTACAGACGAAATGTACGAGTAGTCGAGTCGGGCGAGTCGCTCTCAAGTAAAATACTTTCTCTCTCTCTCTCTCTCTCTCTCTCTCTCCCTCTCTCTCTCTCTCTCTCTCTCTCTCTCTCTCTCTCTCTCTCTCTCTCTCTCTCTCCCTCCCTCTCTTTCTCTCTCGTTTCGATAACACGAGAATAATTGTCTAACTAACAAGTTATTTAAAAAAAAGGGCTTAAATATAAGTAGAGTAATTACTAATTAAACGAATAACCAATAAAATATTTATACTAATGAGAAATTAACGTATAAATCAACTTGCATACGACAAGTTAACTACAGAATCTGTAACAAAATTATTACTAGTGGTTTGATGCGAAGGATTTAATTAAGTTCCCTGCAAACGCTGAAATTGTGAGCGATTACCGTAGACACATCTACATAGAAGCGAGCATAAGGATATTACCTAGACTAAGAAACTATATCAAGAGTAGGCCAAGAAGCGGGGTGGTAAAAATCGCCTCATTTTCAGGCGAAAAACGCCTCGAGCGCGTTCCCTCACCTAATCGCGTGGTCCTCTGTGTATCACATCAAGCGACAAATCAGAACGCGCCATACCGATGCACTTGCATAGATCTATGGCTCTGCATCTCGGGAAGCTACTCTGCGGAGTAAGGGGAATGAATACGTGTATGGTTGAGATAGACCACGGGGAAATTCTTATATTCAGGATAGGGTTTTATCCCTTCTCTTCTTTTAACACGCTTGACGACAAGATTTTTCGACGCTCAGGAGCCGTATAAAAGGAGCCACAGTTTCCCGGGCAGCAAGTAGTACTGTTTGCCAGGTAGTAAAGGAGGACAGTTTCACGGAGACCAAGTAGTACAGTTCAATAGTTTTTCACCGCGGCTCAGTTTCACAAAGTAGAGTTTCAAGTAGTACAGAGTACGAATACAGTACTTATAATTATTAACGCGTGCGAAATCGGGAATACTGAATGTGCAACATTCGACTATTCATGTAGTTTTATTTCAATAAATAATTATTAATACGCACCAACGCATACGTTCGATTTTGAGTTTGTTCGGCTACACCAGTCTACGTCCAACCAACGTTCAACAGCAAGAACCACAGCAACAAACAACCGTAAGTACAATTTTCTTTTACCAATTCAAGTGAAATCTTGCTCCGCGTGAAATTATCATTCCAGTCCCATCCCATTATTCGTGAAGTGATTATTCCCAACAACGAACAAAACGCACTCCAGCCCTATCCCGAGTAGATTTCTCAGGAGTCGGGTGTGGTAAAGGGAGGATTTATTCTCCTTGACCAGAGCACGGAAAATATACACCGAAACGTGCATCTATGTTAAATTCGTGGGTTTCGTAAGATAGGCCGCGATTTTGACGTAACAAATTCTGGGGGCTCGTCTGGGATCTTGGAGTGTTAGTTTTGTTCAAACGAATTTTGTAAAAATCCACTGAAAAGAAAATATTTTTACTTTTCCCTTTTTACTGTGATTTTTTAAGTCGATTTAATCCTCGAATATCGATTTTTTACTTTTTATTGAGATTTAGTGATTCAATTCATTTCACGAAAATGTATCTTTCCTTGCTACTGAATTTTTATAATACGAGTTAATTCATAAAATCCAACCTTTCCCTTTTTACCGCATTTTCGAGAGTTGATTTATTTCATAAAAATCGATTTTTTACTTTTAATGAGTTTTAACGACTCAAGGAAAATTTATCATTTTTTTCTGCTAAGCTTTTATGAATCGATTTAATGATGAAAATACAATTGAGACGAGAATCGACAATAAATAGCAAATGAATTGGTGAATAACACGTTTCAAATTTCCTTCTACTGAGTTTTTATAAAACAATTTAATTAGTAGAATCTGACTTTTCCCTTCTTTTTACCGTACTGTCGGGAATTGATTTAATTCATGGAAATTGATTTTTTTTTACTTTTATTGAACATTAGCGATTCAACCCATTTCACGAAGATTTATCATTTCCTGCTGAGTTTTTATAAAACGATTTAATTCTTAGAACCTAACTTTTCCCTTTTTAATGCATTTTTGGTAAGTTGATTTAATCCACAAAATTAGATTTTTTAACATTTTATTGAATTTTAGTAATTCAATTTATTTCAATAAAAATGTATCACTCTTTTCTACTGCGTTTAATAAATCAAGTTAATTCCTAAAATTCTGATCTTGAGAGAGTTAAAGAGATTGTTTTTTTTAAATTTATTTACAGGAGATTATTGAATCCCAAATACAGCGAAAACGTTAAGTTTAGAATGGATTGAAGAAATACATATTTTCTTTCTTTCTTTCTTCATATGTAATTCTCAAACTGTCAAAATCATATGGAGACTTTGAAAAATATGGTGAACATTCATACGCGTATTGTAGAGCTCAAAGTTAGCGTGCAAAAACTCATTATATCCATAATAAATTCCCTACCATAAGGTACTGATGGAATTTTTTAACACCGAAAACCAAGCTTAAGGCTTCTCGGTCTAATTGTGTATAATTCTGCTCTGCTTTGGTCAATGCTCTTGACACGAATGCAATTGACCTCTCCCTTTTATCCGAATAAACGTGTGACAAAACCGCTCCCAATGCGATAGGGGATGCATAACACGCGACCTTCACTGGCAATTTTGCGTCATAATGGACTAATACTTCCGACGAGATCAAACAGCGCTTTGCATCCTCAAATGCCTTCTTCTGGTCGCCGTTCCGGTGCCAATCCGCGTTCTTCTGCAATAATTTATACAACAGATTAACCAATTTGGAAAAATTCTTAATAAATTTCGCATAATCGTTTAACATACCCAAAAAGGCTCTTAATTGAGTTAAATTAGTGGGTGCGGGAGCATCCACTATTACCTTAACCTTTTCTTTTGCCGCATGAATACATGTGCTATCCAATACGTATTCTAAGAATTGTACTTTGTCCTTGCCGAACACACATTTATTTTTGTTGGCCGTTAAACCACAGTCTCTTAAACGGCTCAGAACTTGCTTTAATCTCTTGTTATGACTTTCAATCGTTGAACCACAGATCATAATATCGTCGAAGAAACAAATTACTCCTTCCACACCGTATAACATTTTTTTCATCTTTTGTTGGAAGAATCCCAGGCCCGACGCTACACCAAAACAAAGGCACTTATACGAAAACAAGCCTTTGTGTGTTGAAATAGTAACGAGAGGTCTCGATTGTTCTTCCAATTCTACTTGCTGATATGCCTGTGATATATCGATCTTTGAAAAAATTTTACCCTCGTTCAAACTCGATAATACATCTTGAATCCTCGGCACCGGATATCTATTAATTTTCAATTTGGGGTTTATGGTCACTTTATAGTCTCCACAAATTCTAATTTCCCCGTTACTCTTCGGAACTGGAACAATCGGGGTCGCCCACTCGCTGTATTCAACTGGTTCTAAAATTTCATCGTCTATCAATCTATTCAACTCCTTTGGCACCTTCTCTCTCATCGCATAAGGTTTTGGCCTCGCTTTACAAAATACCGATCCTTTTGTATACTTTCCCAACTTGGGTGTGAAAACGGATTCAAAATCGTTGATTATTGAATCTATGTCCCTATGACCCTCGTTTTCAATCACCCCAACACATAAATCCAAATTCACTTTTAATATTTCCCTAATTCGAATCTTTAACGCACATATCCACACTCTACCTAGAAGTGGGGGTCCACCATCAGGCAATATGAACAAAGGAAGCTTCAAAATCCTCCTCGCTAATTCCACTTCAACCTCAATAATCCCTATTGGTTGAATTTTATGCCCTGGATGCGTTCTAAATTACTAAGGAATTTTGGTTCCAACAAGATGGTGCGACATGTCACACTGCGCGCTCAACAATGGACTATTTGCGTCGGAAGTTCCCAGGACGTGTGATATCAAAAAAAGGTGATATTGACTGGCCACCAAGATCGCCGGATTTGACTGCACCGGACTTCTTCTTGTGGGGATTTTTGAAAAGTAAAGTCTATGCCAACAAGCCGAAGACCATAGAGGAGCTAAAAAACAACATTCGAGCCGAAATCGCAGCGATATCGCCCGAGACGCTGGCAAATACAATGGAAAATGCCGAAAAAAGAGCTCATTTTTGTCTCAGTAATAAAGGCGGACATTTGATCGATGTGGTTTTTGGAAACTAATCAAAATAAATTGTAATGAATCAAATTCAATAAAAAAATACGACTTTGTGAAATCTGTTGAAAATTCTCTAAGTTATTCAATACTTCCATCGACCAGATTGAGATGGCGCGCCCTGTATTATAAATTTAATTAAATATTATTCTATTTTACGGGTGTTACGTCAAAATCGCGGCCTATTTTACCAAATCCACGAATTTAACATAGATGCACGTTTCGGTGTATATTTTCGGTGCTCTGGTCAAGGTGAATAAACCCTTCCTTTACCACACCCGACGAGAAAATATCGAAGACGCGTTTTGTTCTTTGTTGGGGACAATCACTTCACGAATAATGGGGTGGACATGAATGACCGTTTCGTGGAGAGCAAGATTTCACTTTATTTGGTAAAAGAAAATTGTACTCACGGTTCTTTGTTGCTGTGGTTATTGCTGATAAATGTTGGTTGGACGTAGACCGGTAAAGTAGGACAAACTCAAGATTGTACATGTACGTTGGTGCGTATTAATAATTATTTATTGGAATGAAAGTACATGAATTTACTAGTCGTGTGTTGCAAGTTTGATACTCCCAATTTCGCACGCGTTCATAATAATAAATATTGTCGATCTCTGTACTCGGTACTCTTTGTCCAGTACTCTGTACTCCCCGTGAAACTGTCTCACCCCCGAAAAACCGTCCCTCCGTGAAAAAAACTGTAAAAACTGTCTCCCCGTGAAACTGTAATAAACTGTCCCTCCAGCCGATTTTCGCGGTCTTTTATAGGGCTCCTGAGCGTCGAGATTCATGTCGTCAAGCGCGTTAAAAGAAAAGAAGGGATAGAACCCTATCCTAATTATAAGAATTTCCCTGTGGTCTATCTTAACCATACACGTATTCATTCCCCTTATCCCATAATAGCTTCCCGGGATGCAGAGCAGTAGTGCTATGCAAGTACATCGGTATGTCGCGCTCTGATTCGCCTGCGCGATGTGATACACAGATGACCGCGCGATTGGGTGAGGGAACGTGCTTGAGTCGCTTTTCCCCTTAACATTTCCCCGCTTCTTGCCCTACTTTTGATAGAGATTTTTAGTCTAAGTAATATCCTTATGATTGCTTTTATGTGGATGTGTCTATGGTTGTGTCTGCAGATTTCGGCGTTTGTACGGAGATTACTTTAATGATTAGCATCAAACTAATGGTAATAATTTACAGGTTTTGTAGTTAACTTGCATTATTGCACGCAAGCTAATTTTCCATTAATCTCTTATTAGTATGAATATTTTGTTAAATTATAGCTTATTCTAGTCGTTATTGGCTGTTCGTTTAATTAGTAATTACTCTACTGATCGTTACGCCCTTTATCTTAAATAACTTGCTAGTAAAACAATTATTCTCGTGTCATGGAAATGAGAGAGAGAGAGAGAGGGAGAGAGTATTTTGCTTGGGAGCGACTCGCCCGGCGCGGTTAGTCGTATATTTCGCCCGTTCAGCCCTCGCGCCATAGCGTTTATCATTGCGTGGAGAGTCGGCTAGCCTCGCTTTCCTGCAGAAGAAGCTTTATTGAAACTCGATACAATCTCATCTCTTTCTCGTTTCGTCTATCTTCCGATATTTTACTCTAAAATAATCATAATATTTCCTTTATTTTTTCTATTTATGCATAACATATTTTATATATATGATGGTATTATTGCTATAGATTCCAATATTTTACGAGAGACTTATCAATATAATCTCAGAAGGAAAAAAGAAAGATATTGAAGCATGGTTACGTCAGGACGTAATACTATAGCGCATCGGAGCAAACAGAATAAAAGTACAATCGAGCCAATATATTTAAGTAAGTATTGGTCAGATCAACCAACTATTCATCTTAAGTTAAATGCTCCGAATGAATATGACGATGATGATAAAAAAATGATATATCACTTTGCCTGGATAAAAAACATTTCACGATTGACTAAATAAAAATAGAAAATATTATCTCATTATAAGAAAATAATATACGAGTAATAGATTGTACTATTATTATATAATATTCGAAAGATTCATTGTATTCCATGGCTGCTATTTTTTCCCTAGCCGCTACATCATCGCTGCATGCTGAGTCATATCTTGTAAATTGAATTGATTGATTAATAAACTTGTCACTTTCATGTGATAAATATTTGTTGGAAATTCATTCACCTGCGTCCAATGAGCTGAAATAAGTCATGTCCCTGTCTTCGTCGTCGAATCTCGCTGCAAACTCATCATGACATTCAGCTGCTTCAGCTTAAATTTCATCATTTTCTTCTTCTTCTTTTTCTTCTACTTCTTCATTTTCTTCTACTTCTTCTACAGAATCAGCGAGGAGTCTGAGACGTGCTTGTTTATTCGCCTATTGCCTTCCCTCCTCGTCCCCCTCATCATTATCATCATCATCATTATCACCATCATTGGCATTTTCAAGCATGTTTGTTTGAGATTCCGTCCAGATGTAGTTCAGCGAACCTGTGAATATATTGAAAATTATGAGGCTTCACTCACAACAGGGAAAAATAAAACCAGACAGAAAGATGGTTCATAGAGAAAGTGGTTTTTATTCTACTATCCGCTCTTTCACTACAAAATATCTAAAATAGATAAAATAATAAAGATATAAAATAAAATACAAAAAAATAAACTGCATTGAATTTTGATTTGAGTGTGTTTGAGAATTCCGTCCGATGGTGTTTGACAGACCTGTGAATATATTGACACTAATGAAGCTTCACTCAAGACAGGGTGAAAATAAACCAGACGCATAGATGGTATTCAGAGAAAGTGGTTTATTTAACCATCCGCAAGTCACATACAAATCATAATTTTAATGTAATTTGGAAAAATGTTAGACTTTGGAATTAAATACAAAATTAAGTTAAATTTAGAAAAAAAAACAAAGTTGATATAAAAATAAATGCACCAAAATGAGAGAATTAAAAACTGTGTATAAATAAATAAATAAAATTGAGTCAGATTTTTGTCTGTGAGACTTGAGCAGCACACAATTATATTAATTTACACAATTATATTAATTGTGTGCAGTAGGTACTGAGAGCGTAGAGAGCGGTGTGCGTGCAGCAGTCAGTGCTGCGTAGCACGCCACGCTAGAGAGAATGAGTGCGTAAGGCGTTATAACAATTCACAGCAAGCTTTCAGCAGCTTAATGAAGAGAGGTTGCAGTGAACAAATGGGAGCACTTGCAATTGAAATTGCTTGAATGCTCTACATGCATGAGACAAGCTATGCAGGCAGCACTGCATAGCTCGATACAACATATAATGAGGATGCACAAAATGAGCAGTGTATAGTCGCTGTACTCTCTCAGCAGATGTCCTGGGGGAAAGTACAGCGAATATAGAACACCTGTATAATTATATTAATTATACCGGCAAATTAAGCTGAGAGGAAACGTGGCGCGAAATGTGCCGCGATGCCCGCCATAAAGTGAGACCAAAAAGCGTTGATGTACCGATGAGAATCCAACTCCTCATTGCCATTGAATTTATGGTAAATTATAACAATGCACTCGTACCTGATTTTGAGTCCTGTTGAGTAAAGAAGGTTGAGATGATCCGGTTGAGAAAAGTGAAAATTGTCCGAGCCTTCCAAATGCGTGCGCTGTTCCGTGCGGGTTTTCACGTAAGTGCCAAAATATCCAATATGGCTGCGGAATATGAAAGCGTCGTTGGGCGCTGAAGTCAATTGAGAGAGATAGCCGGTGAGCGAAGCCGAAGTCAAGCGAGAGAGACATCGTCTCGCTCGACGCGGCATGCCTACGAGGCACAACCTCGGGTCCGCGAAGCCCTGCCTCGGCTATCTCCGCCCAACCGAACGCTGCGTGCTCGAGCACAGCAACAGGTCGACCCACGGCGAATATCGATCGCCGTGTGCCAGCTGATTATCCAACAGAGTGACCATAACACAATTGTATTAATTGTGTGCTGTCTGTTAATGAGTGTAGTGTACGTGGTGCAGCCAGCGCTGTATCGCACACCGCGGAATGAGAAACAAATTCTCTACAGGTTTATAAAAGCGAGAATACTGAGAGCAAGTGAGAGCACTTGCAATTATATTGCTTGAGTGCTGGATGTGTGATATGAAAAAACGTGATACAGTCAGCGCTGCAGAGCACGGCAAAGTGAGATTTTGAGGATGCACAATGATTAGAAATTATTCAGTCCGAGAAAAAGTCCGATAGTGTGCCAGAGATGTGTGCGCTGTTCGAGCGAGTTTTCACGTAAGTGTCAGAGTTTATAATATGACTGCGTTTTAGAAACGAGTCGTTGTGCGCTGAAGTCAACTGAGTGAGATAGCCGGTGAGCGAAGCCGAAGTCAAGCGAGAGAGATAGCCTCTCACTTCACGCGGCACGCCTGCGAGGCACAGCCTCGGCTTTGCGAAGCACTGCCTCGGCCATCTCCGGCATAGCCGAGCGCAGCATGCTACACAGCAGCAACAGGTCGACGTACGGCGAATATTGATCGCCTTGTGCCAGCTGATTATCCAACAATGTTCGATTGATCGTTTTCCATCAGAGACTGTGGTGTTACCGACATTGAATTTGAGAGCAAATCTCTACGCACTCGTATTTATAGCGTACGTATTTTATTTATGCGTGTATCAATCCAGCCTGAGCAGAAATGTCCGGATGCATTCGAATTTGAATCCGAATTATCATCAGAACTCGTAGCAACTGAGACTGAGGCTCAGTTTCATTTTGGATGCCTGACCGTCCTGGGGTAGCATCCTCAAATTATTGCAATTGATCGCTGTTACTGCCACCTTCACAATAATCGCCGGTCCGACTTGGCCATGGTCAGGCTAATACATCCCCGATTTGAATGAAATCATCTGGGTGTGAAAACGATACATTCTCCGGAATTTTTTATCTTCCTCAGCCTCGCCATCATCTTTGTGATTTCGGTCAGTCAGGTCTTCCCTCAAATCCACTAGAAAATGTGAATATGTGTAATATGTGTAGAATATCCGAGCTAAGTCCTCCTCGCTCGACGACTACCAGCACGATATCTCAGGGTTGTAAGGGGGATTTTTGTAATTTATTTATTCTTTATCTTTTTTTTTTTTTGTTGTATTTTATATATATATATGCATAATGCGATTGATACGACCGGAGGGACGATGGGAGAGTACCAAGAGGAGGAGAATTTCGGGATTCTGCCCTTTTATCTGGACCGATATTTCACACCTTTCCCGGTCGGGATGTATCATTATCCCGCCCGACGTACTGAAGGATACGGGGCTTTTTATTCTCGTCCAACTGAGGCGCTAGTCGCGGTCATCGTGCGACACAGGTTCCCCCAATTAACCGAGTTTAGCGGGTTAAGTGGGGGCCATAGTTCACGGGCACGCGTGCCGAACGGACCTCGAGGCTTTTTCCCGGTTATCGTCGAGCAAGGAGGACGTAGCGTGAAAAGTATCATTGTCCCGCTCTTCTGTACACGTAATTATCGCCGGATCAAACACTTAGTCGAGTGGAGGATTCAAACGAGAAGCCGCACCCTATAGCTAATCGAGGAGGGACTCGAATTAATATCATCATCTTCGTACCGGATTTCAAGGAACGACACCTCGTCATCGTCCCGGTGAGCTCTCCTCCCTTCCACGGTCTTTTACCTATTAAGGATTATTATCTTTCTTTTTTTGTAATTCTGTGAGAAATGCTATTCGAGCTTAGTCACACCTGTGGCTCTCGCACACTACGTGCAGAGTATTAATTTGTATCGGAAACTGCGGCGTCGGTAGCATGTAACCTCGAGATCGTGTAACGGATAGAGGCCGGGGAAAGGTGAATGTATTAATTAATTGTTACTATTGTCAATGGAACCGTGCGCGTTAAGCCGTTATCCCGGAGTGCTTTAGAATTTGTTAATGAATTGGTGTGGGATTTGAACGGAATAGACCGTGTCACGGATTGTGACTAGATTATAGATTTTGATCGGGATAATTTAACTTGAGTGTCTTTGTGTTTGGATTAGGAAGGTCGTGCGCGTGTTAGTACGTCGTCCCGTTGGGAATTTCGTATTGAAGGGACTTGCACGTTATGGACCACGTCGCGAAGCCTTCGAATCAATCGGCGTTTCTCGGTTTTACTTTTTGATTCCTAATTTGATTTATTATTTATTTGTTTCTTATTTATTATTCTTTCTTTATTTGTTTATTATTTATTCGTTTCTTATTTATTATTCTTTCTTTATAATTGGTTATATTTTCTTTGTTATAGTTTATTCGTTATATTTTCTTTGTTATATTTTATTCATTATATTTTATTCAAGCCACGAGGTACCGATCGAGAGTATTACTCTCACATTGATTATTTTAATACTATTATTATTCTTTATTATTATCGAATTATCGACGATTATTTATTCGGTATTTGGTATCATACGTATCGCAGAAAATCCCGGTGGTCGGACTTTTACACGGCATATTTTATTCGGAATTGTAATAGCCAGCCGTGGGTCGCTTCGCGTACGTGACCTCTCGACGTCCCGTTGTTTTGGTTTTGTTGGAAAGTATGTGGGATTAGCTCGGGATAGGCCGTATCGCAGACGGTGAACCATGACTACCAGACGTTGAGAACGTTTAGATAAATTTTATTCGAAATTAGAGGCGAGCGAGACCGTGCTACACGAAATAGGCACAGTAAGGGAGTGAGTGAGAGCGTGGGATAACTGCTGCCGTTGAGTTAAGGATTAAAATTTAGACACCTGACTAGATTTGGAAAATTGTTGAACATGAGAGACTAATTTTACGGGACATTTTATTTGAATTCTAAATTGATGTTTATTGGAGATTAATATCGGTTCGCCAAGAAATAAAGAAGTTTGTAAGTCCCGTACCTGCTGTTGTTGTTTGAATTATTTACTGCAATTATTTTATTTGTTTATTTATTCTTATTATTTATTTAGTCGCCTACCTTCCTGTTTACCGTTCGACGTATTTATTGATCGTATTTTATTATTTGTCCGCGTTCCTTAATTCTAATGACTTGCTTTAATTACTTGATTTTACTCGTATTTTCTTTTATTTTGACTAATTAGTGACTTGACAGTCCGAATCACCCACTCTGCCTCGAACAGCTGTAGCTGGCTTGAGTTGAGGCTGGTCATCCGACTCGGTATTTTTTCCTTCCAGCGCGAAAGCGCCTGGCGCCCATCTCGAAAGAGAAAACATAAAGGAGGGAAAAAATAACTTGGACCAGTCATAGGTAACGTGGTGCGTCGAGGCACAAATTTACCGTTACAATATGTACAGGGTGCGCCATCTCAATCTGGTCGATGGAAGTATTGAATAACTTAGAGAATTTTCAACAGATTTCACAAAGTCGTATTTTTTCATTAAATTTGATTCATTACAATTTATTTTGATTAGTTTCCAAAAACCACATCGATCATATGTCCGCCTTTATTACTGAGACAAAAATGAGCTCTTTTTTCGGCATTTTCCATTGTATTTGCCAGCGTCTCGGGCGATATCGCTGCGATTTCGGCTCGAATGTTGTTTTTTAGCTCCTCTATGGTCTTCGGCTTGTTGGCATAGACTTTACTTTTCAAAAATCCCCACAAGAAGAAGTCCGGTGCAGTCAAATCCGGCGATCTTGGTGGCCAGTCAATATCACCTTTCTTTGATATCACAGGTCCTGGGAACTTCCGACGCAAATAGTCCATTGTTGAGCGCGCAGTGTGACATGTCGCACCATCTTGTTGGAACCAAAATTCCTTAAGACCTTTTTCACGCATTTGTGGTAAAACAAAGTGTGCCAACATCCACCGATATCGATCCCCATTGACAGTTTCACCAGCTCTGAAGAAAAATGGTCCAATGGTGGTTTTTGAGCAAACACCGGCCCAAACTGTCACTTTCTCATCGTGCAATGGAGTTTCGTGAATAATATGAGGATTCACTCAGAGAGGGTGAAATGAGCCTCGTCGGTCATCAGAATTCGCTCCCAAAAATCCGGCTCAGCTTCCTTCATTCGACTAACGTTATTAGCGTAAGCCAAGCGTCGCGGCTTGTCAGTTTCCAATAATCTTTGAGTCAACTGCAGTTTGTACGGAAACATGTGAAGATCTTGCTTTAAAATCCTTCTCAAAGTGGTTCCACTGATGTTTAATTGCTGAGACCGGCGGCGGTATGAGACATTTGGATTTTCTGCAACACTCTGTCGAACAGCTTCGATATTTTCATTTGAACGACCTGGACGCGGTCGAACTTGATGTTGGAGATTCGCTACAGACCCGTGCTCCATGAAATTTGAAGCTAAATGACGGATAGTGTCGCCCTTGGGCGCAGAACGTCCGCGATATTTTTTACGATACGCACGCTGAGTTGACACAACTGAACGATTATTTATGTAAAGCGAAACTATTTCGGCGCGTTCTTTCGGCGTATAGCGATACATGGTTGAAATTGTACTGAAATAACCTATACGAAACGTGTTGTACGACGCTGGTCGGTTAAAATCTGTCAGAGTTATTCAATACTTCCATCGACCAGATTGAGATGGCGCACCCTGTACATATATGATGACACATACTAACCAACATGAAAAATTATGTAGGATATTATTATAATAAAATTTACCTCGTCTTTTAAAGATTCCTGTGAACCCCGGTAATATGTGCGAGAAGGAGGAGGAGTGGGGAGGGATGAAACCACATCAACTTTAGATAGGTTATAGAATATTAATTTTATTCACAATATATAAATATATATGTTGTGACGGGCTATTTTTGCGAACCCGTCACAAAGTCGGACAGAGCGGGGCTGACCAGAGTTAACCTGCTCGTTCGGCCGAGAGTCTCCCCGATGCGATCCAACAGGATAGAGATGTTAGCGTGCGAAACGAAATACTTACTTCGTGTTTCTTTTGTTTTTTTGGGTCTAATATTCCCGAGCGAGCGACAGTCTGAGCACTGGGGTGCCAGCATCGACAGGAAGGTCAGCCGCGGGAGACTGAAGGACACTACGGTATCGGCGAGAGGAACGATCTTGAGTCCTCGTCGTCGTCATGCGCGCAGGCCGTAGCCTCGTCTATAACGTCAGTGCTCTCGTAAAGAGAACTTCGGGAAGACCATTCCCACAGCATCTCATGGCGTCCGGGAGATCCGACGATCTCGGGCGGCATTTAAATTTTCGCTGCACGGCTGAGCCACTTTGATAACGTCCACGACATGCTGCTGCTGTGTACGAGGCATCGAAGCTTTTGATAGAGCCGTTGCTGGCTCGGATATTAACCTCAGTCGCAAGTACCGTTACCATACCTTAAATTTTATTGGTGGCTACGATTGGGAAGGAGGGAGTTTATCGGCTAAAACAACGAGAGCCAAAGCCTTATCGAGGACTCTTGCGCCGGATTTTGTACAACGAGGATGTGTATACCGGGTCCGCTGCCGTGTCTGATCGACGAGCACCGTCGCATGCCCCTACGATTCTGGACCACTGCGAGATTATTCCTCGAGAGGCTCCCGAAACTGCAACCTTTCGGTAAGGCCGTCGTTCGTCTCTGGTTTGACTGAGGGAATTATCTCCAGTAATTTTGGTGAGAAAACCCGAGCCGGAAATCCAACGTCTTTTCGAAAATAGCGGTCAAACAGCTACCGCCCCGTATTTCAAATTTGCAAATAATTCGCTTCCCGATAATAAAAGAATCACCGAAGGGGTCCCATTGCATTGTTCTTTCCTTTTGGTTAAATATTTGATTACTGTAAATTTGAGCGCGGCAGAGTTCACGCATTGAGCATGAGTGCCTGTGAAATTGAGAACGAAAATTGAGATATTGCTTGTTATTTATTTGACTGTTTCTGTTTTATTTATTCGATTTTATTGATTCTATTTGATTTAATCCCATTAATTTGTTCTATTTTTCTTATTTTAATTTATTTATTCTGTTCGATTTAATCCGATTTGTTTACCAGGTGTATGCATAAGTTTTTTCCGGTTTTTTGGTAAAAAAAAACACGTAATTTTCAAGGGAAATGAATTTTTGTTTTATTCAAAATATTGGCCATCGGCTTCTACACATTTCGCCCATCTTTCAGGTAACTTATGAATACCATGCCAGAAAAACTGCTTGTCTTTTGCGGCAAACCATTCGTCGAGCCATTTTCCAACTTCCTCGAAATTGCTGAAGTGCTGCTCTGGGAGCGCGTGCCCCATTGATGCGAAGAGGTGATAGTCAGATGGCGCCAGGTCTGGCGAATACGGCAGGTGTGGAAGGATGTTCCATCTAAGCGATTTCAAGGTGTCTTTCTCTGCTTTTGCTGTGTAAGACGGCGCATTGTCGTGTAACAAAATCACTTTGCCATGTCTTCTGGCCCATTCCGGTCGTCTTTCGATTAATGCGTGGTTTAAATTAATAATTTGTTGGTGATAGCGTTGTGTATTAACGGTTTCGTCGGGCTTCAGGAGTTCATAATACACAATACCGCTCTGGTCCCACCAGACACAGAGCATGGTCTTCTTGCCGAAGCGATTTGGCCTTGGTGTTGAAGGACCGGCTTCGCCAGGTGAAAGCCACGATTTTTTCCGCTTCGGGTTTTCAAAATAAATTCATTTTTCGTCACCTGTCACAATTCGATGCAAAAATGATTTCCTTTCGTGGCGTTGAAGCAGCACTTCACAAGTGACTTTGCGATTTTCTATTTGACGTTCATTCAAATCGTGTGGGACCCATTTACCGAGTTTATTGATCTTCCCCATTACTCGTAAACGTCTGCTGATTGTTTTTTGTGACACATGTAATGCTTCTGCTAATTGCCGTTGAGTTTGAGTTGGGTCATCATCCAATAACTCCTGCAATTGCTCGTCTTCGCATTTTTGTGGTCTACCAGAGCGCTCACTGTCTTTCACATTGAAATCACCACTTTTAAATTGTCGAAACCATGTCTCACATTTTCTAATCGATGGAGCGTATGTTTCACCATATGTTTCTACCAGCAAACGTTGACTTTCAGCAGCCTTTTTCTTTTGATTAAATAAGAAAAGCAATGCGTGCCGCAAATGTTCTTTTTCAGGCACAAAACTCGACATGATCACTGAACGATAAAACAAAGACGCTAGTTTTTGGCGGACTCAACTTGTGTGTGTTTGTAGGTTAATGTCAGACGAACAAAATGACGTATGTGTCAAATTAATACGCTGCGTAGTTTTCGCTGGCGCCATCTCTTAGTTAAACCGGAAAAAACTTATGCATACACCTGGTATTCTATTATATTTTATTTATTCTGTTTTGTCTATTCTATTTTATGTATTTGGCTTTAATTATTCTGTTTTATTTAGTCCGCTTTATTTATTCTGAAGTAATTATTCTGTTGTATTTATTTAATTTTTTTTTGATTAATTTATTTTGTGTTATTTGATTAGTTTCGTTTAAATATTGTCGCCAGTCGGAGAGCTTTTGTTAAATATTGTAAGGAAAATTGAGTTGACGGGAATCTAGCACGTTACCATTTCTCGCTTTCCGACCGTGCTTCCGAGAGTACCACTTTAGCTCTCGGCTAATCATCTTGTTCAATCCACTACATTAAATTATTTATTATATTTTTGATTCCCTAACTGCCGTGTTGAGACTTTCTGCACGAGACACCTCTTACTGATCCATCCCCTCTACCAATTACCACGGCTGCAGCGAAGCCGAGGTGGCCCCGTGTATTCCACGTGCGAATTAAATTTGTCTCCGGAAATAATTTATTTCCCGAAACTGGCGCCCAGCACGCAGAAGCACGGACTTTTATAACCATCCGCAGGAGCTGGAAGCAGTGTAGTTGGAAAAATTGGTTACAATGTACATTAAAATTTGAAAAAAAAATGAATATTCTAAAATTCATTCATTCATTCATTCTTCCATTCATCTTATACTCTGCAGTTATGGTCTATCACATTTTGGAATATCATTCCTACAATTCAAAACCCCACGGAAGGGTGTGTGTATAGCCAGGACGTAACATCCTTTCATCATTGCTCCAACTTAGCGCTAACTTATCCTGGGCCATTGTTTTTACATTATGATTCTGACTACGGATTAAACGCTGACATTTCATATTGAAAAAGACATTCTTTGTAATCATTAAACATCATTGTTTTTGTGGCTGATGTCTTTACACCTTTCGCACGTTTTGAAGTGAAACTTCTAATGCGACTTCCAACAAGGTTGCGTTAAACGTTTAACGCTACCATGGGGGGGTATGAAAGCACTGTTGCGTTAAACGTTCAACGCTACCATGGAGGGGGTATGAAAGCACTGTTGCGTTAAACGTTCAACGCTCCTGGGGAGGGGGAATGGAAAGAGACAGAGCGAGAGCGAATGCGTGGCACTCGAACGCATGCGCGTAGTATACCTGTCACAGGCCAGCGCGAGCGTTCGCAACGAGTAGCGTCCAATATTCCAACGCAAGAGGGAGAGAGAAAGAAAGATACACAAAGGTAGAAAGTAGGAGAGAGAAAGAGAGTGAGTCGGTAGATTCCAAGCACATGCGCCTGGTATTCTTGCTATTCAGCGAAGTAAACAGTGTGAGCGTCGTGAAATTAGCTGAAATACGTACTTGTTGTTCTATTTTAATTTATAATATTTATAATATTTATTATTTCATTTACTTGTTTCTTTAGTTTGATTTGATACACATATAATTTAATAAGGTAGTATTTTATTTTTTAATTTAAAAAAGAATTTTTTATTTAGTGGATAAGAATTGTAAAAAATGAGTGAAAGCAATCCCATGGACAATGCGACGGATTTAAGGTTATGTCAAGGTACGTCTCTTGTGAATATCAGTTGATTGTTAGGTTTTCTCTTTTGAATTTACATTATGACGCATTCACATACATTATTAATACAAATACATTTTCCAGGGCGAGACGATGAGGCAACCACAAGCACTTCCACTGGTTCAAGAGGTCCACGAGGGAAAATGCACAATATTACCGTGATTACAGAGCACGGAAGCGAGCGGAGCAGGAAAAAGAGTCGTTGAATAGAACTAGTGATCCTTCTACGACTGCTGATTCTTCTACAATTAACGTCGCAGCATCAGTAACATCGAAGAAAAGGAAATCACCCGCGGAATACCAGAGAGAGTACCGAGCACGTAAAAAAGCCAAACGTGACAATATACTCATTGATTCGCTAGCTGTAATTCCATCAACTTCGACGGGGGGATTTACTACCACTTATCAATCAACTATAGTAGACCAACTAACAACTGCTGGGCCTTCTATTAATCCACAAACGACTGCTGGGTCTTCTATTAATCCACAAACGACTGCTGGGTCTTCTATTAATCCACAAACGACTGCTGAGCCTTTTATTATTCCACCAACGACTGCTGGGCCTTCGACGAGTAGTGATATTGGTTTTGCAAAGCCAACAAGGAGGAAAACACCCGCAGAATATCAGCGAGAATATAGAGCAAGGAAAAAAGCTCAACGGAAATCTACGAGGGCTGCGAAAACCAACGACGGTTCAATGGAGATTGCTGATGAAAATACCAGCAATATTGGTGACGAAAATGCAAGGATAAATCCACAAGTCCCATATACTCAATTCCATCAGCATAAGAAAGCTCACAACTACATTAGAACAAAATTCACCGAGAACAATTTTGGTTATGCATGCTCGATATGTCATCGATTATGGTTTAAACAAGATTTGAGAGGACTCTCTTCAGATATTGGTCAAGAAGTTCTGGATAGAATCTTACCAAATGTTCCGAGAGAAAGTATCGAATTGTGTGCAACGTGTTTTCAGTCAGTGCAACATAACAAAATACCAACTTATGCAGTTTATAATGGTTTCAAATATCCACCAATGCCAAAAAATTTACCACCACTGGATATAATATCGGAACGATTGATCTCACCTCGAATCCCGTTTATGCAGATCAAACGCCTAAGACACGTTCATGGTCAATACGGCGTATATGGATAGATTATAAATGTGCCTGTTAACGTGGATACAATGGTAAAACGCCTGCCACGGGATATTGGAGATGATCATGCAATAAATGTCCATATCAAGAAAAGAAAAATTCACAAATCCAGCTACGTTCAAGGCTTGGTTAATATAAGGACAGTTAAAACTTGGTTGAATTTTCTGAAAGATACTCCACTGTATCATGACATTGAAATTGATCAGTCTTTTTGGAATGAACCTGTAACGGATGGAGAAATACCGAACGATGAATTGAGTGACGCGATCACAATAGAAGATAGTCTCGTTGCTCAGCAGCAAACCTTATTATGGGATGAAGATAAATATTTGGGACTTGCACCAGGAGAAAATCAAATTCCAAAAAGTCTGCTGTTTGACGAGTAGGCCGAGGAACTATCATTTCCATTATGCCCGCACGGCATACGTCTGGCTTATTCCAACCAAACTGTTGAGAAATATAACAGAGAAATTCTAGAAAATCAACCAAATCAGACAATATCCGAGGCTATAGATTTCATCTCAGGTTGTGACAACCAAGAACAACTTGAAAGTGCACGTAGAGCACTTGAAAAGAAAAAATTAACAGCAGACACCGGTGGATTACTGAAACGTTTGACATTCGTCCTTGGGCAGTATTACATCATAACGACCAACATTGAAGTTGCTGATGGATTGACCAACGGCGCCATGGGAAAATTGGACCACATCGAAAGAAATGATAACGGGGAAGTTACTCGGGTATGGTTAATATTTCCGAATTGTGAAAGAACTGGAGTAAAAGCTCGGGCCGTGGCACGTTCATTTATGATCGCTAATAATCTCAATCCTTTAGCTGTCCCGATCGGTCGACGAAATGCTACAATCTTTCTTAATAGACAAAGAAGTATCTCAGCTAAGAGAAATCATTTTCCACTAGCACCAGCCTGTGGATTGACGATTCATAAGTCGCAGGGGGGAACTTTCAATGAGGTGGTTTATTATTATGAAAAAATTCAATCCCAACAGTTGGTTTACGTTGCCATGTCGAGAGCGGTTTCAATTGAAGGCTTGTATATTATCCCAGTCAACAAACATAAGAAATTTTACCATGGGAACGGGAGTAACGACCGCTCGTGTGTCGCTTTGCGGAATGAGATGATGAAACTGCGTCAAAATCCACTTTCCACCTTGGATGAAGAACTATGTAAATTTATCAACTCGAAAAGAAACTTATCAATCGTAGCATTCAATTGTCAAAGTGTTCGTGCACACGCCAATGATTTGACGGATAGAGTTTTTGAAAAATCGAACATTTTAATGTTATCAGAAACGTTTATGGACGATAATGAACCTTCTGTTCTCATACCAAATTTTGATTTCATTGTAAGATTTCAACGTAACGAAATTCGGAATGCAGGGGTTGCTATCTATCACAATCAGAAAAATAGATGTCATATTGTTACTCCACATTTAGATGATTTTTATGTGAATTTCTCGTCACCTGAAGCTGAAACATTATTAACCTTCCTTAAAGATAAATTTGGATTGGAAATGATAAATGGTAGGAATGATCCAACAACCAAAGGGGGAACTACCATTGATGCAGTTTTTGCAAGAAATATTAAAAAAAAAGAACTCAAACATTTCGTATCTTACTTTAGTTATCATAATCCCATTGTAAATGTTATAGATTTGGATATTTCTCCACTCGAAAATGATAATTAAAAGATGCGATCAATTGTGAATTGTAAGCAATGTTAATAAAGTTTGTCTTAAAGAATATGAACAGTATGACTTCACTAAAAATCAATTTCTACCCCTTCCTATTTTCATTTCCACATTACGAAGTTTCACTTCTTCCGCGCGGAGGGACTCCACGCACAATTTTTTTTTATCTACTGTACCCTGAACTCTGAGAATATACGCTCTGATTGAAAAGTACCCGGAATTTCTCATTTAAACGAGCCACCCTTGAATTATTATCAAAATAATTTTTTTTTCTAGGTTGGTACATCTGTCAGTTCTTTACATGTCACTTTTAAGCGCAATGTGTCAGATAGTTTGTGCGTAATAGCTTTGTAAACAAGTCATTGTTCGGTGTACTCGGCGAATTTCGCTATGTCGAATGTCGTCGAGCAAAGAGTGTGCCTGAAATTTTGTGTTTCTAACAAAATATCATGTGCGGAAAATGATAATGGTAACCCGCGGGGACTCGACATCGTCGAAAACAGAAGCATACGAGTGATACAAAGAGTTTAAAGCGGGCCGTACTGTGGTTGATGGTTTGCCTCGTTCCGGTCGACCATCCACTTCTATGATTGACGAAAACATCGAAAAAGTTAAAAAAATTGTGCTCGATGATCGTCATGTGAGCATCAGGAAGATAGCAGCCGATCTTGGTGGCTCGTTCGGATCGGTGCAGAGCGTTATGAACGATGATTTGGGCATGAGACGAGATCAAGCGCGGCTTGTGCCGAGAGTGCTGATTTTTTGCAGTAACAGCATCGCATTGCAGTCGCTAAAGAAATGCTTTCATTGGGCCAAAATGTTATGGAAAACATTACCGGTGACGAGACATGGGTCTATGAATATGACATCGAAACGAACCAACAATCACCGGAATGGCACTTATCAGACGAGCTCTACGACTGCTTGACTACACAACGGCTGCTTTGTATAACGTAGCCATCTTGCGTTTTGCTCTTGCACGGTTTCCTTCGCCACCGTGATTCGTGCGTGCTCATCATAGTTCTGTGTATCTAAATAAGTCTCATCGATCAACTCTGCCGACCTAAAGTCTCTACAAAACTCATCCATCATATCAACATCGATATATTGACGTCGGCATCCCAGTACATCAACATTTTGGCTCATCATGTCGTCCACCCGGCTTCAGCTTCACCGCGAGGCCCGGTCGTGACAGCACATCTCATCAAATTACACCGATTAATATAATCGTGTGTGGTAAAAAGCTCACCTCATTTATTCACTCTTTTTTACGCTTATTTTGATACCTTGTTTTCTATATTCTACTTGTTTTATTTATGTAATTACGTCCACTGCATTTTTACAGGTGGAGCAATAAATGCTACTGTAATCTACATCTGTGTACTGACTATTAATTCACCTGCTACAATTTTGCAGACCACTTATCTCCAGCATCTGAATTCTCAAACACATATCGTCATAAAATATGGTACAACTGTAAAAGATTGCTTTCACAATTAACGCTCTCGCTCCATACCGCCCATCCCACTTTGTTACAAGCTTTACATATCAATGGATTCTAACATTTTCCATCGTTTTACCGAAAACTGCATTATTCATGAGTTTGTAAATTTTTCTGGAAATCATTGTTCGATTGTTTTCTTAGCTCTGTTTTCAAATCGATGTATTATTTCAACCACGATATTTATTTGAATTTTAATATTCTATGAATCTTATTTCATTGTGAACCTAAACTCAAGCTTTGTTTCAAGTTGTGATAATGAATTACGTATATTTCTTGTTACAACCAACGATCGGTGGTATAAAGTGTTCAGCACATAGTGGCAAGTGTTTGTGCTCTTCGTAAAGCTCGTTCTGGTATTTCAAATCAACTTCGAAAATATAACCCATAGGCGAAGTTTCTGGAATATTCCGAATGTCTAATTCCGAATGATTTTCCACCCGCTCGAAAGAATCGCAGGGCAAATATTAATTCATACCTGCACCATATAAATTATTTACATTGTAATACATTACATATGATTCTTCTGCAGATTTATCATAATCTCTGCCCATGTATCGATTATTCGCTTTAGCATACCTATTTGTACATTGCGCAGCACCACCTCGAATGCTTTTTCCATTGAGTAATACTATGTCAACATACACGGGCAGATCAAGTTCTACCCCGGTATACTTCAGCATTGAATCGAACGCAAGTCCCAGTGCAGTGTAGTAGTGCAGCGAATCTAAGCTATGTGTAGTGAAGCAGTTATGACGGAAGTTTTCAAAAATATCACTCAACATCAACACATCTGTTTTCGAGTTCAAATCTGAATAATCGCTAAGAGTTTTGATTTTGAACTCTTTCCAGACGTTGTGCGCATTAGTATAGTCATCTGCACTGATTTCTTCACCATTTAATTGCGAAAAAAAATCTTCTCTCGTTGGCAATTCTGACATACGTTTTCTGGTCAACAAATCGAACCCCGCTGCACTACTACAATGTTTTCGCGTTGCGTTTTTCTCAGTATTTGCCAGATACGATTTGTCAATACTACTCGGCATGACTCTATAGAAGTCTAAAAACCTGAAATGTACAATTGTTCCCTTTACAATCTTCGAAAATGATATGTATTTCTCTTTGTTTATAGGCAATAACTGTATTGAACCCTCAAATGACGTAGCCAAAGCTCCTATCAGATAGTGCGAATCATAACCTGATAAATTATGGAACACTATCGGTATGACATATGACTTCTTGTAATTCAAATTACATGTTTGATGAGCAGCACCACGAAACTTACGCGAAAAATGATAGTGATCTCGAACGTTAATATTCTCCGGATTGAACAAATATGGCACACTGTCGCCGAGTGAAACTCACGTCACATATTATTATCGAGATTCTCCATTTTCACAATATGCCGTAAGCTCGCATCGACATCAACAGCTATTTTTTTTAATTCAACCTATTGGATAAGTTTTTTGCGTGTGCGCCTTTATATTCTTTCATACTTTTGAATCCTCATGCGAGAGGGCGTTTTTGTCGCTGCGAGCGCAGGTTCTTTAGTACCATGGCAGCTCTTGCTCAACGCAGACGTATTAGAAAAAGTTCCTAATTATTTTAGACAAAGAGCAATAAAATGGTTTGTGAGTTATTTGTTTCCTGATTGTATTCCGTGTCCTTTTCCTCACAAAAAAAAATGTACTTCAATACAACCAGGAACAATTCGACACGATTTTTGCGCCGGAAAGATTTATATTCAGAAATTATATAAAAGTCATTACAGTGTAAGTGAAAGCCTATGCTGTAAGGCACATGTTTCTGATAGTAAACACCGTTACCAATCTGTGCATTTATCATTCCAAAAGGCATTTTCGATCAGCGTAAATAAAGAATGGGACAGCTTCTTTATTCTTATAATTTTTTAATTTCAAGACAGACTTTTCAACTGTCGGGAGAACGACTCTACAATTATCAATATTCGTACAATCAGGTATGTGCATGGTTAGCGATATTTTAGTTTGGAAGTGACACATACACCTGTCACAAAGTCAAGTTGCACATTTATGCTTAGAAATTTTCATCTAGGCAAAGTAATATATCACTTTTTGATCATCATCATCAAATTCATTCGGGGCATTTAACATAAGCAGATGAATTGTCGGTTAATCTGACCTATACTTACTCAAATATATTAGCTCGATTGTACTTTTATTCTTTTTGATCCGATGCGCTATAGCAGGGGTCTCCAAACTATCCAGCCTTAGGGCCATACTGATTACTCCAGTAAGTTCCGAGGGCCAAAACCATATTATCATTGTTGCCGGTGGTAAAAAGTGAAATAGTCCAAAATCTGTCCGCGGGCCGAATGTGGCCCTCAGGCCGTAGTTTGGAGACCCCTCCACTATAGCATAAAAATTAAGGGCTAAACCATTCAGTTCTTCAAATCGAAGCACATTTTTCATGTTCATCGGAAACTCGATCCCATCATACCATCGCAGTTCACTAAAATGTCGATATTGAGACTTCCTCTCACTGTTCTCCTTATACAACTCGTTGATGTCGGTGGTTGGAGGAATAGGTTCATTTTTTGTATTTAAGAATATTTTCTCCTCCACAATTGCACCACTTTTTATCAAGTTAAACTTGCATGCAAAAATTACGTACATTTTTTAATTCCCATTTTTCCGTAATGTTCTTTTTAATCGAGGAAGAATTAACTATCTCGCATCATGCAGAAAATTATAAACACCTTTATGGCGAAGATTTGTGACCATTCCCAATCTTGTACGGCTCTCGAAAGTCGTCTCCATATCCATGCACTCAATTTTGTTCGAGTCACCACCAAAAACACCTGAACCACACTTTTTAAATTTTTGTGCCAACGTCGTTAATGTCACTATCTTTGTCTAGATTCGAATCTTTTCGTCGATTGTAAATGAGGTAGAGAAACTTAAAAGCTTGCTGTCAAATAAAAAACAAACGGATAGTATCCATCACAATAATTATTGCGATCGATCGAATTACCATCGTTCAAGAAATGTATTCCAGTTCCCTGAAACAACGTTTGAAAAGCATCCACATACAGATAATTTTTCGTGAAATCCGGTGCTAACGGTTTGGAAGGTATTTGAGCACCATCTACATACGATGAAAAATAATTTATCTTGCAATTTTGGAAATTGCATGGATTCAAACTGAAGTCGCCATTAAACGCTTTGTTATCGACAAAACCGATAATTATACGCTTCGGCAATGGACCTAGTACGATATTGTCGATCGTCTCTCCATGAACACCAGAGTGTATTGAAATGGCCTTTACTTCGACTCTTGTAAGGGAATATTTTGCCGTAAAATTTACCAGGGTTCTAGCATGCGAGGGTAGAACACCAGGAGCTATTTTTATTCTACAAACAAAGAGAAACGATACCTCAAGAGTCTTTAAGCCGCATTGACCATTCTTTGTACCTCCCACAAAACAAAATAAATATCTAAACCACGCCAGATGTAGACGCATCTCGACAGTGAGGAATTGCTCCGGATTGAAGATATCGCAATTCAGATGGCCAAGAAAGTCTGCAGTTTTCCGACATTTGAAAATTGTTTTCTCTTTGCTAGACCAGCATTTCCCGATCTTATATCATACATTTTTCCGGAGATATCGTCGTACCAGCGAACGCTGGTGAGATGTGAATTTTTGGCAGCTGGAACGTAATTCAAAAGTGTTTCTATGTACGCTCAATACGCGTAGGCATTATTAGGAGCTAAACCCAGTTTTTCCACTAGCTGTACTCAAAAGCACCAAATCACCGACACCGTACTCAGTTTTTCTAGTATTTTTCGCGTTACGAACCCAAAGTCTAGCTAGATTTTCTCAGTCTATAGAGGCATTTTCTAGGGTCACCTCGCTCGGAGGATTACGCATTCCGTTTTGTTTAGTGTGAGTATAAAAATATTTATAAATTTGTTAAACATCGATGTGACGTTTATTACGCGTGTATGTAAAGTATCGTCACATTCGCTCCTTTATCGTACGATTAAAGCGCTCGGCAATCGAGGCTTTTATAGCTGCGTTACGAGTAGCCTGAAAATCGATATTCATTTTCTCTTGAATTTGCTGAAATGGAGCCCTGATAATTCTATGCCTCGATCAGTTTGCAATTGCTGCGGGCGACAGTTCTTACTGGGTGCGTGTATGCGTGGGTCACGGCTGACACACCTGATAATTGTCGATTTCGCGCCTGTATATTTCCCAATGACCAATACAATTACGTTTACGTGCCTCAAAAAGCAATAACAGCTCGCACAGGGACACACGATGTATATGCGCGTGTGCGCTGAACGTTTTACAGAGAAACGTAAGTCTAAACAGTGTGCAAAAGAATCATCTTCGGAGGCACGCGACAATTCTTCAGCGATTAGCCACCAAAAGGGACAATTGGAGTGGTAAGAGAAACGTAAGTAAGAAGATCATCTATCAGCACTGTGTCGGTTTCTCAAGTTGCTTCTTACGCCTGTCTTAGACTATATGAGCCATGGAATATACCAGAAAGATGGTGCTTGTTCCTCATGATAACATACATGGTCTCGCGGGTCTCGCTATTACTGCTACTACTATAACTACTGCTACAGAGCCGTCGTGTTCTCTACAGACCACTGGCACACCGTTATGACGTCTTGACTCTGAGCTGAGTGAAATTCTAAACTCTCACTTAAACAAGAGAGACAGAGAGAACTGGGCACCGAACCAGCAGGGTCTACGAGAGCATTCTCTTCACTTGATCGAGTACGATAATACAGTACTGACGATTACGTCAAAACGAAATACGACAGCCGCAAGGATAAAATCGATGACATCTTACTGAACGAAGTAAAATCTCGGCTCAATAACACATTTATTATCGATAGCGTACCAAAAAAATTGTAATCTAAAGAAATTTGTTGAGAAATCAGCTGGCACGCGGCCAATATGGTCGTTGTGGGGTAGCTTGATGCTGCTGGTGCTTCGCTGCGCTCGGCTGCCGTGCGTGCAGCTGGGGGCAGCACCTCATGGACACTTAACTCACGTGAGAGACGATGATCTGTCTCTCGCTTGACAGTAGCATCGCTTAACGACGCTTGCGAATGAATCAACCATCTTGCTAATTTTCGCTACTCTCGTGAAATCCGCCATGCAAGCATCACCTGCGTGTACTCGACTGGATACTTTCTCACGGTTTTTCTCGGATCTTCTCAACCTCAACAGTGCTCAATCGGACTCGAAATCAACGGTAAGGTGGCACCTTGACTATTTATACAAATTCAATGAAGGTGAGATGGAAAATTATCATTTTGTGCATCCTCAAATGCCTCACCTTGCGGCACGCGTTGCAGTACGGGCTGCTTCGCGCTCTCTGAACCTTCATTAAACACGGCACACAATTAATGCAATTGTACGTGCAGCTCATCCAGTAAATTCAGTGCTCAGTTTTTATTTACATTATGTTTGTAGTTTGTTATTTTGAGTGAATATAGATCATTTTCTTTTTCAACATCGTTCGTCTGGTTATGTTTCTCTGTCACGAGTGAGAAATCATTCTTTTTCGATATACTGTAGCTCACACAAGTCAGACCATCGGATTCTCAAACACAATTTCTATGTTTTGTTATTTGCATCACAGTGCAGTCGGTGAAAAAATGTCATAAGATCGTAACGGTGTCATTTCCATGGACGGTAGAAGAATTTCACATTCTAATATCATCGATCTTGTTAATGTTGCCATGCGCGTTAGAAAATGCGAGAAATCCGTCGTTCGATCTTATTTTGTCAAACTCCTGCTGTTGGATAATCAGCTGGCGCACGGCGATCTAAATTCGCCGTGCGTCGACCTGTTGCTGCTGTGTAGCATTGTTAAGCCTCGCGTTTAAACGAGAAGACTTTGCTTTCGTATTCGTAGAATAATATCATAGGATAAGATTTTCTTTGGTGAACGCGACTCGGGAAGTTTCGTGTACCGGTGCTCTGGTGTCGCGTTCCTCTGCCACAGATTTAATTCATAGGACATATAATATCGCTCGCTGCATCCGGTCTGCATACGCTGCGAATTATCGGCTCGCGGTGAGACACCACCTCGTGGAGAAAGGGCCGAGATTTATTCTTTGTCTCGTGAGATGCCACCCCCGCCTCTCTCCTCCTGCATGCTGCAGCGATATGCATCGCGAAGCGAGGAATGATCGACAGAAGTCGTTGTGATGCGATAGAGTGCGGAGGTCCTCTTTGCCGCAATTAGCTGCTGCGCTAATTGCTACGTATTATTAACGGAATAACAGAGACTCTAACTAATAACGCTGTGCATGTGCTACAATGTTCTACAAAGCGTTTATTCCGAGAAACTGTTATTTGTATCCGATAGCAAGTGATAATCGACGTGAATAAATATCACCATTCGCTTATAAATCGTGATCCTCTCCTTTGCGTAAAGCCCGAAGACATCTTCCTGATTCCTAGAAAGCTCTGATTCTTCGCCTGCTTTGCATCGTAATCATCAAGGTTCGTTACTCGCTCTCTGAAGACATCGTCTGTTTGCTGTAACGGAAGTCCAAGGAAATGAGACCTTTGATCAATATTTAGATAAGTAAATTCATACGCACGCCGTTCGACTCGCTTCTCATATTGATCCTGACTCTGACAATCGAAAGAAGACTGCGCAGTCGATAAAGACACCGTTGGGCTACAGACCTATTGTTGCGCGTATTACCATCTGACGACGTAATACAGCCTTAGAAAGGCTTCACCAAAAAACTTAACCTGGCGATTCGAAAACCTTAGGTTCTTTATTATGACGGGTTCCCTTGTGATGTGTATTTTGCACAAGGATAGAGTTGATAACGAACGCTAGTTGGATTCGAGTCATTTTCTGAGCCATATGCGTAACAACATGCTGCGCTCGGCTATGCCGAAGATGGCCGAGGCAGTGCCTTGCAGAGCCGAGGCTGTGCCTCGCAGGCGAGCCGCGTTCAGCGAGAGACTATCTCTCTCGCTTGACTTCGGCTTCACTTACCGGCTATCTCACTCAGTTGACTTCAGTGCACAACGACTCGTTTGTAAAACGCAGCCATATTGTAAAATCGGACACTTACGTGAAAATCGGCTCGGAGAGCGCACACATCTCTGGCAGACTCTCAGGCTTTTTCCCTGCTTCCACCGGATCTACTTAGCTTTCGCGCTCACCAGGACTCAGAATCAGGTACGTGCATATTGTTATAATTCATAGTAAATTCAATGAAGATGAGGAGTGAATATCTCATCGGTGCATCCTCATTAATTGTCTCACTTTGTGGCGTGCTCTGCAGCACGAGCTGTACCACGTTTTCCTCATCGTAATTTGCCCGCTCGATTAATATAATTGCGCGTGTGCCTAGTATTCACTATACTTTCTCCCAATAAACTTGCTGGGGAAGTACTGTGAATATTTTCTAATCATTGTGCATCCTCAAAATCTCACTTTGCCGTGCTCTGCAGCGCTGACTACATCACGTTTTTTCATATCACACATTCAGCACTCAAGCAATATAATTGCAAGTGCTCTCACTTGCTCTCAGTATTTTCTCTCTTATGAACGTGTAGAGAATTTGTTGAGAGTAAGTGAAATATTCTACGCTCTCACATTTCTCATTCCGTGGCGTGCGATGCATCGCTGGCTGCACCACGTACACTACACTCAATAAAAGACAATTATATTAATTGTATGCTGGTCACTCGAACGAAAACTCAATTCAGTTTATTTTTTGTATTTTATTTTATATCTTTATTATTTTTTCTATTTTAGATATTTTGTAATGAAAGAGCGGATGGTAAAGGGTGGTTAAATTTTGAGGGCCGATGTTGATTTTGAATAAAACACAAATTATTTAGGAAATTATTGTCAATTCTTTTTATTATGATAATATGGTATGGTTCAATTATGTATGGAACAAAATATCGGCCAAATGGCCGCCGCGATCTCGGCGGCACACCTCCATCCGATGGTCCAAATTTTCGATGACGCTTAGGCATAATTGAGGGTCTATGCCGTTAATGTGCCGAATTATCTCATCCTTTAGCTCTTGAATTGTTGCTGGCTTATCGACGTACACCTTTTCTTTTAAATAACCCCAAAGAAAGAAGTCCAACGGTGTCAAATCACATGATCTTGGCGGCCAATTGACATCGCCACCACGTGAGATAACACGGCCATTGAATTTGTCGCGCAAAAGAGCCATTGTTTCGTTAGCTGTGTGCCATGGCACCGTCCTGTTGAAACCACATATCACCCACATCCATATCTTCCAATTCGGGCAATAAAAAGTTCGTTATCATCTCACGATAGCGAACACCATTCACAGTAACTGCCTGACCGGCCTCATTTTGGAAAAAATACGGCCCGATGATGCCGCCAGCCCATAAACCGCACCAAACAGTCACTCTTTGCGGGTGCATTGGTTTTTCGACAATCACTCTTGGATTATGATTCGCCCAAATGCGGCAATTCTGCTTATTGACGAATCCACTGAGGTGAAAATGTGCCTCATCACTGAAGATGATTTTCTTCGAAAATTGATCATCCACTGTTGCCATTTCTTGCTACCATTCTGACCATTGACGACGTTTGGAATGGTCAAGAGGCTTTAGTTCTTGAGTCAATTGCACCTTATAAGCGTGTAAATGCAAGTCTTTATGCATAATGTTCATCAACGACGAGCGTGAGAGGTGCAATTGTTGGGCACGACGACGAGTTGAGGTGGACGGCTCTTCAGCCACACTATCGCGAACAGCAGCAATATTTTCTGCAGTACGAGCTGTACGAGCATGCACTGGTGTTTTAATATCTCCTATAGACCCGGTTTGCTCAAATTTTTGCACGATTTTTCCGATTGTACGCACATTTGGACGATTAAATTGACTGAAAAAATCACGAAGTGCACGATATGCATTTTGATTTGAACGCCCATTTTCATAATAAGCCTGAATAACTTTAACGCGTTGCTCGATTGTATATCTTTCCATGGTTCAAATTGAGTTAGTCTGAAATTGAGAAATGTCAAATGAAATGCAGAAAAAAACTTGACGTTTAGGTGTGGTTCACATTCAACATCGGCCCTTACAATTTAACCACCCTTTAGAATAAAAACCGCTTTCTCTATAAACCATCTTTCTGTCTGGTTTTATTTTTCCCTGTTGTGAGTGAAGCCTCATAATTTTCAATATATTCACAGGTTCGCTCAACTACATCTGGACGGAATCTCAAACACCTGCCAATGATATAGATGCCACGTGAATTTATCGGCAATCCCGAGTCAATACACGAGTCTACACCTACATCATCCTCGAAACCGCAGCGGTGACTCATTCCATCACGTGATAGTGGCAGCAGCAGCAACAACAACAAGGCCGAGACCACGCACTCAAACAGAGAATTAATGCTCACGGCGGACAACGACATCGTTGAAGGTTAGGAGGAGAAGGAGGAAGAAGAGGAGAAACAATTGCAAAACAACGCACAAGTAGAGATCCAACGCCATGCCAGCGGATATCGGTCCTCAACACAGTTAGTAAAGAAAAAGAAGAAGAATTCATTTCACTAGTCATTGGAAAAATTATGAAAATACTTGAAAAAATCTACTGTCTCCTAAATCCCAGTCTCGAGAAAAATATTTGGTTCAGGTGGATCGATGTATGGCGACAAAAAATGTTCTACCATCGCTTGAGACACAGGATTCATATAATATGCATCGCCTCGTACGATGGCGATTTCCCTGTCGCACGTACACCGTGAGCAATATATACGACGGACGGGAGGTTGATTTTGCTGACTTTCGCTCGATAGCTACGTACAACGATGGGTATGCGAATCTGCTTGTGTTATCGATGCGTTGAGCAAATATGCGTGGACCGAGGCTTTGCGTGACAGAACGAGAGCAAACGTAGCACGTGGTCTGACACGTATCAATACTCGCACGCAGTAATAACCGTCGCCCCAGCAATTGCAAACTGATCGACGCATAGAATTTATTAGGGCAACATTTGAGCAAATTCTAAAGAAAAAGAATATCGATTTTCAGGCTGCTCATATCCCAAATTTAAAAGGTTGCCGAGCGCTTTAATCGCACGATAAAGGAGCGAATGTGGCATTACTTTACATATAATACATGCGTAATAAGCGTTACATCGATGTTTTACAAAATTTTTCATACACTTATAATCACACTGAACACAACGGAATGCATATTCCTCCGAGCGAAGTGACTTAAAAAAATGCCTCCATAGCCCGAGAAAATCTAGCTCAGCGTTAGAATCGTAACGCGAAAAAAACTAAAAACCCGAATACAGTGTCGGTGACGATTTGAATAACGAGACTATCGACGGTATTTTGTACGAGGCAGAATTATCGCGAGCATGAGTGCCTCCATCACCTGACAAGACGAAGGAGAAGAAGAAGGAGAACAAGATGATCGTTTGGAATCACTGTCACTGATAAATATGAGTTCCAAGCATGGTTCTTTCTTTGCGATACTAATGAGCAACGTAATACTAATAAGTAATAATAATACATTAGTAGTATGTATTATTTTCCGGATAATACGACGACGAAATTGATTACAAAACTACCGTTCTCTTGTCGAAATTGCTTATCTAATCACTCTTTTATACGTGCCTACTGTAAGAAATATCGTATCTTTCGAGGATGGTAATAATGATTGATCGGGCTTAAATATTTTAACTCGGAGACGCATAGATAGATACCAAGTTCCATCTGGTGTATATCGTTCTGTAGACGCTCTTTTGAAGAGTATAAATAAGTTATCCCACGTGGCTAGTTATCTGCACTTGAAATCGCTTCCGAGCGGTCAGTTCAAAGTCGCGCGTATGCGACAATCGTAAGACTAAACGGATTCGGGGAAGAGGCCTGTAGGTTTTTAATGATAGAATCGCAGCGGTATCTGCGAGAGCTATATCACAGGCGGGGTACAAAGCCCCTTCTTACGAATCGTCACCATTGATGCTAACGATGCTGTGAAATTAAGTTGGCATATATACGTCTGTCAAAGCGTATATGGTAGGTGATCATTTTATTATTGACTATGGGTTTAGCATGAACACTAGGGAGCACTGGATCACCGTATATGTTGACCATCATGGAAGAGGAATGTCCTTTGATAACTACGGTCTAACACGGATTATACCGCAACATCTCACACGACTATGAAGAAAGTGCTAGTTTTATTGGTACGCACTGAAGCAAGTACAGAGTAATACATCGGATGTGTGTGGACAATTTTGTATCGTATGCGATTTCATAATCTCTTCAGCGCTAATGTAATGAAAATCAATAAATTAGTACATGAATATTAGAATGCTTTTACCTTTCGACGACCGAGCAGCGATAAAAAGAAATGAAACGGTAGAGGAATCTTCCCAAGATTACCGTGATTGCAGGAATGCTGCATGCGACGGTAAATGTGTAAAGTGATTTCATTAAAATATTGAAAAATTAAAAACAAATACCTGGTCTTAATGTGTCTTTTATTTATATGTAATAATTATATTACTATGTCTATCCCGGCTAGTCGCCACCGGGGCACTATTGGTCATAGGGGAGCGGTAGGAGGGAACGCTATCACGTGACCAGGCGACCGCACCCTTTCTCTCTCTCTCTCTCTCTCTCTCTCTCTCTCTCTCTCTCTCTCTCTCTCTCTCTCTCGTTTCTATAACACGAGAATAATTGTCTCTCTAACAAGTTATTTCAGCAAAAGGGCGTAACTATAAGTAGATCAATAACTAATTAAACGAATAACAAACAACGATTATAATAAGCCATAATTCAACAAAAATATTTATACTAATAAGAGATTAACGCGAAAATCAGCTTGCATACGATAAGTTAATTATAGAATCTGTAACAAAATTATTACTAGTGGTTTGATGCGAAGGATTTAATTAAGTTCCGTACAAACGCTGAAATTCTGAGCCATTACCATAGACACATTTACATAGAAGCGAGCATAAGGATATTACCTAGCCTAAGAAACTCTATCAAAAGTAGGCCAAGAAGCGGGATGGTAAAAATCGACTCATTTTCAGGGGAAAAACGCCTCGAGCGCGTTCCCTCACCTAATTGCGTGGTCCTCTGTGTATTACATCGCGCGACCAATCAGAGCACGCCATACCGATGCACTTGCACAGATCTATGGCTCTGCATCTCGGGAAGCTACTCTGCGGGGTAAGGGGAATGAATACGTGTATGGTTGAGATAGACCACGGGGAAATTCTTATAATCAGAATAGGGTTTTATCTCTTCCCTTCTTTTAACGCTGTTGCGGAATTCCTCCTGATTAAAGTTGAGCGAATCTGCGAATGTATTGAAAATTATAAAGCTGAACTCAAGACAGAGAAAAAAAGAAGCCAGACACAAAGATTATATATAGAAAAAGTCGTTTATTCTCCTTCCACTCTCCTTTACAAAAATATTTTTAAAATAGAAAATTCACAAATAAATTATAAAAATCAAACACAAAGATAAATTGAATTGAATTTGATATGCGAGACCGGCACACAATTGTATTAATTGTGCGCTGTCTTTTATTGCATGAGAACCAGCACACAATTATATTAATTGTGTACTATGTACGTTTGAGAGCGAGCATGCTGCAGCCAGTGCTGCGGAGCATGCCACGAAATGAGAAATGTGAGCGTGTAAAGATCTGACTTATTGTTGATAAATGCTCTGTACAAATATATGAGGAAATGAATTGAATAAATGGAAGCACTTGCAGTTGTACTGCTTGAGTGCTGGAATATAATGTGAGAGAGCGTGACACAGCCAGCGCTGCAGAGCACGACAAGTAAAATAATGAAGATGCACAACTGAGTAGAAATATTCACAGTATTTTTGCAGGAGGTTTACTGGGGGAAATTACAGTGAATAGAAAGCACATGCGCAATTATATTAATCGAGTAGGCAAAAGCGATGCGACAAAAACGTGGTGCAGCCCGCGCTGCACAGCACGTCACCGGGTGAGACCTTTATGAGGATGCACGATTGAGAATTACACTCCTCACCGTTATTGAATTATATTAAATAATGAAGGTGAACGCTTACCGTTGATTTGAGTCCTGGTGAGCACAAAAGGTTGAGAAGGTCCGGTGAAAGCAGTGGAAAAGTCCGCGAGTGCCGATGAAGGATGTGCGCTGTTCAGCGGTTTTTCACAAAAGTATCTAATTTTACAATATGGCTGCGTGATACAAAAGCGTCGTTGAGCGCTGGAGTCAAATGAGTGAGATAGCCGGTGATCGAAGCCGAAGTCAAGCGTGAGAGATAACCTCTCGCTCAACGCGGCATGCCTGCGAGACACAGCCTCGGCTCTGCGAGACCCTGCCTCGGCTATTTCCGGCATGGCCGAGCGCAGCGTGCTACACAGCAGCAACAGGTCGACGCACGGCGAATATCGACCGCCGTGAGCCAGCTGATTATCCAACATTTCCGCCTGCCATCAGCAATGGGGTTGATGATTAATTATTTTGATCTGGGTTGGATGAGATAGGCAGAACAGCTAGTTTTAAGATTAGCCTGGTGAGCGTAGTGGTGGCAGTCCGAAGTGTCACCACCCTAGTGAGCCTATCTTTGCCTGGATGCAACGCCACAACTCGTGCAAGTGGCCACTTGCATGGTGGCAAGCGTTCATCCGTAAGCAGAGCCAAAGAGCCGATTTTAATGATATTGTTAGGGTGATGCCACTTTGAGATAGACTGCTACCGTTGTAGGTAATGAGCCGACCATTGACGCCAAAATTGTTGGACCTTCTGTTGCAACAATTGCCACTTTGAGAGCCGTGAGATTGCCAAATCTTCGAGAGTTGGCTCAGGGACCGTTGTGAGTGCTTCACCAATGAGAAAATGTCCAGGCGTGAGAGCTGATGAATCACCTGGATCATCGCTGAGCGGTTCCAGAGGCCTTGAGTTGAGTATAGCCTCGATTTGAGCCAGCAGTGTTGAGAGCTCTTCGAACGTGAGTGCTGTATCACCCAAAGTTCGACGCATATGGAATTAGACCGATTTTAGTGCTGCTTCCTATTTACCACCCATGTGTGGAGCCGCCGGTGAATTAAACTTCCACGCAATTTGGTGATTTGCAAGATACGAAGCGATGATGTGATGTTCGTGAGAGGCCTTCCTGAATAGCTGACGTATGGCTTTGTGAGCATCAACGAAGTTGGTGCCACAGTCAGAATACAAAATTTGAGGAATGCCGCGCCGAGATGAGAATCGCCTGAATGTTGAGAGGAAGCCGTCAGCTGAGATATCACTGACTATCTCGAGATGCAGAGCCAAAGTGGCGAGACACACAAAAACGCAGATGCAGCCTTTGTGTATTTTACTACCTCGCCCCTTCCAAGTTTTGAGTGTGAGAGGGCCAGCGTAGTCAACTCCAATGTGAGTGAATGTGCGCGATGGCGTGACTCGTGACAGAGGAAGCTGACCCATCAACTGTTGAGCCCGAACTCCTCTCTGCCGAGCACACACCACGCAATGTAAAATGTGAGATTTTACAGGAGCTCTACCGCCGACGATCCAATGAGTTAGCCGAACTTGCGCCAAGGTGAGCTGCGTGCCTCCGTGAAGAGTCCGCACGTCAGCTTGATCAATAATGAGAGTTGTGAATCGAGAGTGACGAGGTAGAATGGCAGGATTTCTTTCTTCATAAGTGAGTGCTGATTGAGCAAGGCGACGTCCTACTCTAAGTACACCCTCCTGATCGATGAAAGCTGTTAGTCGACTGAAGGGGTGAGAGGATGGAAGATGCGAGCCTGACTGCAGCAACTTGTACCTCGTGTTTAAAAAACACGGCTTGTGTGGCTTAGGTACAAAACATGTTTGCTGCAGCCATTTCTCTTGCTGTGAGCGAATCGTTTCCTGCCGATTTTAACCTCCTCCTCATTCTGGCCAATACCCTGACACAAAATGAGGTAAGACGACACAATTTCGTGGGTGAAGAACAGCGATAAATGAGATCCCAATGTTACTCTGGCGTCTGAGTTGCAGCAAGAAAAGCTACCCCCGGTCGGGCTTCCATAACGCTCAAATCTTTAGAGTCAGTTGAGGATTTCGGCCAAAATTAAATAGGTTTCACCATCCACGGTGGACCTGACCACCACAACTGATGAGAAGACAATTGAGAAGTTGAGATACCCCGCGAGGCACAAAGGATTGCTTGTGTCTGACACGTGACGCCATTGAGCATTGGGCGTGAGTTCTTGTATTTGAGATACTCTGTTTCGGACATGATCTTTCCACCGAGCAAAATGAGCTTTGATCCAGGTGAGAGTTACTGATGAGTCCGTACACAGGTGAGTAGATGAGATTTCCACTTTGAATATGGCTTGAACGTATGCAACCAATTTTGCTAGCAGCAGAGCTGCAGTTAGTTCAAGCCATGGTATGGTGAGCTTCTTGAGTGGTGCTACGCGCGTTTTTGAGCAGACAAGTGAAGCCACCTTTCCTGTGGAAGTTGAGTTGACAGTGATGTAAATCACTGCGGCCATGGCCAGTTGAGATGCATCAGAGAAGCCATGCAATTCCACTGTTAAGTTGCTCTATGTGTTAAACCACCGAGGAATTGAGATTCTGGCCAGAGAAGTGAGATCTTCTCTGAGTGCAATCCATCGTGTTGAGACCTGGGATGGCAGTGGATCATTCCAGTTGAGCTTGTGAAGCCAGAGCTCTTGTAGAAGTATTTTTGCTCTGATCAAAAAAACAAGTGGATCAAAGAGTTGAGCCACCTCAGAAAGAACGAGGCGTTTCGTAAACCTTTCCTGAGTTGAGTTGAACCGAGATGCGAATGTGAACTTGACTTCGCTAGGAAGCCAAGTCAGACCAAGAATCTTTGTCTCGCAGTCATCCATTGAGATAGCTGAGTTTAACGATGATGATGAGATATTGGCAAGTACTTTGAGGTCCGACGAGTGCCACTTGGCGCGTGGACAACCGCCCGCCATGTACAAGTCTTTGAGTTGTTGAGCTATTTCAATGAGTTGATGAGTTGAATCCGCCCCTCCGAAGATGTCATCCACGTACCTGCCAAACTTGATAGCTGGCACAGCAAGAGGAAACCGATGGCCTTCATCTTCGATGAGCTCTATGACAGTCCGAACTGCCAAAAATGGCAGCCTTTGTACCATGTGTCACTGTAGTTAATTGATAAGGCACAGGGCTGAGTTGATCATCTTTCCATAAAATCCGTTGAAGATTCCAATCCTTATGATGAACGCGGATCTGACGATACGATTTTGTGACGTCAGTGGCAAAGATGTGTCTATGGTGACGGATCCAAATGAGCATGTCCGAAATATTGAGCAACAAATTAGATCCAGTGTGCATGATGTCATTGAGAGATTTTCTTGATGATGTTGAGCTAGAACCATTAAATACCACCCGTAATTTTGTGATGGCGCTGTCTGGTCTGAGAACACCGTGGTGAGGCAAATAGTAATTTATTTCACGCGAAGATGATTTTGAAGCCTTCACCCTATGACCAAGTTGCTCATATTCGTCCATGAATTGTGAGTAGAGCTGACCGTATTCAGCATTTTTTGAGATTTTCCGAATAGTGTATTGCAGACACTCTTGTACTTTTGAGTATGAGTTTCCCAGATTTGCAGGCGACGATGTGAGAGGAAGCCGAACAATGTATCGGCCTGTAGAATCACGCTGATGCGTATCGCGAAAGTGATCCTGGCATGCCTGCTCCTCTGGTGTGAGATGGCCGACTGTTTCCTTTGGTGGCTCTTCTTGAATCCAGAATTTTGTGAGCACGTACTGTAATTCCTGATCATCGTATTGCACGGCAGCATGATGAACAGTGAGTGCGCCAGATTAGCATGAGTTAACTGGTCCAATGATGAGCCATCCAAATATCGATAATTGTGCGATAGGCGATTATGGTGTGCCCTTGAGAATATTAGATTTAATAACCTGTCCATAGATATTCGCTCCAATTATGATGTCGATTGATCGTAGTGTGATAAAGTCAGGATTCGCCAGCTTCAGCTTCACTGTGTGCGGCCATCTACGAGCTGGTGACTCAAAAGATGGCAAATGTGTCATAATGGTTTTAAGAATGTGAGCCAGACCCGTGACCTTCTCCTCGGTGTACATAGAGTACATTGTGAGTTGAACCGAACCATGTGTCTGCGTTGAGTGCCTTCCACCGATCCCTGTGATCGAAATTGATGAGTGCTTTTGTGTTGTTTTGAGTTTACGAAAGAGTTCTTCCGTAATAAATGTCTATTCCGCTCCAGGATCGATGAGAAGTCTTGCCTAATGAGTTAATGCCGATGTGTGAATGTGTGCGAGTGCGGTTGCCAATAATGTTGAGCATTTCCGCGTGAGCTGTACCGATGAGAGGACGATTGCGTCAACGTCCTATTCCGTTAACGACTGTGCCTGAGAGTGTGGTGCGTCGGAAGAGGTTGCAGGGGGTGTTGCAGGATGCAGCATGGTGTGATGCCGCCTTGAACATTCCTTGCACGTGCGGGTGGAACGGCATGACGTTGCATTATGCTGTCCAAGGCAGTTGTAGCACAGCCGCGCCTTGTCCGCCATCTTGCGCCGCGCAGCCACTGTAAGCTGACGGAACTCCTGGCATATCACGATGAAATGTCCCAGAGCCGGACAGCAGTCACAGGGATACGCGGACGTGGTGGTGTGTGACGACGGAGCGCCACGGACTGTGCTACCCGCATGATGATCCGATGCACGTTGGGTCCCGGGCTGTGCGGGAGAAGGGCAAGTCGAAGACGTACGAATGGAGCTAACACTTGGTTTAGGAGTCGCCTTCGCCATCTCCAAAGCTTAAATCTTTGTCTCAGCGAACTTCTCGATCTTCGCAAAGGTCGAGAAAGCAGATGAGTGTCCCAACTTTGTCTCCCAGGCCTCGCGTGTCGTTTGATCAAACTGCTCGCTGAGCAGTCTCACCAAGACGCAGACCCATAACCCCTCCTTCGTGGTAACCGAAGTGAGGACGTTGTAAGTCGGAGACAGAAGCGACAGTGATGCGAGCGACTTCGCATCGTGTAAGCCTCTCTTGAGCGCGAACAATCCGTCCAACCGCTCCTGCACCAGAAGTCTTTTAATCTCGAAACGAGACCTCAAGGTCTTTCATGCCAAAGTGAACGATTCGTCGGTGAGGGCGAATCCCTGAATAAGATTTGCCGCCGAGTCCGTGACGGAGCCACGCAGGTACATCAGCCGCTCGACGTCAGCTAACCTCGTGTTCCGTATGACCAGCGACGAGAACAAGTCTCGAAACTCTGGCCAATCGGAATAGGCGCCCTTGAAGGTCGGCAGCTTAATGTCCGGCAGCTTTGTCCTAGACCTCGGCGACGCACAGTGGACGCAGAGCCCGAAATCGTGGCAGTAAATACAAATAACCTCCGATCGGAATGAAAATTGGTATGCAGGGGTTTTTAAGGTCGCTGATTACGAATCTGAAAGCTAAATTATTGTAAACAAAATGGCCGATCCAATATGGCGGACATGGATGTTAAAAAGGTGTCCGATCTTGACAAAAATTGGTATATGCGGGTTTTTAGGGTCGCTTATTACGAATACGAAAGCCAAATTATTGTAAACAAAATGGCCGATCCAATATGGCGGACATAAATGTTAAAAAGGTGTCCGATCTTGACAAAAACTGCTATATGTGGGTTTTGAGGGTCGCTCATTACGAATCCGAAAGCCAAATTATTGTAAACAAAATGGCTGATCCAATATGGCGGACAAGTATGTTAAAAAAAATTAAAAATTTTCAAAAAAACTCCCTCCTGCCGTACCACTCAAAAAAGGATGAAATAATTTACTTATTTAGTATGACGTTTTCGTATACAATGATATATAACTTGCATTAGTTATTTGAATTTTAATTATTATAATTGAATTGAACAAAATTGATATACGCGGGTTGTGAAAGTGACTGATTGCGAATCAGAAAGCCAAACAATAACGTAGCGAAATTATCGTTCAAATTATCCTTTATAATAAGATAAAATTCTTTCCTCGTCAAATGTACTCCTTCGTAATGGGACCCTGTAATAAAGACATAAAATTGTATAGAATTTGTGTTGAAGGATCAGATCAAAATTTTAATGAATTTTAATTATTGTAACAAATAAGTAGCCGCAATAATTATTCGTATTTTTTTTTGAAAAGTACATAAAAAACAACAGTTATGAAAAAAAAATTGAATTTAGACTATTATGAAAGAAGTTATGAGCAAAAAAACATAAACAAATATTTTTTGAACGGGTGACCAAAAACATCTCAAAATGTACCAGAAGCCGATTTTTGATGAGTACATGAAAATATGACAAAATCAAGGGAAAAAAAATTGAACTGTCCGATTTGGCGTGGAATGCCCCATATATACCTATATATATAATAAAAATGTATCAAATATAAATAAAATGTGACGATTCAAATTAATTACTTTAGTATATACTTACATATATATGTATTGTTGTATGTCTACAAAAATAGATATATAAATGATTTACTTGAATTTGTATTTTGTATATATATATGTATATATATATATATATTATATATGGTATATGTATGGATATAGTCCTATTGCTCAAGTAGCAGCTGTTCAATGGCCCCATGGCATGGCGTATGGCGCCGCGCGCGCGTGCACGGTCGGCAACCGCCTGTTTTACGTTGCCAAAAACCATAACAGACAAAGTTAGGCAGCTCTAGGCAGCTAATTCCTGTTAATTTCGCAAGCTTATATAATAAACTAAAGGCCTAGACATTGGCTGTCGCAGAATATGGCAGAAAGTATAACTTTTCGGATAGTTGAAAATATAAGTTTACAAAATTCTTTCACTTTATTTATGCAGTAGTTTATACTATACTTCAATAATTTACATATTTATTTTAAACTCAACCAATGTAAAAATATCTTCTACATACCTCCAGAAGTCGTATCCATGTCTCCGGATTGATTTAAAACACTTCACTTTAAAGTTATCGATTTTATAAGTCACGGTAGTTTTCGCTCGTTCAGCGCGCGATGCGAACACTCGTCTCGAAGGCTAACTTCCAACTGACGCAGCGACGAAGGTATACGGTTAAAAAGGTTCCCCTTTTACAATTTAACACAGCCATTAGTCCTCTACCTGACTGCCTGCTCAAATATCCCGATTGTAAAAATTTTTTTCTGACTTTTCTGCCACGATTTCGGGCTCTGCGTCTACTGTGCGACGTGACCCCTGGTGCAGCAGGTTGGGACCGTTCGAGCCTCTCCATGGCCTCCCTCGCAGCCATTTAGCCATGCAGCGCCATTTTGGCCTCGATGGTCTGCGTATCGTTGCTGAAATAGCCGTGCTCAGTGTAAGTGATGGGCCACGACGCTTCCAGAAGCACATGCTCCTTACGGAAGTCGCCGTGAAGCTCATCGATCTGCTCTACTAATGTATTGAGGGAGGCCACGGAGAGGGTCTGCCGACCCTTTTCCATCGTGTTCCAAATGAAGCGCAGAGCGGAGATCCATCGCTGCTGCGATTGAACCTTGAACACCAGCTCTGCTGGCAGCCGAGCAGGTGATCGGGCCTTCTGCGCAGCAACGACGAGTTCAGGGACCAGCAATGCCTTTTTCTCCTCAGGCATAACGGACGCCACCTCGTTGTCTGAAGAGTTGAACATGGACATAGCTGGCCTGAGTGCAAGTGAGAGAGAAAGCAACGACAGCAACGAAGATACTCCGCAGAGTGCTACTTTACCCAATCTGAAGAGCCGGGATGGTTGATGAGACGATGAGGTGATGCACTGCTAGTTCGCAGGATCTTCTTTCGTCATGAGCCGAGAGATGCGATGAGAGTGGAAGGTAGTGGACCCTGGTTCTACCCTATGCAAGTCGAAGAATGCGGCTCGAAGGACCAAATGTTGCGGATTTCCTCATGATTGAAATTGAGCGAATCTGCGAATGTATTAAAAGTTATGAAGCTTCACTCAAGACAGGGCAAAAAGAAGATAGACACAATGATGATAGTAGTATGTGTACACCTTTGCTCTATCCCACTCCTATGCCCATTCCTTCCCCCACCACGAGGCTACCCCCGCCACCCTACTTTTCCACCGTCGCGCTACCCACTCTGCTTAACCAGTGTCGGTAACGTGGAGATGGTAAAGTGAAGTGGTGTGGGTACTCTGCTGAACAAAAAAGACTAGAGATAAGAGCAGGATGGAGCAAAGGTGCACACATACTTGAAAAAAGGAAAAAAATCAGGTACTTACCTCTGTTGTTGTTGACGTCCACCTTCCTTCGACGGCGATTTTAAACTCCTGTCTCTCACTATCTCACCCACACAAACACACACACATACGCTCGCGCGCGCGTCGACACTTTCATAACCGAGCATCGTCTGCTTCAGGAAGCTCGGGGTTCTCGAAGCCCTCGTCCACGTCGCCGCCATCGTACCCGATGTCTATTTCGGCACTGAGGACTCCGAAAACCCGCTAGCTCCGTAACGAGGATACATTGCAAAAAATACGTTTTTGACTGCGCGATCACGAAGTTGAAGACAGACTGAATGCTCAGGATGCTGCTGGTTGGTATTACGGGGTTTGAAGATAGCAAACCACCCTCTGAATCATAACTAAGGTGTCCAGCGCTCTGAATGCAGCGACAGCGGTTTTGCACGTGCGTACCGCTTTACGTTGTGCTCCTCGCGAAGCGCCTGCTCTGCAGTAAAAGGCGCAGAATATGATACCGTACCGCGAAAGATCTCGATTATAATTTATATATATTTATAAAATAAGAGGCTCAGTAAGACGATGTATTTGTTTTTAATTGATCAATATTTTATTTAAATCACTCTACACATATTTACCGTCGTATGCAATATCCCTGCAAACACGGTAATCTTCGCTCGGAGACTCCTCCGCCGTTAAATTTATTTTTATCACTGTCTGATCGTTGAGGGGCAAAAGCATTGTAATATTCACGCACTAATCTGTCGTTTTTCATTACATTATCGCTAAAGAGATTATTAAATCGCGACATGGTGAAGCCGCACGACATAAGATGTAGGAATACGATGCAAAATTGTCCACACACATCCGACGTATTACTCTGTAGCTGCTTGAGGCCGTACCGATGGAACTTGCAGTTTCTTTGTAGTCGTGCAAGATGTTGCGGTATAACCGGTGGTAGCCCGTAGCTATCAAAGTACATTCCTTTTCCATGATGGTTAACGTACATGGCGATCCAATGCTCTCCAGGTCCGTCGTGGTTATCCGTGTTAACTACGAGTCCGGCAGGTAACGACCATACACGAGGAATTCTGTCAGCCGGATATACGCCAACGGTTCAAAGTGGTAGATACTGCAGGCTCTCATAGATTTGTCTAGTGTTCAGGCTGAACACATAGTCAATGATTAAATGATGACCGATACGCTTTGAAAGACGTATATATATATGCACAATTTATTTCACAGCATCGTCGATAGTGTCACGACTACATGATGAAGATTCCTCCTCTTTCATATTCTCTTCCTCTTCGTCTGCTGACCAAACATCCATGTATGATTCTCCTTTAAACGGGTGCTCGCGAAGCCACTTTCCCAAGCTCGCTGTAGCGCATGGAAGTAATTATTTTTGTTTGTGACTCCAGTTTGATTCACATTTCTGTCCAAAATCGACCATAAATTTTCGATAGGATTTAAGTCCGGGGACTGTGGAGGCCAATCAAATCTTTTTATGCGGTTGGAATTTAAAAATGTCTCCGTTTTTTTGGCGGTATGCTTGGGATCATTATCTTGTTGTAATATCCAGTTAGGTTCCAAACCTAATTGAATCAACGAAACTTTCAAATTCTCAGGTAAAATATCGATGTAAATGTCAGCAGTCATGATTCCATCGATTTTTATCAATTGACCCACGCCTTCCCAAGAAAAATAGCCCCAGACCATGATATTACCTCCGCCATGTTTTACCGTTTTCCGGAGGTGACGATCTTGAAGCTCCTCGCCAGCTTTCCGCCACACACGAAGTCGTTGTTTGCGTCCAAGAAGCTCGAACTTACTTTCGTCCGTCCACAGAACTCGTTTCCAGAACTCCACGGGTTCATTTGCATACTTTTTGGCAAATTCGAGTCACTTTTTCTTGTTTCTCTTATTAATCAAGGGACGCTTACGTGCGGAACGGCTCTGTAAATCTGCTTCCCGCAGTCTCCTGCGCACTGTCCGGTCGGAAATGGACAGTTGGAATGATTCACGAAGATTCCTGACAGTTGTCGTCGGATCTTTCTTCACCATTCGTATGATGTTTGCATCATCACGCCAAGTCGTGCTCCGCGTTCTACCTCTTCCAGAACGATCAGCCACTGTTCCGGTATTTAAAAACTTGTTTTAAAGTTTCTGGACAGCGCTTTTGCTGACCTTATATTTCTGAGCAATCTTCCGCTGCGAAACACCGCGTTTACAATCTTTGATAATCAGGCTACGGACCTGATAACAAATTTGTCGACCAGTCATATTCACTACCTTTCTATTACTGCTGCGCTTTGTTCGGAATGTAAACAAAGAACTGGTAGTCACAGGTCACCGTTTGTTTACACTTTCCGCACGATACATCGCGTTAGATATACAACGCGATTAAATGAAGACGCCAGAAATTGTAAGGCGGTCACTTTTTTTTGTCATGTATGAAAATGCTTGTTTTGTTAAAATAAAATTATAATTTCTTGTTATTGCAAATACTCTTTTAATTTTTGTGACAAACCTTTGGTGTGACAATAAATCTTTCAAAAAAACCCGATAATAGGATGCTTTTTCATTAAAAACATTAGTTTTAAGATATTTTATATATGATATAGGATGGCCACTTTATTATGCCGGTCACTGTACATGGATGTTTGGTCAGCAGACGAAGAGGAAGAGAATAAGAAAGAGGAGAAATCTTCATCATCTAGTCGTGACTCTATCGACGATGCTGTAAAATAAATTTTGCATATATATACGTCTTTCAAAGCGTATCGGTCATCATTTAATCATTGACTATGTGTTCAGCATGAACACTAGACAAATCTACGAGAGTCTGCAGTATCTACCATTTTCAACCGTTGGCGTATACCCGGCTGACAGAATTCCTCGTGTATGGTCTTTACCTGCCGGAGTCGTAGTTAACACGGATAACCACGACAGACCTGGAGAGCATTGGATCGCCATGTACGTTAACCATCATGGAAAAGAATGTACTTTGATAGCTACGGGCTACCACCGGTTATATCGCAACATCTCGCATGACTACGAAGAAACTGCAAGTTCTGTCGGTACGGCCTCAAGCAGCTACAGAGTAATACGTCGGATGTGTGTCGATAATTTTACATCGTATTCCTACGTCTTATGTCGTGCGGCTTCACCATGTCGCGATTTCATAATCTCTTTAGCGATAATGTAAAGAAAAACGACAGATTAGTGCGTGAATATTACAATGCTTTTGCCTCTCGACGATCAGACAGTGATAAAAATAAATTTAACGGCGGAGGAGTCTCCGAGCGAAGATTACCGTGTTTGCAGGGATGTTGCATACGACGGTAAATATGTGTAAAATGATTTAAATAAAATATTGATCAATTAAAAACAAATACATCGTCTTACTGTGCCTCTTATTTTATAATTATATATAAATTATAATCCAGGTCCCTCGCGGTACGGTATCATATTCTGCGCCTTTTACTGCAGAGCAAGCGCTTCGCGAGGAGCACAGCGTAAAGCGGTACGCACGTGCAAAACCGCTGTCGCTGCATTCAGAGCGCTGGACACCTTAGTTATGATTCAGAGGGCGGTTTGCTATCTTCAAACCCCGTGATACCAACCAGCAGCATCCTGAGCATTCAGTCTGTCTTCAACTTCGTGATCGCGCAGTCAAAAACGTATTTTTCGAAATGTATCCTCATTACGACGCTAGCGGGTTTTCGGAGTCCTCAGTGCCGAAATAGACATCGGGTACGATGGCGGCGACGTGGACGAGGGCTTCGAGAACCCCGAGCTTTCTGAAGCAGACGATGCTCGGTTATGAAAGTGTCGTCGCGCGCGCGAGTGTATGTGTGTGTGTTTGTAGAGTGAGATAGTGAGAGACAGGAGTTTAAAATCGCCGTCGAAGGAAGGTGGACGTCAACAACAGAGGTAAGTACCTAATTTTTTTCCTTTTTTCAAGTATGTGTACACCTTTGCTCCATCCTACTCTTATCTCTAGTCTTTCTTGTTCAGCAGAGTACCCACACCACCTCACTTTACCATCTCCACGTTACCGACACTGGTTAAGCAGAGTGGGTAGCGCGACGGTGGGAAAGTGGGGTGGCAAGGGTAGCCGCGTGGTGGGGGAAGGAGTGGGGATAGGAGTGGGATGGAGCAAAGGTGTACACATACTACTGATGATATATAGAGAAAGTGGTTTATTCTCCTTCCACTCTCCTTTACAAAAATATATTCATAATAGAAAATTTATTAAAAAATTATATAAATCAAATACAAAAATAAATTAAATTGAATTTAATATGAGAGACCAGCACACAATTGTATTAATTGTGCGCTGTCTTTTAGTGCATGAGAACCAGCACACAATTATATTAATTGTGTGCTAACAGGTGAGCTGAAAAGTTCGTAGGCTAACATAAAAAAAATCTTTTTTTTGATAAAATTTGATTTTATTATTCAATATAGTTGCCTTCGAGGGCGATACAACGATTATAGCGGTCATACAATTTTTCGATACCATTTTTATAGTACGATTTGTCTTTAGCCTCAATATAGGCTTCAGTTTCGGCGATTACCTCTTCATCGGCGCTAAATTTCTTTCCAGCGAGCATTCTCTTGAGGTCTGAGGACAGGAAAAAGTCGCTGGGGGCCAGATCTGGAGAATACGTCGGATGCGGAAGCAATTCGAAGCCCAATTCATGCAATTTTGCTATCGTTTTCATTGATTTGTGACACGGTGCATTGTCTTGATGAAACAGCACTTTCTTCTTCTTCAAATGGGGCCGTTTTTCCGCGATTTCGTCCTTTAAACGCTCCAATAACGTTACGTAATAGTCGCTGTTGATGATGCCATAACCTTGCCAGCCGACTGTTGCGTCTTTCCACGCTTTTGAGTCGGTTCATCACATGCAGTCCACTCGGCTGACTGTCGATTGGACTCCGGTGTGAAATGATGGAGCCATGTTTCATCTATTGTCACATATCGATGCAAAAATTCGGGTTTATTACGATAGAACAGCTCCAAATACTGCTCAGAAACATCAATTCGTTGTTGTTTTTGGTTGATTGTTAGCTCGCGCGGCATCCACTTTGAACAGAGCTTTCGAATACCCAAATATTCTTTCACGATATGTCCAACACGTTCCTTTGATATCTTTAGGGTCTCAGCTATCTCGAATAACTTCACTTTGCGGTTATCCAAAATTATTTTGTGGACTTTTTTGATGTTTTCATCGGTAACAGCCTCTTTGGGGCGTCCACTGCTCGCATCGTCCTCGGTGCTCATTTCGCCTCGTTTAAATTTAGCAAACCACTTTTCAACGGTTGATTTTCCTGGTGCAGAGTCCAAATAATGTTTATCAAACCAAGCCTTGGCTTCAACAGTATTTTTCTTCACCAAAAAGCAATGCTTTATTAACACACGAAGTTCCTTTTTATCCATTTTTTCAAACTAACAAAAGTTGCTTCACTCAAAATGCTATATCTCACAAACTAATAGTGCGACAGTTGTTAAATTTATACACGTGTCTTTTGAAGGTTAGGGCTAACTAAAAATCATATGGATATAATACTAGTAGCGCCATCTATGTGTCAGCCTACGAACTTTTTAGCCCACCTGGTATGTACGCTTGAGAGCGAGCATGCCGCAGCCAGTGCTGCAGAGCATGCCACGAAGTGAGAAATGTGAGCGTGTAAAGATCTGACTTATTGTTGATAAATTCTCTGTAAAAATATATAAGGAAATGTATTGAATAAATGAGAGCACTTGCAGTTATACTGCTTGAGACAGCGTGACACAGCCAGCGCTGCAGAGCACGACAAGTAAAATAATGAGGATGCACAACTGAGTAGAAATATTCACAGTATTTTCCTAGCAGTTTTACAGGGGGAAATTACAGTGAATAGAAAGCACATGCGCAATTATATTAATCGCGCAGGCAGAAGCGATGCGACAAAAACGTGGTGCAGCCCGCGCTGCAGAGCACGTCAATGGGTGAGACCTTTATGAGGATACACGATTAAGAATTACACTCCTCACCGTTATTGAATTATATTAAATAATGACGGTGAACGCTTACCGTTGATTTGAGTCCTGGTGAGCACAAAAGATTGAGAAGGTCCGGTGAAGGAAGTGGAAAAGTACGAGAGTGCCGATGAAGGATGTGCGCTGTTCAGCGGTTTTTCGCAAAAGTGTCTAATTATGGCTGCAATATACTGCATATACTACATAACTAATATACTGCAATATGGCTGCGTGATACAAAAGCGTCGTTGAGCGCTAGAGTCAAATGAGTGAGATAGCCGGTGAGCGAAGCAGAAGTCTAGCGAGAGAGATAACCTCTTGCTCAACGCAGCATGCCTGCTAGGCACAGCCTCGGCTCTGCGAGGCCCTGTCTCGGCTATCTCCGGCATACCCGAGCGCAGCGTGCTATACAGCAGCAACAGGTCGACGCACGGCGAATATCGATCGCCGTGCGCCAGCTGATTATCCAACAAACGCGCTTGATGACAAGATTTTTCGACGCTCAGGAGCTCTATAAAAGGCCGCGATAATCAGCCGGAGGCACAGTTTTCCCGCGGACCAAGCAGGACAGTTTCACGGGGAGTAAAGGAGACAGTTTCACGGGGAGTAAAGAAGACAGTTTCACGGGGAGTAAAGGGGCTACAGTTTACCGGGCAGCAAGTAGTACTGTTTGCCAGGGAGTAAAGTAGTACAGTTTAATAGTTTTTTACCAAGTAGTACAGTTTCAAAGTTCGACAATTTCAAATAGTAAAAAGTACAATTTTAAGTACTAAAAAGTACAGTTTCAAGTAGTACAGAGTACGAGTAAAGAGTACTGGACAAAGAGTCCAGAATACAGAAATCTACAGTACTTATAATTATTAACGCGTGCGAAATCGCGAGTATTGAACTTGCAACATACGACTACTCATGTAGTTTTATTTTAATAAATAATTATTAATACGCACCAACGCATACGTTCGATTTTGAGTTTGTCCGACTTCACCAGTCTACCCCCAACCGACGTTCAACAGCAATAACCACAGCAACAAATAACCGTAAGTACAATTTTCTTTTACCAATTAAAAGTGAAATCCTGCTCCGCGCGAAATTGTCATTTAAGTCCCACCCCATTATTCGTGAAGTGATTATCCCCAACAAAGAACAAAACGCACTCCAGCCTATCCAGCCCTATCCCGCGTAATTTTCCGCGAGGTTAGACTCAAAAACGGGCTTGCGTCTTCGGTATTTTGTCGTCGGGTGTGGTAAAGGGAGAATTTATTCTCCTTGACAAGAGCACGGAAAATATACACCGAAACGTGCATCTTTGTTAAATTCGTGGGTTACGCAAAATAGGCTGCGATTTTGACGTAAGAAATTCTGGGGACTCGTCCGGGATCTTAGAGTGTTAGTTTTGTTCAAACTAATTTTGTAAAAAAACAACTGAAAAGAAAATATTTTTACTTTTCTTTTTTACCATGCTTTTGTGAGTGGATTTAATCCTTGAAAATTGATTTTTTACTTTTTATTGAGTTATAGTAATTCAATTCATTTCACGAAAATTTATCCTTCCTTGCTACTAAATTTTTATAAAACGATTCAATTCATAAAATCCAACCTTTTCCTTTTTACCCCATTTTCGAAAGTTGATTTATTTCATAAAAATCGATTTTTTACTTCTTAATGAGTTTTAACGACTAAATCTATCTCATGAAAAGTTATCATTCTTTACTACTGAGTTTTTATAAATGGATTTAATTCATAAAATCTAACTTTTCCCTTTTTACCGTATTTTCGAGAGTTGATTTATTTCATAAAAATTATATTTTTTTACGTTTTATTGAATTTTAACGATTCAATCCATTTCAATGAAAATTTATCATTCTTTATTACTGAGATTTTATAAAACGATTTAATTCATAAAATCCAATCTTTCCCTTTTTACCGCATTTTTGAGAATTGATTTAAACCATAGAAATTGATTTTTTACTTTTTAATGAGTTTTAACGACTCAATGAAAATGTATCATTCTTTACTACTGAGTTTTTATAAAACGATTTAATTCATAAAATCCAATTTTTCTTTTTTTACCGCATTTTTGAGAATTGATTTAAACCATAGAAATTGATTTTTTACTTTTTAATGAGTTTTAACGACTCAATGAAAATGTATCATTCTTTTCTACTAAGCTTTTATAAATCGATTTAATTCATAAAATCTAACTTTTCCCTTCTTACCGCATTATTGAGAATTGATTTAAATCATAGAAATTGATTTTTACTTTTTATTGAATTTTAACGATTTAATGAAAATGTATTATTCTTTTCTACTAAGCTTTTACAAATCGATTTAATTCATAAAATACAACCTTTCCCTTTTTACCGCATTTTTGAGAGTTGATTTAATTCGTAGAAATTGATTTTTTTTCTTTTATTGAATTTTAAGCATACAATAAAAAAATTATAACTCTTTTCTACTGAGTTCAAAAATCAAGTTAACTCCTAAAATTCTAATCTTAAGAGAGCTAAAGAGATTCTTTTTTATTTTACAGGAGATTATCGAATCCCAAATACAAGGAAACATTAAGTTAAGAATTGATTGAAGAAATATATATTTTGTTCTTTATTTCTCCATGTGTAATTCCCAATCTGTCAAAGTTATATAGAGACTCTGAAAAATTTGGTGGACATTCACACGGGTTTGTAGAGCTCGAAGTCAGCGTGCAAAAACTCATTATTCAACTCACGCATGAATTTTTGGTAAAGAAAACTAGTTTCGTAAAGGTACAACGAAAAACAAGAGCTAGTACAAGGAGACGCGATCGAAAAACTTCGAGAAAATTATTAGTTCCAATATCAAGTCTAAAGAACAATAATATTCGTTTCGGTCAGCAACTGTCAGTTTTCTTACCTTATTTTTTATACTGCTTGTCCTTCATCACTGCTGCATCTCAGTTTCATCTAGATATACTAGAAGTTTTTTTTTACTCCTTATTTTTGTTTAAATACTTCTTTTCTTTTTTTTTTTACTTTCTTCTCTTTAAGCAAAATCAAAGCGCAAATAAATCTTGATAATATTAATAATTCGAGTAACCTCTGTCACTCCCCGATTTATCTTTTTTGCACTATCTTCCTCAAAATAGTTACGTCCCACAATCCTAGAACATATCACACTCACAAAATACATTACACTAGTGAGAGAAATGCTTTGTCTTAGCCCCTCGCGTAAGTGAGGTCAAGGCTAGCAAGGCTCCCTCACGAAACACATTACACTAGTGAGAGAAATCCTTGATTTTACCCCCTCGCGTAAGTGAGGTCAAGGCTAGCAAGGCTCCCTCACGAAACACATTACACTAGTGGGAGAAATCCTATGTTTTAGCCCCTCGCGTAAGTGAGGTAAAGGCTGACAAGGTTCGCTCACGGAACACATTACACTAGTGGGAGAAATCCTATGTTTTAGCCCCTCGCGTAAGTGAGGTAAAGGCTGACAAGGTTCGCTCACGGAACACATTACACTAGTGGGAGAAATCCTATGTTTTAGCCCCTCGCGTAAGTGAGGTAAAAGCTGACAAGGTTCGCTCATGGAACACATCATACAAACGAGACAGACATAATTACTCATATCACTTACTTATTTTCATAACTACCCTACCACTATCGATCCGAATCATTTATCCATGCCGAAAACCCATAGAGCAGGAAAGAAATATCAAGCACGGTAATTAAAACGTCAAGCCTCAAAAGAACATTACCAAGTTCCAATAATTGCGTGCAAGTCATATAACGAGCAAAATTCTAGAGTCGTTAGTGTTGAAATAGAAAAAGATAATAAAACTATCCCCCGCGAGGAAGAAAAAGCAACAGAGTATAAAAACTATTCAGACAGTACAAATGCAGACTGCACCATCCTCTCTAACGCCGAGATACCATATTCATGAAGTAAAATTACGTACGAAGCAAGCAGCAGTCAAGTCATAAGGGGTGTCTACACTGAAATATCGAATAAATCTCCAATAAATCACCTTAACGAAATCCGAGCAATCGAGCGAAATAATGTTCTAGACGAACTTGTTGCTGAATACGAAGCTCACTCGAGACTAGGGATACGCTATCACCCGTTTGTGACGCCTTGCAAGCCTCATGTTACTAAGATGGAATCGTTGAATGACCACCAAATTATTATCCTCCAAGAAAAATCAAGGATCACGGAGCTTACCACTAAGTAAGAAAATTTGTCTCTCTCTCTCTCACTTCGATGAAATAATCTTGCGTTCCGTTTTCATTGTGCGAGTAATAATAATAAAGATTTCCCTATTCCCAGGCCCTACCGAAGAATTTACTGTGTTTTCACTCTGTTATAGAGTTTTTTTTATGGTATTTGATTGTTCTCGCAGAATTGAAGCATTTGTAATACGCTGGTCTATTCATTTTTTCACGAAATACAAATAAAAATAATTAATAGGAGGGCAAGGACCTTCGGAACAACGAGGAACGATTAGATCCAACCAATAATATTAATTAGGTGGGTATGCGATCAACTCGATCAAAGGTAAAACTTGATGATAATGTGATACATGATTATCCTGAAGACCGAAAAAGGAAATCTCCAATATATAACCCTCCTAAATCCCAATTTGAGGCAGTCGCAGAATTTTTCGACGAAAGTACTGACAGTTGGCATCCCAAGACTCCCTACACAACGAATCCAACGGGGGAAACTATTGCAGATACAGAAAAAAGTAGCAACTTTAATCGAGAAAATTTGGAATTAATTAAAGTGGACGAAGACAGTCATATACAATCTTTGGAATTAACGTCAAGTCATTTAATTATTACAAAAATAGAAATAAATTGCGAGGAAACAAGTGATTCTTCAAGTACTGAAGAAATTTTATCAGACAAATTTGACAATAACAGTACATCAAATAGTCCTTTACAGATTCAAGAAATTTCCAACAATTCAGAAAAGCTTGCGCAATTCACGAACCGAGTGCAAGAAACACTTACGGCGCGATCAGGAAATAATTCATTGTCTGTAGTCGGGTTTTTGGAAGAACCTGGTCACCAATATTTATCACTTGTAATATATAGAGATCCCCATAATAAAACTCCAGTTCAGATTCCCACATCCCCCGAACATACTGTAAACGACGTCGAATTTCAGCCCGTTACGCACGAGACAGCAGGTACTGATACACGAGTCATAGCTATCCCAAACCCCGTAGGCACCACGCTTGCGTTAGGCCTTTCCAACTGCAGCGACATATTTTACACTCCTCCAGGGGGGTCTACCCCATTCGACTCACCCATCGTTACACAGCCCCTAGTGAGTCATAATAAAACACTATCCACTCCAAAAGGAAGGAGCCATACTTGTGAAAAATCTAAATAAAAATCAATAATTAAACCTTCCCACATTGTGCCTCACAATTTGTTAAAAAACTTACCCCTGCTATTTTTCTAAAAAAATTTTCTCTTGAAACTAGTGACCCTGCTCCCGACCTTTCTCCCATTATGGTAAATAATAACTGTTGAAAAATCAGCTGGCGCACGGCGATCGATATTCGCCGTGCGTCGACCTGTTGCAGCTATGTAGCACGCTGCGCTCAGCTATGCCGGAGATAGCCGAGGCAGCGCCACGCAGGCATGCCGCGTTAAGCGAGAGGTTATCTCTCTCGCTTGACTTCGGCTTCGCTCACCGGCTATCTCACTCATTTGACTTCAGCGCGCAACGACGCTCTCGTAAAGTGCAGCCATATTGTAAAATCTGACACTTCTGTGAAAACCCGCTGGGACAGCGCACACATCCTCGGTACACTCGCTCGGACTTTTCACCATCTCACCGGATCTTCTCAGCATTTTCGTGCTCCCCAGGACTCAAACACATGGTAAGGTACACCGTTACAATTCATCGCAATTCAATGACGCAGGGTAAATTTCAGCGATACATCAACATAAAGGTCTCACTTTGTAACGTGCTATGGAGCGCGGGCTGTACCACGTCTTCCTCAATATAATTTGCCTGCTCGATTAATATAATTACGCGTGTGCTTACTATTCACTGTGCTTTCCCTCAACTATGCTTGCTGGGAAAGTACAGTGAGTATATTCCACTCATGTGTGCATCCTCATACTCTCACTTGCCGTGCTCTGCAGCACTGACTGCATCACGTGATTTCTCATTATATTTCATACTGCTTTTGCTCAACTGGTATAACTGTACATGCACGCTCTCATTCCCAGCACATTTCCACATTTAAGCATTCTGGAAAAGTGCTGTGAACTCATTCTACCTGTTTGTGCATTCTCAGCTCTCGTTCTGTGTCGTGCTCTGCAGCGCTTTCTGAATCACACTAACCTCTTTACCTGTCAGCACACAATTAATGCAATTGTGTGCTTTCCAGTTTAGATTCACGTTAAATTAACTTTTATTTTATTTTGTAATATTTTGTGTGCTTCTCCAAATTATTAATTAAATTCATTGTTTATTTTTATTTGTGTTATTTTTCTACATATTTTTCTATGTTGTATGATGCGAAGGTAGAATAATCCGCTTTCTCTACCAACATCTGTCAGTCTGGTTATTTATCACTCTGCCGTGAGTGAAAACTCATGATTTTCAATATATTACAGAATCGTTTCAACTACACCAGGAAGGAATTCTCAAACAGTAACCAAACGTTGTCTCTTCGAGATGCACTGGCTGTCACACCGAATTATGACGGTCATACTTTGTCATTGGGTATGTTTATCCAAGGATGCAAGGAAGCCTTGGCTATGATGGGGCCAGGCGCCGAATCAAATTTAGTAACAGCAGTCCGCATGAAAATAATTGGCAAACCTCGTCGCACTATACAAGAGCAAACTTTTGAAACGATAGAAGATTTCGGTAAATTTCTTAAAGATATTTATGCACCCACGCGAAACGTATATCAGCTGCAAGGTGAACTAGGATCAATATACCAGAGAGAAAGTGGTTCTGTTATTGCATATTCGAATCGTGTACGAGATTTGGAAAATTTGATACTTGAAAATTATGATGTGAGCGAGGATAATCCCTTGGCTGACGCATTTATCGATAATACTAGACAATGCCTTCCAGCTTGTTTTCAACACGGTTTAAAACCGGAAATTGAACAACGATTAACTCCCAATAATAATCTCGAAGAATTAATAAAGCTAGCAGTGTGGACCGAAAAGAGTTTAGTGTCACAAGTAGCCTTGCGTAGCGGTTAGCAAGTAACGTCGAGTCCAAAGGTCCCTAAACCCGACGTGAAACGAGGAGTACACGTGGTAGCAAGCGAAGAAGTGCATTGCCAGTTATGCAATAAAAAAGGGCACAAAGCTAAAGATTGCTCGACCCAGAAGACTAGCCAAGCGTTGGCTGTTGGTTCACAAAACTCGGGAAATGTCGATAAAGGACTGAGCATATGTCAGATCTGTCAGAAGACTGGACACTCGGCGGACAGATGTTTTAAAAATGTTAGTAGTATGTGTACACCTTTGCTCCATCCCACTCCTATCCCCACTCCTTCCCCCACCACGCGGCTACCCCCACCACCTCACTTTTCCACCGCCGCGCTACCCACTCTGCTTGACCAGTGTCGGTAACGTGGAGATGGTAAAGTGAGGTGGTGTGGGTACCTTGGTGAACAAGGAAGAGTAGAGATAAGAGTAGGATGGAGCAAAGGTGTATACATACTTGGAAAAATGAATAAAATTATGTACTCACCACCACCGCAGCTGTTGTAGGCATCTACCCTCCTGCCAAAGCGATTTTAAACTCCTGTCTCTCGAATGTACTCTCTCACACACGCACACACACACACATACACATGCACAGCGTCTTTAATTCATTACTATGTCCTCGTCAAAGCCCTCGTCCACGGCATCGATATCGTAGCTGATATCTATCTCATCACCGAGGGCTTCTATAATAAACGCCGCCACATCCACGCGTTCACCGTTCGATAAGCGAACCCGCGGAACGCTATCGCCGGCAAGAGGTCGCATCATGACAGCGATCAAGTCATCTCCACCGCACGCTTCTTCGACGAGCTGCTCGATACCTGCAACGTCCACGCGGTCGAGTCCGTATATGGAAAACTCCATGACAAGAACCGGTAGCATACTTGCTAGAGGATCCGGATGAAATAGGTGAGACCAGTCGATGTAAATAGTTTCGCCGAAATCGACTAGCAGCACCTCGCAGTACCCATCAAAGTCCGGGTAAACCACTTCCCCGCGGGCAACGTTATTGAAACGAGGCACAATACAGGACATGCCGATATGCAACTCCCCAAGTTCAATGGATCTTCCACGACGTTCCACTAAATACATACTACGTAGGAGTTCTTCCAACTCGTCGTATGCATCGCACATTTCCTGCGTACGCAGAAACACACTCATTACACTCTCGACAAACATTAATCGGCACCAAAACGCGTCGCTTAAAATCTCCTTGCCGTATCGTGGATACATATTGCTTTTTATTGTTTCCAAACAGGATGCCAAAGACAGACTAAATGCTCGAGACGCTACTAGAGAGTATCACGGGCATAAAGATAACAGCCTCCTATGAATCATAACTAGGTATCCATCACTTTGAATGCAACGAAAGAGGTTTTCGAGCATGCATAGCCCTGCGCTATGCTCCTCGCAAAGTGCTTGCTCTGCAGTAAAAGATATAGAATATGTTCCCTCACAGAGAGAGAGAAAGACTTCAATTATTATGCTATAAAAATAAGAGACACAGTAAGATCAGATATTTTTAAATTAACCAATATTTTATGGAAAGCACTTTATACATTTACCGTCGTATGCAACAGCCCTGCAAACACGGTCATCCACGCTCGGAGATTCCTTCACCGTTAATTTTATTTTTATCGCTATATGGAATTAATTTGTATTATCACTCGTAATATTGCTTTTAAATTATTTTTCGCTGTGGACGTTGTCATCATAGTGTACTTCTGAAAAAAAGAACAAACAACTATTTAATTGAGCGCACTGATCAATAAAAAACATCGTGTACAGAATAATCGATATTGTCTTACCTGATATGCCACGACTCATTATACAAAGTTGGCAGCGTTGATGATCTTCTGCCACCGACGACAACTGCGGATGAGGATGTCGGGTGGCACTTTTCTTTCCCAAAGTTAGCTCTATCTTCCTCTCGCTCTCCATGACACGAATAACGAACCCTCGGTGACGGCTCATATGCAGGGGCTGCTCGCTCTGCAAGACATTATTTTTTAAATTAAAAATAAATATCACATGATTTAATATTATTTTATATTTCTTACTTACCAAGCTCCGCTGCTTTGCTGCTAATCGACATTGGCACGTATTCCATGATCTGCTGTGTTAATAAAACAGAGACGAGCGATCCGTCTTCTTTCTAGCGCAGACCTTTGCTGATGCTTCGGTTTTACGACTGTCTCTCTCTCTCTCTTTCTCTCTCTCACTGTGACTGACATCTGTGTATACTTTATAATATTTCGAGCGAAATGTACACTATATACAATTATTTACAACAGTTTCTTTATCACAAATAGCTGCACATACGTAGAATTATTGCGTTCGCAACGCAACACCCGATGCATGATCAGCGATATGACCACGAAACAGCACAATTATTTCGGACAAAATAATTTTCATAAACTCCGTATCCTCTGGCGTTAGCAAGATCGCGATGTGTTCGAGCGCTTCTTCAAAGAAGTCCTTGGAACCGATGATCTCATACGCTACTGCACGAGTCATTTCACTGGCAACTATCTTTTCACGGACATATGATACCACCTCGTTCATACACCTCTGAATCGTTTCACTTTTGCTCTCTAGAGCCTGCATATGGATATCAATTCTTCTACTTATTTCGACGAGCATATCAAATGTAGACCGCTGAAGAACAATGTTTGGAGAGTATTTTCGGAAGCGTTTCCGTTTCGATTCTCCAGATTCCTCTTGATTCTCGTATTCCTCATCAGCGCTACCGCTTATTTTACCAAATGACACAGCTCTGTGCTGGTAACACGAGGTTAAAAGTGTGTAATGCGTTGTGTGCTCTATGCGGGTATTACACATTTTCTCGGCATCAGTCCCATGAGCTTCGAAATATTGCTGTACGCGAGAAAAATCACTTTTAAACACTCGCCACTCGTCCGCACCGAGTGTAATTCCGGTAAAAGTATTCGACAATATTTTCACCACCGGTGTAAGCGTACACGTAGAGTTCAACTCGAACCCGGCTACGATTATTTTACCAAATGATTTATTTAAACCGTACATAACGGGGTTCGCTATATACTGCGATATCGCATGAGGCTTAGCACCGTTATTTGCCATTTTTATTGCTTTCCTGTAGACTGTAACTTTTCGAATGAATCGTCGGTCGTGTTCATACTCCGTTTTATATAGATTTCCCCCACCACCTAACTGCATTACCTCTTCTTTTGATACTGCAAATCATACGCCTGAAAATTGCTAGCCAATATCCTTTGATATTTGTCGCATTCTCCTCAACAGCCTGGTAACAGCAGCAGATATATCCCAAAACTCTTGCATACTCGCGCACACTTATGCGCACACCCACACATTGACATACAGATAATATTCGTCGGTGAAATTTGATGATTTTCCTCATGGCCAAGTGCCTTGAAATTAGATGAAAACAATATGACTTCCATCAGCGAAACTCGATAACTAAGTACATCATCATCGCTAAATATTTCCCTAGGTCTTGCTTTTGTAAAGCGATCGCGTGCGGCCATCTTCTTGGTTAGTCGTATTCATTACATCGTTGCAGTATATGCAGAGAGAGAGAGAGAGAGAGCTTGTTAAAGGAATATATATAAAAGTGAACCGCTTTGAAAATTCTCTAGTTAATTGTCTGATTTACTGTGGTTACTACTACTACTACTCTAACAGCACAATCATGGTCAGAGTGGTAAAGCGCTCATTGATAAGAAAATTGATAGAGTTTATATTGAAGCGTAGACCGTCGTTGCGTTCGCGCTGGGGTAGAAGAAATTTACAGATCACCCTATGGGAACTTCCGACACAGGCGGTTGTTCGTAAAATTCGCGGTATGCTGTGCGAGTGTCATCAGCGCGATTTAGTTGACGCGTATAATATTGGATTGTTTGATAATCAAATAATTATTGATTCGGTGGTGCGTGTTATTCGTCGACGAGGCTGGCTGAATGAGACTGCTCTGCAACCCATACTCAATGAAAGACGTAAGTAATATACAGCGCTAATTGCTTTTATTTTATTTCCTTTATTTCATAAGATTTTTATATAGTTCGACGGTATGAGGACGCAGAAATGGGATCTGACACCTATGATTTCGATGAGGAGGGTAGAACCGATTCAGATGATCATAGCAGGGACAACGATGGCGACAGCACCGTAGGGAATCGCTGGATAAATTTTACCCAGCCATTCTGCGGTTATAAACCTACAAACGGTCTTTTCATGGCAGGCCCCTCGAGAGAACCAGATGAATCCGTCGCAGGCCCATCGCGACAATACAGTTCAAACGATGATGCCAACAGCAATACAGACAGCGAGGAAGAAGAAGAAGAAGAAGAAGAAGAAGAAGAAGAAGAGGAGGAGGAGGAAGAAGAAGAAGAAGAAGAAGAAGAAGAAGAAGAAGAAGAAGAAGAAGAAGAAGAGGAGGAGGAGGAGCAAGACGTAGACGATGACGACGAGGAGGAGGAGGAAGAGGAGGAGGACCCTGTAGATTCAGGTAAGCTTTTAATAATACAACTACGCTGACAAAAATAAAAAAATTACGCGGATAATAATAGTAAAATGAAAAAGCAGGGTACGAGACGGACCCAAACGTTTTTCGCTTTGCACGATTCACTGTGCCGAGACCGCCGACAATCGAGTTGGTTTACGAAATGCGTCGGCGGTTCCCGGGTGCAGTCGACGGATTCGAGGACTAGAAGCAAATATAAGTTTGTAATTCTTACGTTACACGAATTATATGCATAGTATATAGCCAGCGACAAACAAAAATTTAAAGTAAATTAAATAAAAATTCTAATAAATGGTTTAATTATGCCTGCAGGTGGACAGACCGGCGATGGAAGGACTGCTGCACGGGGTGGTGATATTTTGCCTCCTGGTGAACGTTTCGGTATCGACAACGAGCAGAGACGTTATTTTTCACGCTTTAGGATGCAGGGTCGAGAGACAGATTTTTATTTTCGTCAGCCACCGGTCGGTATCGATCATCTGACATGGTTCGAGGGAGGTGTACGAGATGTTCTCACACGTCTTACAGAATCGTGCGAAGGACATGATTATGTGGGTATGACTCTGAGCGTACCGTCTTTTGCGCAAGGACCTGTATGGTTATCATTTCGACCAGCTCGTGACATCGTTCCCGACGATATATGGCGACTAATTAATAGTGTAGCTCAGAGCGCGCGCGAATTTCGAATAGACGCTGGTACATGTAGAATGACGACGTGTATAGTACGAGGCGTCGAAGGAGCCGGTGTGGGCACTAGGCTTACACACGAGTCTATAGCAAAAAAGTCAATTTTACGCATAAGTAATCGCGATAATTTGTGTCTACAACGATCCCTTGTCACTGCCCGAGCGCATGCCGAACGCGGTCAAATACGTGCGGGTGTGCTACACAGACGATGGTGTCAAATTCGGAACGGGCTTCGAGGTGCGCAATATACAGCGGTGATAGAGCTCACACGTAATGCAGGGGTAACGACACCGTCTAGGGGGTGTGGTGCGCGCGAAATTCAGCTCTTTCAGGAGTACTTGGTTCACGAGGGTATAGCGATTGTTGTTTATGAATTTCTCACCTTCGGAAAACGCGTTCCGGCTCTGTACGATGGGCGAAAATACGTACTCACTGCAACAGGTAAAATTAATCATACACTCTTTATTCTCTATTACGAGCGTTCTCATCACTATCAACCGATATTAAATCTCGCCGGTGCGCTAGGTAGTCGGGGGTTCTGCACGCAATGTAATTCCAAGTATATTCGAGTACTCGAGCATCGATGTAGCTATCAATGTGCTCGATGTAAATCCACTTATTGCAACGGTAATAGAGACTCTCAGCCTGAGTATTGCGCAGACTGTAATCGTTCGTTCTTTGGTGCTTTTTGCCTCGCTCATCACAAGAGTGAGGGCTCCGCGGGCATCACGTCTCGTAAATATAGACGGTACAGCGTCTGTAACGCATTGAAAATCTGTAGAGACTGCTCGCGTATGATTAAAACCACAGATAAAAAGATGCATGTATGTGGTATATCGTTTTGTGCTACATGCAAACAAACGCGGCCGACTACGCATGCATGTTTTATAGCACCTCTTAAGAAATCAGATGCGCAAAAGGAGAAGAAAAAAGACAAGTCTTCCACGAGATTTTTATTTTATGATTTTGAGACGCAGCAACACGCGCAATTGCATGATGATAAATCGACACGAATTCATGAGCCGAATTTATGTGTCGCACAATGCGTATGTATGGCATGTCTGGATATCACAGATATAGAGACAGATTGTGCTAACTGTGGTAAACGTGAATTCGTGTTTATCGATGATCCTGTTGGGGATCTCGTAAAATTGGCATTATCGCAAAAATTTAAAAAGACCATCTGCATCGCCCATAATGCTAGAGGTTTCGACGCACAATTTATTCTACGGTATATTATCGAGGTGCAAAAAACACAGCTGCCCTCTCTGATTATGAACGGTACGAAGATTGTCTCGATGAAAATTGGCGATGTCGTTTTTCTCGATAGTCTAAACTATTTACCCATGGCTCTTAGCGCTTTACCTAAGGCCTTTGGTTTCGCTGATGAGGTGGCAAAAGGTACATTTCCCCATTTATTCAACACACCGGAATATCAGAATTACTCAGGTCCTCTGCCGGCTTTGCATTTTTACTCACCCGATACCATGTTCTCAGCGGATCGCGAGCGCTTTTTAAAATGGTATGAGGAAGAATCGAGTCGCGTAGATTATAAATTTGATTTTGCGACGCAATTTGTGCAATATTGTCGTACAGATGTTACGGTTTTGAGACGAGCGTGTTTAGCTTTTCGAGAGTTACTTATACGTTGTGGGAGCGTGTGCCCCTTTACAGAAGCATGCACGATAGCATCAGCATGTATGAGAGTATTTCGAAAGAATTTTCTACAGAAAGATCGCATTGCGGTGTTACCACCAGGAGGATATCGCTGGGGCGATAAGCAATCGCGCAAGGCCGTCGTATGGCTCGTATGGCTCGAGCGTGAGCTCAACTGCGTTATCACTCATGCTGGACGCACGAGAGAGTATCGCCCTCCGGCCGGCCTACCGGCCGTGGACGGTTACTACGTGGATGCGGGGGTCCATCACGTTCTTCAATTTCATGGCTGCTTTTGGCACGGTTGTCCGCGATGTTATCGCGTGAATAGAGATGCTCGAACTAAATTCGGCGATACAATGGATGAGCGATACGAGCGTACCATTCTTATTTCCGGGCGAATCAGATCGAAAGGGTACACTCTAACCGAAATATGGGAATGCTATTTTGACAGATACTCGAGAATAACGAGGAAATGTCGATATACGTGAAAAATCACGCCATGGTCAAGCAGGCGCCTCTCGAGCCACGCGATGCATTCTTTGGCGGTCGAACGGAAAATTTTGTAAGCTTGTACGACGTCGCGAACGGGGAGCAGATACGCTATGTGGATGTTTGCTCGCTGTATCCGTGGGTATGTAAGAATAGAAAATATCCCGTTGGACACCCGAAATTATACGAATTGCAAAATTGCAAAATTGCAAAATTGCAGTGGACATAGAAGGCCCCATGCCAAAAACTAAGCAAGAAAATGAATACATACTTACAATTCAAGATCAATTAACAAAATATTCAGTAGCAATCCCTTTACCTAATGCGAAAGCAGTAACGATAGCAGAAGCATTTGTGAAACGATTCATTTGTTATTTCGGCTCACCCAGAGCGGTACTCACTGACCAAGGTAGTAATTTTTTGAGTAATTTCTTAAAACAAATTGCGAAATTGTTCAAAATACGTAAAGTTAGAACTACGGCAATTCACCCTCAATCCAATGGATCATTGGAAAGACAATTCACCACTAAACAAAATAATTGGGATAGATGTTTTGAAATAGCGATTTACAATTATAACACGAATGTACACGAAGGTACTAAGCATACTCCATACGAAATGGTATTTGGCAAGATAGCTCGTACTCCTTCCAGTATGCCCCCTGCCGAAATGGAAAAACTCGCCACGTACGATGAATATTTAACGCAACTGGTCACGCAAATTCATGAAATACAAGGTTTGTGTTGGATAATCAGCTGGCGTACGGCGATCGATATTCGCCGTGCGTCGACCCGTTGCTGCGGTCTAGCACGCTGCGTTTGGCTGAGCCGGAGATAGCCGAAGAAGGGCCTCGCTGAGCCGAGGCTGTGCCTCGCAGGCATGCCGCGTTAAGCGAGAGGTTATCTCTCTCTCTTGACTTCGGTTTTGCTCACCGGCTATCTCGCCCATTTGACTCCAGCGCTCAACGACGCTTTCGTATCCCGCAGCCATGTTGGAAATTAAGACACTTTCTGAAAAATCCACGGGAACAGCGCACGTATCTACTGCACATCTCGGACCTTTTCACTGAATTCACCGGACTCGCTCAACATTCTGTGCTCACCAGGACTCAAAATTCAGGTAAGAGTACACCGTCATAATTCTGTGTAATTCACTGACGGTGAGGAGTAAAAAATAAGTCGGTGCATCCTTATAAAGGTCTCACCCGTCAACGTGCTCTGCAGCACGGGCTGCACCACGTTTTCCACACTACTTGTTGCTCACCCAATTAATATAATTGCGTGTGTGCATAACAGTTCACTGTACTTTCCTCCAACCAAGCTTGCTGCGAAAGTACAGTGAATTTATTCCACTCATTTTGTGCATCCTCAAGCTCACTCTACCGTGCAGTGCAGCGTTGGTTGCTTCACAGTCAGTCATAAAATTCCAGCACTCAAGTACCGCAGAGTTGCATGGGCAAGCATTGGCTCTCTGTACATTATTTTTCTCTATCTTGCTAAGAAGTTGCTGGGATTAATAAAACCAACCTGCGCACTCACATTTCTCATAGCGTGGCGTCCTCCGCAGCGCTGACTGTAGCACGTACAGCGCTCTCAGTACATACAGTACATACAATTAATATAATTGTGTGCTACTCAAGCAGTACACCAAGTCAACACATAACAATAAATTATAATAGTGTGCCTTCATTGTTCTTTTATTCAAAATTCAATTTCAATTCTTTATACATTATTTTTACACTTGTTATTTTGGATTATTTAATATGAGTTTTTGTACACTGACAAGCGGAAGGTGGCAATAAGCCACTTTCTCTAATTAACCATCTACCAGGCCTATAAATATGAAACCGGAATTTTTGTATAGAAAATACACGTTTATTGTATGAAAATGATAAAAAATATTTTATTCGAAGTATTGCCCATCGCTAGCTATACATTTTTCCCACCTGTCTGACAATTTGTAGATGCCACGACAAAAAAACTGTTGCTCTTTTGAGGCAAACCAGTCATCGAGCCATTTTCGTACATTTTCGTAAGTAGTAAAGCGCTGCTCAGCAAGTGCGTGTCTCATCGATGCAAATAAGTATTAATCGGACGGAGCCAAGTCTGGTGAGTAAGCCGCATGCGAAAGTGTTTCCCAACTAAACGCCTCAATCGTTTCCTTGACCAGTTTTGCTGTGTGTGATGGTGCATTATCATGAAGCAGAATCACTTTGTGTTGCCTTTTTTGATATTCTGGTCGTTTTTCACGCAAAACTTGATTCAAATCGATCATTTGTTGTCGGTAGCGTTCAGTATTAACGGTTTCGCCAGGTTTTAGTAGCTCATAATAGATCACACCCTTCTGATCCCACCAAACACAGAGCATTGTCTTCCGTCCATAGCGATTTAGTCGATGGTTCGCCTGGAGTTACCTATGATCTTTTACGCTTCGGATTCTCAAAATATATCCACTTTTCATCGTCAGTCACAATTCGATGGAGAAATGACTTTTTTTTGTACCTGGCGAGCAGCATTTCGCAAGTGGTTTTTCGGTTTTCCTGCTGTCTTTCATTCAGTTCATGTCGAACCCATTTTCCCATCTTCTGGATCTTTCCCATGGCTTTCAAACGTATGGAGACGGCTTCTTGTGTCACATTTAATTGGTCCGCGAGTTGTTGTTGCGTTTGAGCGTCATCCTCATCCAACAATGCTTGCAATTCGCTGTCTTTAAACTTTTTCGGTGGTCTTCCACGTTCTTCGTTTCTCACGTCAAAATCGCCACTTTTGAATTTTTTAAACCACTCAAAGCACTGTGATTTACTAAGAGCATGCTCACCGTAAGCTTCGACAAGCATTCGATGCGATTCTGCAGCAGTTTTCTTCAATTGGTAACAGAAAATCAATGCTGTCCGCAAATCGTAGTTTCTAGGCACAAAATTCGACATGTTCAACGCTATTACAAACTATGCTGTTGTATGAAACTTGTATTGTTGTGAGTTGAAAATCTTTGTCAGAGATGTCAACAAGGAAATGGCGCCAATGACGCGGTTTGACGGTAACTACATTGACAGCTAGGGCCATCTATGGGCAAATTCCGGTTTCATATTTATAGACCTGGTATACCGCCCGAGATGCTCGAAAAAGTGATGGAAAACGCAGCAAAAAGGGCACATTTTGCTTTGGCCAATAAACGCGGCCACTTGATTGATGTTGTATTAAAAAACTAGTCCAAATAAATTGTAAAGGACCAAGTTAAATAAAAATACCTCATATATGGAATTCGGTTGTTTTTTTTTTTAAAGTTATTTAATGTTTACATACCGACATAAAAGATGGCGCACCCTGTACTTTGAGAGAGAATCCCGGACTATGAAGTTTTCCGAGTAAATGATGGTGAATTTCTAAAATAGTTAGGCAACTATTTTGTCGACCCCCCATCTGACATCATCGCATATCCGTAATAATGCGGTTTGTGCGCTAAAGCGCGCTTTATAGCTTGATTGGTATAGATCAAATATAATGTTGGTTACAAATTGCATGATTTGACGATGAACTATCTTCTCAAGTATTTTGTAGAGTTTACATATTTATAAGTGCAGATAAACTCTCATAGGTGATATGAGTAAACTCAAAAAGTCACGAGTAACTGGAGTATCAGCAATAAAGTTAATAAACACCTACCATTCACATGCTGTAGAAGTGTTAAATATGCTGACAAAGAAGGAATTTAGTTCGTTAGGTGTGAAAAAATTGAGGAGCGAGGATTGATGGGATTCAACAAATCCCATATTTGCCTGTTCGCGCCACAATCTCTTAACATCAGTGATACCTTCTAGTTTCTGGAGGTGGTAAACATTTTTAGCATGTGTGAGATCTACAGCAAGCTCATCTCTACATTGTCTATATAAAGCTAATCCTAGAATACTCCTAGAACGCTTTGATTGTTTATAGAGGGGGTTCTTTTGTTTGATGCGTGCTTTGAGGTCATGAGTGTATGATGTAACATAGTTACATGCGCTAACGCGAATTTATATTTCCGATCGGCTAGAGGAGCCGATATTATATATTTCGAGCAGCAAGTACAGCGGACGCTAGGCCGACGAACCCGGACCTAGCGTAAAAACTAGTGTCGTCACGCCTCTGGAATGCGCTCGACGCCGAAAACAGCAGGTCAGCAACCGGCTGGCCTTGCTCGGCGACGAGGGAGAGCGAGGGGGGGGCATGACAACGGTATCGCATAATCGAGCGAATTTGGCAAAATTCAAAAACCGAAGCCACGGATGACGTAGGAGGCACCAGTATGGGGGAAGAGTCTATAAGAGAGCCTGCACCGCAAGGAAGGTTCTCTTTCCGATAGGAACAGTTTTCTTTTTAACAAGTACCGTTACACAAGTTTCGTTCCAGAGTGATAGATGCAGTGAGTTAGACAGGCGAGATAATTAAGAGACCAGGAAGAAACGATTGGTCGATAGAATTAAAGTGGGATATTTCTAGAGATAGTTAGGAATAATAGTTGTAGGATTAAGTGGAGAAAGATAAGCCAAGAATTAAGTGCATCCGAATACGCGAGTAATGTTTAAGGAATAAAATTAAATGGTGTGGTCTTTAAACCTGTGGTATAGACGAGAATCGCAGAATCGTGAGAGTGGAAGAGAGAGAGTGTGGAAGCAGAACAGTAGTGAAAGAGAAAGAAGTGTAAACAGAATTTATACACTCTGTCCAAAGAGCATCTGATGCGTATGGTTGTGTGTGTGGGGCTCACGAGTCAAGACCAATGCATAGGCCTGTAACCGAAGCACAAGACGAGGATACCGAGAATTTGCGCTAGAATAAGAAGAAATAACGTCGAAATAATCACCGGAATTCCCAAATTTCAAGACATCGATGATCGTAAAAATAAGTCTACTGAAGTGAAAAGGAAACGAGAAATAGATTAAGATCAATGGTGAACATTAGATTTAGGAGCATAGGTTAAATCGATACATATTAGCTAGTAGTATATAAGGAAGTAGGATTAAATACGTGCATTTTAGGTCGGCAGTGCAAGCTAGAACCGCCCGATTGGATGAGAGAGAGAGAGAAAGTGTAACGAGAATTAAAAAAAAAGAATTGTACACAGGGTTCATACACTCTGTACAAAGAGCGAGTGCGATGCGAGTGACAGATAGTCTGAGGATGTATGTATACCAAACGAACAGCAATACTGCTACTCGAATAGAATAATAAACCTTTGTAGACACAGAGCATGGATGCATAGAAAATAAAATTATAATCGTGGAAATAATCGCCGAAATTACGAAATTAAATGGTCGAGCTAGAAAAATTCGAGTGACCGTAATTAATAAGTGACATTTTATGAAATTGTTTCTATCTTTAATAAAGCCTCACTGTCAACGACTACGAAGTCTCTATTAATTAGTCATGTGATCGAGCCCGAATTCCCACGATAAATAAAATATATGTGAACGTGAAAAATTACCGTTACAATGAATATCTAATGACGAGACAATAGCGCTGCATAAACTTCCTGGAAACTAATTAATCTCGTCAAATGTTGAACAATTAATACACCTTAGTAATTCATGTAAGTTTGCGTACGAATAGAGAGAATTAAGAAAAGCAATTGCACCGTGGAATCATTTGATCAGGAGCTGTCGCTAACTCAAAATCATAAGACAGTTCAATAAGGTCAATAAGGTCAATAAGGTCAAGAAAGTAATTTTTTAGGTGAATCGATAATGAAGATGTCCAGCGAAGAGTCTGAAGTGGCAGTATGGTGCGTTGCTTCTAAATGAACAATATATAGTCCACGTGAAAAACCATTTAACGAAGAAAAGTAGCTTTGAAATTTGCGCTGCTCAACTCGCAGTTGAGATCACCACTAATTAAATTTTTGTACGCACATAACGATGTATCGTATACACTAAAAAAATCATTAAGAAGCCCTTAGGGTCTTTTGCGAATTGATAAATAACTTTCATCATTCAATCATTACGAATTAATCAATCATTTCCAAGGCGTACTAAATCATCAAAAACTTTAGATCGAAGCCCCGTTTCAGATATAGAAATAATATGATAAAAGTTTGACATGATAAGAGTTCTGACAAGGACAAAGTGGCTCAATTCAGAGTTGGGATTAAATCGAGCAATCGACTGTTCGGGGATCTATCATCTAGATAGAAGCTAGGTCAAGATTATTGATATCGCTGATATTACAGGTGGTTATTGGATTCGGGAGTGAAATGATATTTTCATGGTCAACTTCAGAGACGATATGCATAATAGGAGACCATCCAACCCCAAACATACGAGGTGTGTTAAAAAAATAGCGGAAACTTTATAATTTCACGTGTTGTATTAGTCCGATTTGCGCAATTTTTTCGTTGTTGTGTTAGTAAACTTGTCTGAAAAGTTGCTGTACTATGTTAGCCATATTGGATATTTAGTCTATTGTCAGCTGTCAAAAAGGTCACATGTGTTTTGGTAGGATCGGCGATTTTGAAAATGGATCAGAGAATTTGTATTGCATTTTGCTATAAATTTTAGAAATGTAAAATAGCTTTTCGTGAGTCTGCTATAACTAAAAGAAGGGTTTACGAAAGGTATAAGCCAAGGTATAAGGTATAATTCCAAGATGGTCATGAAGACGTTGAAGACGACAAGGGCCTAGACGTCCCAGCACATGACAAACGGATGAAAACGTGGAAAAAGTGAAAGAAACGATTATGAATGATCGCTGAATCACAATCAGAGAAGTAGCTGATGATGCTGGCATATCAATTGGTTCATGCCACACATTTTTTTCGGAGTTTTTGGATAGGAAACATGTGGCAGCAAAATTTGTTTCAAAATTGTTGAATTTCGAACAAGAACAGCGGCGAACGAAAGTTGCTCAGGAGTCGTTAGATAAAGTCAACAACGATGCAGAACTACCGAAACGTGTCATAACAGGTGATGATACATGGGTTTACGGATATGATGTCGAAACTAAGGCTCAATCGTCCCAGTGAAGGGACGCATTCTCGATTGCTATGACCCAAAAAAGCTCGACAAGTGCAGTCGAATGTGAAGGTTATGCTCACTGTCTTCTTCGATTGTAACGGCATAGTGCACCATGAGTTCTTGCCACAAAATGAAAGTTGCTCAGGAGTCGTTAGATAAAGTCAACAACGATGCAGAACTACCGAAACGTATCATAACAGGTGATGATACATGGGTTTACGGATATGATGTCGAAACTAAGGCTCAATCGTCCCAGTGAAGGGACGCATTCTCGATTGCTATGACCGAAAAAAGCTCGACAAGTGCAGTCGAATGTGAAGGTTATGCTCACTGTCTTCTTCGATTGTAACGGCATAGTGCACCATGAGTTCTTGGCACAAAGTCAAACGGTTAATAAGGAGTACTACTTACAAGTACAAGGCCGTTTGCGTCAAGCAATCCGTAAAAAAGCCCGGATTTGTGGCGAAACAATTCATGTTTTTTGCACTACGATAATGCGCCTGCTTACACTTCATTGCTTGTTCGTGATTTTTTGGCCAAAAACATTGTAATGATACCCCAGCCTCCATATTCGCGAGACATGGCGCCGTGTGACTTTTTTCTATTCCCAAAAATAAAGAGAACCGTTTTGTAAGCATAGATGAAATTTAAATTTAAATTTAAATTAAATTAAAAACGCATCGCTGAGAGAGCTAAAAGCTATCCCAAAGAACGAGTTCCAGAAGTGTTTCGGAAAAGGCGTTGGTATAAGTGTATAATATCTAATGGGGACTATTTTTGAAAGGATATTATTGTTGTAGACGAATAAATAAAATTCTTTCCAAAAAACGAAAATTTCCGTTATTTTTTTAACACACCTCGTATTTGTATCCGCATCTGGCCACCTTAGCTTTTGCTTATCGTAGGAGCATTTACCATAGATCCTTGATATTCGCTAATAGCGCCAATGGATTTTCTTCATAAGTTACGAATATTGAGTACATCAGAAATGAAATAAGGTATGCCAAGGGCTTCAGAAACTTTTTGGACCATTATATGTGAGTTGTCTGTTCCCGACGAAGGAAATTCGGCATGAGTGCTACGCGATTCAATTACCCGTAAACTATTAGATAGCGCAGATAGTTCACTCTTCAGATCACAATTATTATTAGCAAGAGTAGCAGAACACAAGATCATCGGCACGATCATCGGCACAGACAAGATCATCATTTGTTTCAAGCGTAGAGATACGGTTAGACATTGCCTCATGAGGCAAACTGAGATCAGAAACATCGCTCGTATTTCTGCGATATTTTGCTTAACTCCGGTCAGCGTATTTTCGATTGACGCTCATTTAACGTCAATTGAATTTTGCAAGCATTGAATAGAGTCAGAAGAGGTTTTGGTATGTCGCAAGAGACCCATTAGGTCCTCAAAAATCACACGATCCGAAGGCACATTGATGATTTGAGAGTCTATTGATAATATCCGTTCGGTGACAAAGGTCGGGTAAGAATTTGCGGCTGATGGATAAAATGGCGAGTGATGGTGATCGGATCTATCTGGCAAAGCTTAAGGCGTGCGCAGCGTCAAAGAGGAGCGGAGTGAGATACTTTCATCACATCGAAACAAAGGAAAGTTTTGAACTACCCAAACATCCCACGCAAAATTGTTTTAGCACACGCGATTTGAAAGGTTTCGCCACATTCTCATTGGCAAGTGACAGTTTCACTCCCTTTACTTAGCAATCGATTACAAAGACACGGTGCCACCATTATCCGAGTTGGTTGCAGCAATTTCGCACGATAATTGAAGCAGATTATGGCGCATAAACGAAATTCCGCAAAAAAAGTTCAATGTTCTACGATCACACTCAAAACCAACAGCTGATGTAAAAATATATATGTACAGTGCTCGAGTGTCGGTGCGTATAGAATGTATAGATAATAGATATGTTAGTCATAACACTCACACTAGTACATACCACCTTGATCAAAAAGTTTTAGGACTTTATTCATAAATTCGAAAACACAAATTTATTTATTAAAATTGATATGGTCGCCTTCAAAATACTCCGCTCGACTGCAACACACTTACGCCAGCGCTTGATCCAATCCTCAAAACACCGCTGGTATTCAATTTTCGGTATGTCCATCCGAGCCGTCTTCGAATTTTTCACGACATCCTCTTGGGTGCTGTAACGCGTTTCGCGAAGCGGTTTTTTAAGTCAGTTGAGCAAGAAAAAGTCGCAGGGAGACAGATCAGGTGAATTTGAAGGCGGCTGGATAGTATTCGTGTTGTGTTTGGTCAAAAACTCACGGATAAGGATCGCATTGTGCGACGGTGCGTTATCGTGGTGCAAAATACACGAGTTGTTTTCCCACAAATCCGGTCTTGTCCTGTCCGGTCAAATCCAAACTGCTTCACGCAAACGTCTTATAACGACTAAATGATACTCTTTGTTGACTGTTTGTTTTTCTGGCAATAATTCATGATGCACAACACCGTTGTAATCCATGAAAACCGTGAGCATCACCTTATTTATTTTACTTAAAACGACGTGGTTTTTTCGGTCTCGGCTCCTTCGGGGCACGCCATTCACTCGCTTGATGTCTGGATTGCGTGTCATGCTAATTAATCCACGTCTCGTCTCCACTGATGATCCGTTTGATAAATGTTGGTTCGGATTCCGCCTTGCAAATCATGTCTTTCGCGATTTCAACGCGGTCCTTTTTTTGCATGAAATTGAGGTCTTTCGGAACCAGTTTTGCAGCGACATGTCTGAGGCCTAAATTACTGACCAAAATGTCTTGAGCGGATCCATAAGCGATGTTCAAGTCCTCTGCCAGCTCTCTGATGATCAATTTGCGGTTTTCGGCCGACATTTCTTTGATTTTATCGATGTTTTCATCGGTTTTCGACGTCGACGGCCTGCCACTGCGTTCGTCATCCTCGACCGACTCACGGCCATTTCTGAAGCGTTCGTGCCACCGAAAAACGTTTGATCTCCAAAGAGTATCAAAACACTTCTCCAACATTTCCAAGGTCTGCGGACTGTTAAATCCGTTTTCACACAAAATTTAATGCAAACTCGTTGATGCACAGTTGATGCCATTTTCAAACTTGTAAAAAATCGAAAGCACGTACAAAAGTAGATCTACTCAGTACCGCGTAAATTTTACCAATGTCAAACTATGACACTGAATTTAGAGGGAAGTGTCAATGATAGATGTGGTAATCTAACAAAAAAAAATTCCAATCGGGTGACTGACAGCGCTACATGGTGGCCGGTCCGAAAACTTTTTGATCAAGGTAGTAATTCTCAGGTCAACTAGAAATACTCGTATGATACAATAAAGTCTTACAGATAGAGAGTATATACACGGATACAATGCAAATTAAAGAGATCACGTACGTTGGCCTTCATTATTTATACATAAACACAAGCAGGCGTAAGAGAGCACACACTACCCGTCTTATAAATATACAACCAACACGCATACACACTGATATCAACAATTAATGTAGTCAAAACCGAAACGTGTGGTGCTGTAGAACGTCGTATGTATAGCACCAGGTATATAGATAACACGTCGACACAATGCGCACAAGATCGACGCAGAGACGAGTTAACGACCCCGCGTGACGCGACGAAAATGTTACACATAAAGCACAAGCGGCATTAAAAAGAAAATAACCGATAATTGATCTGATATCAATACACGGTTCACAGCTTCTTTGCTACTGGTAGATAATGCTCATAGAATACTTATGCATCATAGTGGCAGAAAAACGGATCTCTCATCCGGTAGATATCTGTACAATAAGACAGAGCAATATCGCACACATCAAGATCCAAAGAGAGAAAGAGAGAGTCTGATAAAAATTTCACGATAACAAAGCTCCCTCTATGAAACAAAAAATAATATATTTTTAGTTTTATTTTAAGTAATAGAAATATCTGTTGTTCAACGTACTTCACTCCTTTTGTTGGGGTCCCAGCGTTCTCTCTCTAAAACTGCATTTACGAGGGTGGTTTGAAAAGTCCGTGCAAAGTCAGAGAGAGGGCACTACTGCTGCCTATCGAAGTTATTTTCAGTTAGTAGCATCTCTTGGAAGAACACCCTGGTGGAAAAAATTTCTCATATTTTCTCAGATAATTTCTCATAATTTCTCATGTATTTCTCAGATAACTCTGGGAATTGGAACAAAACTGAGAAATCATGAAAGAATTAACATTGTGATTTTTCTCATATTTTTTCACATTTTCTCATATTTTTCCATGTTTTTCATAATTTTTTATTCGTCTCAGATTTTTTCATATTTCTCAAGTTCTCCATTATTTCTCATTTTTTCCATAATTTCTCATATTCTCAGGTTTTTTCATATTTTCCCAGCTTCTTTCAATCTATTACTCGTATTATTTCAATATTGAATTTTAGTTTATAGGTTTTTAAGGGTGAAGTTCTACATACTATCTACATCAATAGGTAAAAATAATCACATAAAAATATCCAGACTGACAATTCGAACGATATATATATTTATATTATAAAATACAAGTATTTTTTTTATCAACAATAATAAATATTTCAATAACATATATTAGTGAAGAAACATACATGATATAATGAAGAAAGGAAAAAGTCTTGATTTCTCAAAAAGTCTTGTTTTTGTTATTTTTACGAAGACAGTTCTTATCAGTTTTAATACTCATTTTCTTATCTTTTTTTGTTTTCGACGATTTCTTCCGTTTTCCGTCTGTTGGAAATATTGTCTTCAATTTTTGATCATCTGATGAATCATTCAAAGGTTCCGAATTATCTTGCTTTGATTCATTATTAGCACTACTAGTGTCATTTTTAAACAAACATTTCCGGGCCCGATCGATGGCTTGACCAAAATAGCAGTTTGCTTTTTCGATGTGATGCTGGAGAGCTTTATCGGCATAACCGTTTTTTTCCAACCATTTTGTGTAGCAATCCAGTATCGCACTTTTTTTCTCCGGAGTTAAAACTATTCTTGATAGATGTCTCGTGCTTCTTCGCACAATTCGATTGGCAAGTTCATCATCGTTCCAGGTTGCATGACACATAATATTTATGTAACTACTCGGTCCGCAGCAACGATCAGCGTCAACAAAAGCTATTTTTCGAACCCAAACATTATACCCGATATGAACATTACCATATCTCTCTATCCCAATCTCTACATCAGTTTCACCTAGAACCAAAAAATAAAAATAAATGAATAAAGGAAAAAAATAGTGAAGTGCCACAAGGATTTCCCAGTGAACAAAACATTACATGCAAGATACAAGCTTCTACTCAACAATCTAAAAGTCATATATCAGGCACATTACGTATTTTCAATATTGAGTCGAAAATTGGAACTTATATGCAACGTTGTGAATACTTGGCTGGAATAAAACATTTTTATGTGTATAATAAAAATATTTATCTTGTATATTTTTTACCTGTTTCTGACGATGACTTTTGATATTGCCCTTTCCACTTTTCTGCGTTTTTTTTGTGTTTCATTCATTTCGTCTTCCATTACTTTTAATTTTTCTTTATAAGATTGTATCTCTTTTTCTTTTTCATATAATTTTTTTTTGTAGAATTCAATGTCTTCATTATTATTATTAGTTTTTCAGAGTGCAGATGACGAATTCTTCTGCCAATTGATATCGGCTAAATATTCATCCTCATCCGAAGTATCAATTTTTACTGGATTGTTCACTTCCACTGTCAAGTCGTCATATATCTGTAAGCAGTGGAATGTTGAAGTAATCATTCACAACAATAATATAAATAAATTTTCATTTTCTATTGAAGCACTTACCGGAGGAGTTTCCGTTTCCGATTCGTCATAATCATGAATATCGTTGTTCTGGCTCAGATATGATTGCAAAATATGATGGTTTGTTGCATTTCGATTTTTTATTTTGTTTTGTTTTGTATCCTGCAATGGTGGCAAAAACAGAATTAGGGATCACACATATTCACTTTATTCACGTCTGTATTTTCTTAAGGCATAAGCAGTCAATACATAAATAATTTTACTTTATATATTGATTGCATATGTCTTACTGCTTATAAAGGGTGGTTAAATTGTAAGGGCCGATGTTGAATGTGAACCACACCTAAACGTCAAGTTTTTTTCTGCATTTCATTTGACATTTCTCAATTTCAGACTAACTCAATTTGAACCATGGAAAGATACACAATCGAGCAACGCGTTAAAGTTATTCAGGCTTATTATGAAAATGGGCGTTCAAATCAAAATGCATATCGTGCACTTCGTGATTTTTTCGGTCAATTTAATCGTCCAAATGTGCGTACAATCAGAAAAATCGTGCAAAAATTTGAGCAAACCGGGTCTGTAGGAGATATTAAAACACCAGTGCATGCTCGTACAGCTCGTACTGCAGAAAATATTGCTGCTATTCGCGATAGTGTGGCTGAAGAGCCGTCCACCTCAACTCGTCGTCGTGCCCAACAATTGCACCTCTCACGCTCGTCGTTGATGAACATTATGCATAAAGACTTGCATTTACACGCTTATAAGGTGCAATTGACTCAAGAATTAAAGCCTCTTGACCATTCCAAACGTCGTCAATGGTCAGAATGGTGGCAAGAAATGGCAACAGTGGATGATCAATTTTCGAAGAAAATCATCTTTAGTGATGAGGCACATTTTCACCTCAGTAGATTCGTCAATAAGCAGAATTGCCGCATTTGGGCGAATCATAATCCAAGAGTGATTGTCGAAAAACCAATGCACCCACAAAGAGTGACTGTTTGGTGCGGTTTATGGGCTGGCGGCATCATCGGGCCGTATTTTTTCCAAAATGAGGCCGGTCAGGCAATTACTGTGAATGGTGTTCGCTATCGTGAGATGATAACGAACTTTTTATGGCCCGAATTGGAAGATATGGATGTGGGCGATATGTGGTTTCAACAGGACGGTGCCACTTGCCACACAGCTAACGAAACAATGGCTCTTTTGCGCGACAAATTCAATGGCCGTGTTATCTCACGTGGTGGCGATGTCAATTGGCCGCCAAGATCATGTGATTTGACACCGTTGGACTTCTTTCTTTGGGGTTATTTGAAAGAAAAGATGTACGTCGATAAGCCAGCAACAATTCAAGAGCTAAAGGATGAGATAATTCGGCACATTAACGGCATAGAACCATTATTATGCCTAAGCGTCATCGAAAATTTGGACCATCGGATGGAGGTGTGCCGCCGAGGTCGCGGCGGCCATTTGGCCGATATTTTGTTCCATACATAATTGAACCATACCATATTATCATAATAAAAAGAATTGACAATAATTTCCTAAATAATTTGTGTTTTATTCAAAATCAACAACGGCCCTTCAAATTTAACCACCCTTTATATTAACGAAATTTATACCTTTTTTTTTTTTTGTGGTTCATCTTCATCAGTTCCATCTGTGAAATTATTTATTTCTGAATCGTTGAATTTCGGGTGTCGCAGTCTTTTTTTATTGATCAAATGCTTCAACTGATTAGATGTATCTGTAGAAAACGTGAAAGTATTTACCAAATAACAAACTTATTGTAATAAATGTCATCAGTACTTTTGTTTCACGTAAAATAGTTACCTGCTGTTAAGAGTACGGAAATTTTCTTAACATTGCCGTTTGCATTCATAACCTTGTATAATTTTTTTGGACGTTCAGCTTCATTAGTGGCTAAATATTTATCACTATCGAAGTTTCTTATGGTATTACTCTTAATTATATCACATTTTTTATTTTTGGGATCAAAAATGTAAGCGTACATAGTGAAAGTTTTTCACAAAACTTAATTTTGTAACACACAAAGAACAAATGTAGTGTATGATCACTAGTGGCGACGAATCGATGTTTTTTACATTTTGTTGCGAATCGACTTCTATTATCTGTTGCGTAAGGTAACTTTAATCTTTATTTTAATCGTGACTTCGTACTCGAGAACTACTTTTTACTCGGTACCACGTGTGGCGTCTTGGGAACAAAGGGATCAGCGTTGAACCACGAGGCGCATATGACCGCTCTCGTGAGGGGTTGCTACCCGACTCCCTTCTCGGCGTTCGGCGTTCGTCCCGCCGGCAGTGGTAAGCGCGGGCTCGCGCATGCGTTCCTTGTTCGCGCCTTGTCGTTTTTTCCTCGTCTGTTTGCGTCGTATTCGGCCTACGTGCCAAAATATCGTGGTTCACGACAATTTAAAACATTAATTGGCACTCCTGATAATCTAGCTGCTCCTTAACTGGGATTTCAATTTGTTACAGTGTTCGCAAGATCGCATAGATAGGTTAATCAAACTGTGCTTAAATATATATAAACATATATATATATATAAATATATATACCAACCCATTCTTAATATATATATATATATATGTGTGTGTGTGATAATAATATCGTTTTTGAGGTTATGAGAACTTTGAATTTAACGAGTAGTTGTAGGTTTATTTTGGAAGAACACACGAAAATCGTGATATTTCAATTTCGACATGCCTCCTGTAAAATATAAACAATATTTACGACATAATAGTTTGCGTGAAGTACCACGAACAACGGCATACCGTCGAAAGAAATCATTGAACAACAATGTAAGTTGGATATCTTTTCTTATGTATTTCTGACTTGACCGCAATATCTTAAACAATATTCAATTCCTAAAATTCAACAAACATAAATTACTGGAAGTAGAGATTGGTTAATAAATTATTTATAAGAATGAAGTGATTTGACGTTTTCCATCATTTATTCGGAATTTCCTCTGCAGGTTGATGATGCTGCAGTTGAATTGGTTTCTGATCCACAACTACATTTACTGACATGTCGAAATCAAAATAATACTCAGGTAAAAATATAATTATTAAAATTACATAATATATTATCTCCATGATATATATTTGTACTTGCTCAGTGAACGTACACTGTTACACTTAACGTTGTGTTCATTTAGGTTTCAGAATAAAAATAAAAAAATAGTTATAATGGAAAAAATTTTTTATGTGCAGCTTTTTAATACCATTGACGCTTCCTCAGACATATAGTGTGATATGCATACACGTATCGAGAATGACTGTTTGGAATCCAGTGCTTCTCCATCGCCTTATTCTGGAAGAACCCGAGATGAACCTCTAAGTGGAAATGAATGCGAGGTATAATTAAAATTACTCTCTGCTTATGACATTTATACTTCTTATCAATAATATGTATATTATTTATAGGTTGATTTGTTGATTCGCAAAGATTCTTTTATTGCACCGAGTTCACCAGATTCCGATGAGAGCTATATGATACTACACGAGGATGAAGAAACATACTGCTCAGAAGATAATGTAAAATTTACTCCACCGTTTTTTAAATATCATTGTGGCTTTTTCATTAATTTTGTTCTTTTACATTTGTTGCAGATTAGTATTTCGACTGCGCACGATTATCATGACACCCCTGCCATCGTCAGTGAAGATGACGAATTCATTGATTCGAGAAATGTAAACGATGTATCATATAACGATGAGGACTATAATGATCATTACTTAAAGAAAGAGCTATGTGACTATACATCGATAAACAAAGGAGAAGTAATATTGATGTGTATGATGTTAGCATTGAGACATTCATTAAATTGGGTTACAATTATGAATGTTTTGAAAATGATAAATATCATGTTTGACGAGAAGGTAATCGCCGAAACAAAACATTTCATTCAAAAATATTTTCCAGTGGACACTTTTTCTGCTGTAAATCATTTGTATTGTCCTGAGTGCTATCAGTACTTAGGAAGACGTGATAATGTGAAAAACTATTGTCTGCCAATGTGGCCATCGAAGTGATCTTTCAGAATTACCATTCTTCGTACAATTCGATTTGGAAAAACAATTTCGACAATTATTAGAAAATCGTGCGATATGGAAATATTTGCCCTATCGATTCTGTCGGCGAAAACAACACCCTAACTCGTTAGAAGATATTTACGATGGAGCTCATTATAAACGTATTCAGTTGTTAAGAGAACAATGGAATTTTTCTTACGTTTTCAACACTGATGGTTGCCAAGCAGCAAATAGCTCTAAAACAACAATATGGCCAATTTTCGCAATGATGAATGAATTACCTCCAGAAATTCGACGGAAACACATTATCCCTGTTGGTATCTGGGTAGATAAACGTCAACCTGATATGAATGTTTTTATGGAACGATTTGTTCACGAAGCAAATCACCTTTCAACAGTGGGATTGACTTGGAAGAAAAACAATCATTCTATTCACTCATTCATTATTCCACTGGTTTGTACCGTTGATTCACCTGCGAGATGTAAAATTCTCAATTTTAAGCAATACAATGGTATATATGGGTGCACTATGTGTCTCCATCCAACTGAATACATAAATAATGTTCGGAAATATCCGATTCTCGTAAAACCTCCATCTCTCAGAACCGATGAAAACATTAAATTAGCTATGGTGAAAGCACACAGAGATGGAAAAGTAATTGATGGAGTTAAAGGACCGTCATGCTTGATGAATTTGCAATATTTTGATTTAGTTGAAGGCATGCCACCGGATTATATGCACGCCGTTCTTTTAGGCGTAACTCGACAAACGACTGAAATGTTTTTAACTTTTGTTAATCATGAATGTTATATCGGAAGTCCAAACAATTTACAAATAATGAATTCTCGATTATCTTCTATTTTTACACCTAAGATAATCACAAGGACAACACGACCTTTAGAAGAACGAAGCCTATGGCACGCATCAGAGTTTCGCTCTTGGTTAATTTTCTACTCAGTACCTGTTTTGACAGGGATATTACCATGAAAATTTTTTAACCATTGGGTATTATTTGTCAAGGCGCTCCATATTTTTTTAGAAGAATCTATTTCGAATGAATTATTGAATGAAGCAGAAACTTTACTGATAAAATTCGTTATTCAATTTCAAGAATTGTATGGAAAAAGCGCGATGACTTATAATGTCCATTTGCTGCTTCACTTGAGCAGAAGTATCCGTAATTTTGGACCTCTGTGGACACAAAATACGTTTGTATTTGAAAACGAAAATAGGTTACTGTTAAAACACAAGCAGAGTCCTGCACATCTCATACCGCAGCTTACTAAAAGAATATTACTATTCCAGACAATTAAGAAACTTTCGCATTCTATAATAAGTCAATATAGTGTTAAAAAATTTGTCGATAACATATTGCATAAGCGATTGAGATATTTTGTTGAAACTGGGAATTCTGTCCTTATTGGAAATGGAAAAAAATACGTTTTGAGTATAGAGGAATTGGTTATATGTCCCGATGTCAACAACAATTGCTTATCTTTTGAAAAAATTATTGTTGGTGGTATCCGTTACACTACAAAAGGCTATCATGTGCGCTATTGTAAACAATCAAATAATTCAGTTGTGGAATTGAAAAATGGGAAAATAGGTTTCATAGAGAACATTTGCCGAATTTCCAATAATGAAAAATGTGAAATTGCTATTTTTTTAAGAATGTTAAAATTACAGCAAATGCAAAGTTCCAATAACCATGAATCCGTAACACATATTAGAAAATGTCATGAATATCCCAACAATCTTGTAAAATGTCAAGCCATCGATTTGGGAAAACCTTGTATTTTCATGAATTTCGAGAAAAAACAATATATAGCGAAAATTCCATATGGTTGTTTGCATGATTAAGACTTCGTGTGTATGATGAAGCGAATGCCATCATGAATTGTTAAATTTTCACGTCTTTCTAGTAATAAGTTGATATTTTTAAAGTAATATTGTCTAAATTGCAAGAAAACGCAAGATCTGTACATGCCATTGTATAAATATGAAAGATAATCTTGCGATTTTGTGCAATTGATGCCACTAAAAGTTGAATTCTGTTTTCTAATGTTCTAGCTTGTATTATCGTGGATGTGTTCTTGAATACAAATTAAATATTTTATCTTAAACATATACTTGTTTTATATGTTTACTACTTTCTACCGTTTCCCGGAATTTAGAAAATAAAACAAAGGATTTTAATTAAAATGAGAAAATATGAGAAATGCTGAAAAAAGGTAAGAAATTTCTTATATGTCTCTGATCTTCTATTTGTCATCTTTGGTTAATAATAATGACCAGAGATGATCTAAGAAAATATGAGAAATGCTGAAAAAAGGTAAGAAATTTCTCATATTTCTCTGATCTTCTATTTGTCATCTTTGGTTATTAATAATGACCAGAGATGATCTAAGAAAATATGAGAAAATTGAGAAACCTGAAAAAATATGAGAAATGAGTTGAACATGAGAATTTTGAGAATCTAAAAATCATACGAAAAAATGAGAAAGTATGGGAAACATGAGAAAAATGAAAAAATATGAGAAATCCTGAGAAATTTCTCATCTTTTCTTACATTTTCTCACATTTCCTCAGGTTTCTCAGATTTAATCCGGTATTATTTCCACCAGGGCACACACCAAGTTTCAGCCAGATCGGTTTACTTCTTTGTGTTTGGCGTTCGTTTGAATCGAAGAAGTCGAAAGGTTTTCAAAACATGGACGAAAAAGAATTTCGCGTGTTAATTAAACATTACTTTATGAAAGGAAAATCGCCTCAGGAGACTAAAGAGAAGCTTGATAAACATTATGGTGACTCTACACCTTCAATTAGAACAGTTTATGAGTGGTTTCAAAATTTTCGGAGTGGCCATATAGACACAAGTGACGCTGAACGTTCTGGACGCCCTGTTTCGGCCACTACTCCAGAAATCATTGATAAAATCCATGATATGGTGATGGATGATAGAAGAGTGAAGGTGCGTGAGATTGCTAGAGCTGTGAGCATCTCGAATGAACGGGTACATAATATTTTGCACCAACCTTTGGGCATGAAAAAGTTATCCGCAAGATGGGTGCCGCGATTGCTCACGATTGATCAAAAACGAAATCGTGTGAGGTGCTACATGGACGGTTTGCAGCTGTTGCATCGGAATCCGCAGGACTTTAAGCGTCGTTTCGTGACTGTGGATGAAACATGGATACACCACTACACTCCTGAGACCAAATAACAGTCCAAACAGTGGGTTGGCAAGGGGGAATCTGCACCAAAAAAGGCGAAGACTGTTCCTTCGGCCGGGAAGGTTATGGCAACTGTCTTTTGGGATTCGCAAGGAATAATCTTCATTGATTATTTGGAAAAGGGTAACACTATTACAGGCGCATATTATTCATCGTTGTTGGACCGTTTGCGAATCGAGCTGCAAGAAAAACGTCCACGATTGGCCCACAAAAAAGTCCTTTTCCATCACGATAACGCACCAGCTCAAACCTCAGCAGTTGTGGCCGCAAAACTGATGGAAGTAGGGTTCCAACTCATTCCACATCCCCCCTATTCTCCAAATTTGGCTCCCTTGGACTATTACTTGTTCCCCAACATGAAGAAATAGCTGGCGGGAAAAAGATTTTACTCAAACGAGGAGGTGATTGCAGAAACGAATGCCTATTTGACAGACTTGGACAAATCCTATTATTCGGAAGGGATCAACAAACTATAGCATCGCTGGACGAAGTGTATTAGTCTAAAAGGAGATTATGTTGAAAAATAAAAATGATCTATCTTAAAAAATTAAGCAGTTTTCATTTTTGCACGGACTTTTCAAACCGCCCTCGTATACCATCATATCCCATTTTTAGTATATCCGTAAGGCCCACCTGCAAGATGTTATTATTAATGGAAGATAATATTCAAGACTATAAAGATTGCGACATTAGAATTATGAAAAAACAAACATCGTATTGGAAGCAACTCGAGTACACTAAAGGATAGTTATTCTCCCTCCCAGGAACTGATAAAGTTAGCCTCACCTGCGCCTACGAAACTCGAACCATAGAATTATCAGGAAAAGGAATTTAAAAATTAAGATCAGGATGCATAGCACGCACCGATTACGTAACAATTATTGAACTCTGAAACCCAAAAATAAATGTTGATCGCGAGTATTTATCATTAACCTCACTAAACATCACAGAGTTAATGCCCACTATAATAAACTACCAGCCCCAGTAAGTTATCGATATAGCAGGAGCACGGACTCCAAGTAGTTACCAAGTTACCAGCGGGCCGAACCACCCCCTTTGGATATTTGGTTTAGCGAAGTTATTGGATTGTTCGGAAAGTAATTTCGTTTTTTTTTTATAAAAATGAAAGACGATTTTCTTATGGTGAATTAATATTTTATTCAATCCAATATTGTCCATTCTGATCCAATACCTTTTGCCATCTTTCTGGCAGTAGCATGATTCCACGCTCATAAAATGTTTGTTCTTTGCTGGCAAAAAACTGATCCAAGTGACTTTTGACCTCCTCATTTGAATTACACGTTTTACCGTCTAAAAATTTTTGAAGAGACTGGAACAGATGATAATCTGAAGGTGCCACGTCTGGAGAGTATGGTGGGTGTGGCACTATATCCCATCCAAGCTCTAACATTTTTTTCCGAGTGGTCAAACTTGTATGTGGTCTCGCATTATTTTATTGGTACACTATACCTTTCCTATTGACCAATCCTGGCCTTTTTTCTTTAAGTGAATCATTCAATTTGTCCAACTGATGAGAGTACACGTCAGAATTGATCGTTCTGTTGCTCGGTAGAAGCTCAAAATAAATGATTCCTTTGAAATCCCACCAAACAGAAAGCATAACCTTTTTTGATGAATATTGGCTTTCGAATTGCTTTGAACCGGTTCATCGTTTCTACTCCAGGATCTTTTGCGCTTAACATTGTTGTAGACAACCCATTTCTTGTCCCCAGTGATGATACGCTTCAAAAATGTATCATTTTCTTGGCGTTTGAGAAGCATATCACAAACGTCAATGCGGTGGCACAAATTTTTTTCCGTAAGAAGATAAACCCATATGTCGAGCTTTGAGGTTAAACCTAGCCGTTTCAAATGATCATGACCGGTTGAATTCGATAAATTTAATTTCTCAGCGATCTCACGAGTTGTTATTCGCCGGTTTGCATCAATTAATGCCTTTATTGCGTTTTCATCAGCTTCAACTGTCCTTCCAGAACGTTGTGCATCTTCGAGATAAAAATTGCCGGATCGAAATTTTGCAAACCAGTTTTGGCACTGGCGCTCACTTACCACATCTTCCCTATACACATCGGATAATTGTTTTCTTGCTTGAACAGAATTTTTACCTTTTCTATAGTAAAAAAGTAAAATATGCCGAAAATGCTGTTTTTCAGTTTCCATATTTAAAAAGGTATCAACCAAAAACTACTGTGCAGAATCAATTGAATTTTTTCACAAGCAAGCCTTGCTAGTTGGTTGTGAAAAAAAAGTCTTCTGTTGGGAAAAAACGAAATTACTTTCCGAACGACCCAATATATATAACAAACACTCGCGCCCACGACTTAGCACACAAATATTCCCTCCCACGGAAACCAATGACACTTATAACAGTCCCCTTCAGCCGCGACCTATTCCGTTGATGCCTAGTTGGCCGGGAAATTTGACGGGTAGTCCAAGTCCCTGTGTGGCACCAAGTCCCCGCCTTCCTCCCCTCACCGCTTCAAATAGCCAGCTCAGCCAGACTGATAATATCCTCCAAGAAGGGCCGGTGGACCCACTACCTATGGAAATTTCGGTCTTTTTGACCCCTCCTACTGTTTAAAGGAAGAAAAAGAGAGTGAAAGAAGGAAAACAACAGGTCCCTAATCTGTAGAGGGGTCTACGTATATACATATATTCTTTTGAAAGAAAAGGTATCGCAATAATCTACTAATACTATTTTTATTTTTTTTGTGTGTGTGCACACTTATCTACAGTACTTCGAGTTTAAGAAATATTTTGTATGAATTTTGCACAATAGTTTCATTGAATACATTTTTTTGTCTATTCTTTTTCTTTAAAAAAAAAAAATCAAAATAATAGATATATAAACGAATGATTTTTTTAAAATGATAATAATAATGATAATAATAATAGTAGTAGTAATAATGATAATAAAAATATAAATATAAATATAAATATAAGACGGTAAAAAAGAAGGAAGAAACACTAGTAGGAATAAAAATAGTTTTCATTTTATTCTTAAAACTAGATTTTTACAAAAAAAAAGAGATGCATCTTTGTTTCTTTATTATTTTTTTTGGTTTTTTTTTGTTTGTTCTTTCATCTATAAAGTGAAAGTGGGAGTCGGACCGGCCGGAAGGTTGTCGGGTCGAAATCCGGATCGCCCCAGAAATCGAGCTCTTCCTGAGACACGATGATGACGGGTTCTAAAAAAAAGGAGGAAACAGGAAGAAAAAAAATTAAATTTTCCGAAGGGGCAATGACAATTTGAACAAGAATATTAGAAAACTCACCCAAGCATCGCCTCCGCACCTGGCGATGTGAATCCTCCTCGTCATTCCCTCCCCCTCCCAACTCTTCCCTGGACCGTTTGTTTCCTTGGACACGTTCCGGAAGTTTATGAGGCACCGGATCTGCTAAAGAAAAGAAAAAAAAAACATATATATAATCAATATTATAGAAATCCATAGAAAATAGTCAAATGAATACAGTAATAAATATACACAATAGATATCCAATAAGAAAAGTGCCTGCATTGAACGAAATTTACTAATAATAACAAAGTATAAAAATATATTATTACCAGGGTTTTTGAGTGACACTGCGAAAGCTGACATTCTCTCCGTCAGAGTACGAACTTTGAGCGAGGTAGCTGCCATGGTGTATGGAAAAAAAATGACTACAGCCGTACTGTGGAGTCTTGTAGTGGCAATTTTCCATCCCATCCCGGTTACGGGCCTGATTGGTTATGACTGTAGAGGGGCTGGGACTAACATCACCACTTTGTCACTACTAGAGGTGGGTGAGTGTGACATCCCTCAACAAGAAGTAAACGTAACAAAAAAATACATTCAACTATTGCAAATTAACCAATATGGGTCCAGCCACGTAATGCAGTGTAAAATAGAAATTTACAGAGAAATTCGAAGATGTGGGATGTTTTCACATACTATGGATGTACCTAATGGGGTGTATTCATATGTAGATGTAATTGCTCACAATTGCCGCCAAATGCACCGCGATGGAACTATAAAAATAGGAAAAACAGAAATTGCTGGAATTTCTCGAAATTTTTCCACCACTCGACCAATATTTATCACAGGTGATTTAGGACCTGATGGTAAGTGTCTCGGCGTGTACTTTTCGGACCCCTATGGCAATTGGGAAAACGTTATAATAAAAGGAACTGTAAAAATAACATTGTGAGACTATACAGCAGAAGTAAACGTAGAGGCAAATAAAGTACACTTACGTTCAGGTACCAGTTGTGAATTAAATACAGGCCAATGTTCGGATATAGACGACGGAGACACTTTTTGGGAGCCCTTACCTGAAGACTCGTGTAGAACAAAAAGATACGGGTTGCTTTACGAAGGACTCGCTGACCAGACTGTAGGCTTACACATACGCTTTAAACAAACCGTCTACTCATTAACGGAAGGGGATATTATATTCGCACTGACGGCCCAAGGAAAAACCACTATTTGTGGACATACTAGTACACTGACACGTACTGATCACCCAAAATTACTGGTCGTCGAAATTGAAAAAGGAAACCCATTTGTAAAAAACGAGGTTTTTAATGTGAATAATCTGGATATATTCGCTTATGTAAATTCCAAATTCGTTTACGTAGAAATACATGTCCGACCGGAAATGAAACGGATATATCGCTATACAATAGTGCAAAGATGCAATCTGGAACGCCAAGTGCTTCAAAACGCGCTGGCCGTTGCCAGACGCTCCCCTGACGAGTTTGCTTACAACATAATGAAAGGACCGAGTTACATGGCCCTTCTGGCCGGGGAAGTAGCCCACATTATTAAATGCATCCCGGTAGAAGTAAAAGATGCTCAAACCAAGGAATGTTACGACCAATTACCCGTATCCATTGGCAATAATACCCTATACGTATCACCACGCACACACATTTTATCAAAGATAGGTACACAAATTAATTGTAACAGCCTAGTTTCACCCATGTACAGTCAGGACGGTGCTTGGTATAGCTTCAGTTCCGAGCCGGTACAGGTCATGCCACCCTTAGTCATAAAACCCCTCACCATGCCCACGTGGCAATATCGAAATCTTGACGAACTCCGAGACCATATTATGTTTCCCGCGGAACGACCCGCTATCCTTAATTCCATCGCGCGGGGAATAGCAGGACAGCCCACTATCACACAAGGAGGATCAATCTCCAATTTACTGGATGACCAATCTATGAATAAACGACCCCACGTACGACCAAATAACGAAGGTCCTGAAACAGAAGCACCTACTCCTTTACAAGAATTAGGAGTTACCCAATTAACTAAAAACCAAGCTATAATACCCCCTTCAGAAAGACCTGAGCAGTATTTCAACGGGAATACGATCCCCAGACCCGAACCACGTGCTCGAGAATTCTACGAGACTGCTTGTAGTAACCCCTCGGCAGACCCTCGCGTAACAGTCGTACCAAGTTTTCCAGCAGACTATCCCCCCCTCCCTCAATATTACCCGCACCTCAGTAAAAGACAGACGATGCGTCCGTTATCATTCGTGTCGGCCGCTAAGGGTGCAGCTTTGCCTACGAATATATTCCCATCTCACTCTATCTCCGAAATATCAACGACAAACGACCAAGAACCAACCACCTCAACAGAAACCACTTCGATTTACCCCTCACTTAAGCTTGATGACCAACAATCCAACAATAAACCCACCTAATATCAAATTTTTCCTTTGATTGTATGTATAGGTTTTTGTTGTTTTTTTTCCTTTCTCTCTCGCATTCTTTATATATATATATACATATATTTAAGTTATGGTATGAACAAGTGAAAGTGCGCATGAAATCAAATACATAAAAGTCTATGGATAAATAAAATTTAACAATAAGTTTTGGTAATCTTTTTGTGTGTGTGTCTGTGAGTGCACAAAGAAAACTAATAACACAATAGAGTAACAACAATAAACTAACATTGATCAATAAGGAATTTAGTAATAAATAATCATGGGCGTGTGGTCACTGACGAATAATTATAATAAATTACTATCAGAAAGCCTGCAACGACAACTATACTAATCACCTTAGCCACCACCATGTCTCAATGGATTTATGAAGCAAACACAGAGCTCCGTCATAAGAAGCAACAATCAAGGCACAACGACCCGAAAGAACCGGCATTATCCATACGATTACATTTCTTCAGACTACGACGAACTATACCTAGAGCAGAAAAAATTTACTGCTATTGGCGGATTAGGTTATGGTTGGATCTTGCCAGAAGAACGTTTGATTTATACGTGCCCCCCGAGTGGATAGACATCGACTTCTCTACTTTCAAGTCCTGGACACATCAACTCCGAGACAAACCTTTCGAAGACATATTGTTGGGAAATATTTATTACCAATGGCATATCGATATACTGGTCCCAATCGGGCAAGATATAATCGTAATACCCTTACCGGGCCTCGATGGATGGCCGGTTGCCTCCGATGTGCCACACGACCCAAGGGCAGGAGACTATATATCAGTGCGAACCGCAGAGCGATCCCTGATGCGTTCAACTTGCATATCCTAATGCACTATTGGCTATCAGATGTCGAAGGCCAAAGGAGCATCTGGGTCCCTCCCGAATGGAGAAGTCTCACCCAGAAAAAAATGTCCTCATGGATCCAGACTGCAATTTCCAGAGTACCAGGGAAAATCGAATTAGGAGGTGTACCATACTCATAGATCGGTAAAACACTAGCACCTGTTACGCAACACCCTTTCGGAATCCAATATGAAGCAATCCAGGAAAAGGAAACTAACCCAATGGATCTTCAGGGAAATACATCCCCGTCCTTGAATCTCTCGAATCCCTTACTCGGAGAATCTTCTGAAAATGCTTTACCTCCAGGTACCCAACTTGCACATTGCGCATCGATCACATCAAATACCCCTCCGCCTTATTACTCAGTCCCACCTCCTTCCATTTCCAAAGCATGGAAAACCGAAAACCTTAGCAGCATTGATACCAAACAGACGGCAATTTCCCAACAACGATACGACAGAGCCCAGAAACCCTTTAACACCCGTAGAAACGATGGGCACAGAGGAAGATTCCAACAGCATTCAATTCGCAAGTATGATTTCCAGCCCTAATACTAGAAGCAGGACCAAGATAGCCACATTTTCTAACTTAGGGAGACAAGCAACTCGCTCCACCACTGTGTCTCCAATACCTACCCTTGCTATTTCCAAAACCCCACGTAGTACCGAACAGATTACCATCCAAATATTGGTGGACTACTTGTTGGAAAGCGACTCTACATTACGCCACCAACCACAAGCCCACACCGACGATATTCACTCTATTATCAACAAGTCGTGTAACTATTCAAAAACGCCATAATGGGACACTGGTACCACATTCGCTACACAAATGGTAAATATGAAAAAAATGTATATGCAAAGGAATAATGCAAGGAAAACTTCTCCCAACACCAAATACTCACGTAAGTAAATCTATTTTGAGCTAAAACTATAACCATACCCTTACATATATATTTTGATTCATAATACACAGAATTGTTTCATTTATGTCTTTTCGCACTCTTAAAAAAAAAGTGTTGCATTTTTGCTCAGAATAAAAAAAAAGAGAAAAAATATATATATCAGGTGTAGTAAAAACAAATCCATTATTTTTGCAATAGTTAGCTTTAGTTATCTGTATCTCGCGTTGTATAAATCAGATCGGGTTCCACTAGATGGCGTTAGAAAGATGAGATTTCGTACTAAAAAAACTTTTTTGACAGTTTTGTGATTAGATGACTCAGTTTTGTTTGAGCGCGTGTCAAAGATGGACACTAACAAAGAGAAAATACGCCATATTTTACACTATTTCTTCGATAAAGGCGAAAACGCAAGCCAGGCGGCTGAAAACGTGAATAGTGTTTATGGTCCTGATACTGTAACAGCCAATCACGCGCAACTTTGGTTTCGACGACTCCGTTCAGATAATTTCGATGTCAAAGATGCACCACGCACTGAAAGGCCAATTGTCGAAAATGTCGATAAAATCATGGAAATTATCGAGTCCGACCATCATGTAAGCACTGTTTCGATTGCCCAAGAGCTAAAGATTGCACAAAAAACCGCTTGGAACCATTTGAATAGGGCTGGATACAAAAAGAAGCTCCATGTATGGGTGCCACACGAGTTAACGCAAAAAAACCTCATGGACTGAATTTCCATCTGCGAATCGCTGCTGAATCGCAACAAAATCGACCCATTTCTGAAGCGGTTGGTGACTGGTGATGAAAAGTGGATCACTTACGACAACGTCAAGCGAAAACGGTCACGGTCGAATCGCGGTGAGCCAGCGAAAACGGTGGCCAAGCCAGGATTGACGGCCAGGAAGGTTTTGCTGTGTGTTCGGCGGAATTGGCAGGGAATCATCTACTATGAGCTGCTCCTCTACGGCAAAACTCTTGACTCTCAACTGTGCTGTTAACAATTGGACTGTCTGAAGAAAGCAATCGCCCAGAAGCGACCAGCTTTGGCCAATAGGAGAGGAATTGTGTTCCATCAGGACAACGCCAGGCCACACACATCGACAGTGATTCGCCAGAAGCTCCGGGAGCTTGGTTGGGAGGTACTTATGCATCCACCTGATAGTCCGGACCTGGCACCAAGTGATTATCATCTGTTCCTATCCATGGCGAACAATTTTGCTGGTGAAAAATTCGCTTCAAGAGAAGCTTGTGAAAATCGACTGTCTCAATTTTTTGCCAATAGGGAAGAGGGCTTCTATGAGAGAGGCATAATGAAATTACCTTCAAAATGGCAATAAGTTGTCGAACAAAACGGCGCATATTTGACCTAAATCGGATCATTTTAACTATGGTAATTAAAGCTTTCAATTTCATGCAAAAATCATGGATTTCGTTTTACTACACCTGATATATACATAAAATAAAATAAAATTAAGTATACAAATAAAAGGAGCAAAGAAATAATAATAATAATAATAATAATAATAATAATAATAATAATAATAATAATAATAATAATAATAATAATAATAATAATAATAATAATAATAATAATAATAATAATAATAATAATAATAATAATAATAATAATAATAATAATAATAATAATAATAATAATAATAATAATAATAATAATAATAATAATAATAATAATAATAATAATAATAATAATAATAATAATAATAATAATAATAATAATAATAATAATAATAATAATAATAATAATAATAATAATAATAATAATAATAATAATAATAATAATAATAATAATAATAATAATAATAATAATAATAATAATAATAATAATCCCGTGTCGGGTTTGCTGGTCCCGCATCGGGCGCCTCCCCGGGTGGCGGATGGGGGAACGCTCTTCAGATATGAAGAGTACCGACTTGTTCGGGGTGGACCAAAACCAGTTAACACACACATGTACACTACTCACAAACAACTACTCAAACATATCCGAATGACATGCTGGGGATGTGAATGATCGGGAACTCTATGAACGGGTTACTACGAGAAAGCGAATGTTCAGGGTGCCCTATAAACGGGCACGCCTGAAAAAGCGAGTAAGTGGGTTCCCTATGAACGGGCTCTCCCAGAATAAATGAACCGGCAGAAATAGGATACTCACAACACGCACACTCAACACGGAGTAATGGCTGTAGAACCCGGACTGTCGCTCTCCGCTGAGGGCGGTCTTGGCGCGGGGCATTAGAGGGTACGCCAAGTAAACCAGGCTCGATGCTCCTGGGCCGCTGGATAGTACAGAGGCCCGGGTCCCCTTAGCCAGGTGGACCTAGCTGCCCTATCAGCCAGTGTATAATCCCCATGCTGTTGTAGTGCCGGGTGGCGCCCGGATAGGGCCATGCAGCAGCAGCGGGGAGGCCTTGGTGAGGCCACTGGGGCCTCGCCGTGGGGCCGTCGGCGGCGGAAGCAGGGCGACAGAAGGGGAGATTGCAGTCTATTCTCAAACTACACATTTACACATACACATACAAAGGGAAGAACGGGAGAAAAGACAAACATGGAAACAAAACAAAAGGAACAAACGATAAACGCATCAAAAACAACGGGGTCCCCAATTCCAGCACGAAAAGACGAGACCAAGGACGGAAACACGAGACAAAAGTATGAACATCCATCGTCCGTTGCGGAATTGGCTGAATCCAAGATTCGGCTCAGCTACAGCTGATCCGCGAATGCCTCGTGAAAATGGAAGAGAAGACTCGCGTGCAAAGAAATATCAGCACGGTGGTCACAACCAATATGGCCAAGATAAGGGAAGCCGCGGACGAGGCATGGCATGAATGCGACAGGATGCATGTGCTCGGGATGGCTGGACGAAGCGATGTGGACAGGGAGACTGGGACACCACAGACGAAACGCAAACGAGAAATTACGAGTCTGAGCCCGGAACTAACGCCGGCGAAAAGGCCTGCGGACGGGACCGGGCCCACCTCGTGGGTAACTGTCGCTCGAAAACAAAAGCGGACGACGACGACGGACGTACGGCAACAGACGACAAAAAAGCCAATGGCATCGACGTCGACAGACATTGCAACGACGCCCACAGGCACGGTGAATACAGGTAAGAAGGGCCGCACAACCCGGAGACCCGGTGTTGGTGTGGTCTAGATCAAGCCAAAAGACGGACAAACGTACGCCGACACACTACGACGAATGAAAGCCGTTGACCCAACCGCCGACAAGGTGCAGGTCAACGGCTATCGAATGACCAAGGACGGGGATGTCTTGCTTCGCGTAAAAAGCGGAGCAGGGGATAGACAGGCCTTCGAGGACAAGCTCAGGCAAGTCCTCGGAGAAGACGCTCAAGTACGAGACATGACAACGAACGTGCGACTGGACATACTTGATCTGGACTGCGTTACGGACAAAGACGAAGTGACGACGGCACTCCAACAGGAGACTAAGGACGAGAGGGACCCGAAAGTTCACATTTTCGGGCCCAACAGACACGGACAATGTATGGCGGTCTGTGAACTTGAGGAAGGCGCCGCAAATGCCTTGCTCAAGAAAGGACGGATCAGGATAGGGTGGGTAAACTGCCGCGTCAGACCGAGGACAACCGTGACCAGGTGCTACAAGTGCCTTGGATACGGTCATACAAGGACAGACTGCAAAGGACCGGACAGACGACTATGCTGCTGGAAATGCGGCAAGACGAACCACGTCGGTAAGGACTGCCAACAGGACCCGACGTGTTACCTGTGCACCGAGGCGGGGCACAAAAACACCGCGCACATACCGGGCACCGGGTCGTGCGCGGTTTTCAGGGCCGCACTGGAGGAGTGCAAAACCAAGACTGAGACGAGGGCATGATTGTCTTACAAGGCAACATGCACATATGCGAGTAAGCACATCTCCTGCTTCCTCAAATCGCGACTGAACACGACGTCGACATACTAATACTGAGCGAACAGTACAAGAACACGACGACCCCGACGTGGTTCGCAAATGACGCGGGCACGTCAGCCATTTGGGTCAAAAACACCGATGTTCGCGTTCTCGACAGTGGAGCGGGAGACGATTACGTCTGGGTGAGGGTGAACGATCTGACCTACGTCAGCGTTTACCTGACCCCGAACTGCTCCGCTGGAGCGTTCGAGGACCGGGTAAATAGACTCGAGGACGCCCTGCGGGAGCTACCAGGAGATCTGGTGGTCGCGGGCGACCTCAACTCTAGGGCGGTGGAGTGGGGCATGACACGGACTGACAAACGCGGACGGCTGCTATTGGAGATGGCAGCTCGAACAGGTCTGACGGTTGCAAACACAGGACGGAAACCAACGTACATCCGACCGGGGGTAGGCTCCTCGATACCGGACGTGACTATGATCTCGGACAGCATCTTGTCGCGGATGAGGCGATGGCGGGTGACCGATGATTACACGGCCAGCGATCACCAATACATCGTCTTTGAAGTGGCGAGACTTACACAGACGCGACGCGACGGACCTGAGCGGGCACCGCGGTGGAACGTACGTAAACTGGACAGAGACAAGTTCTCGAGGGAGCTGCTGGAAGCAGCAGACCCTGCAGAGGCCATACCTGACGAACTGACGGGACAGAGACGAACCGAACGACTCGTTGACGAGACGATGGGACTGATGGGACTTCTATGTAAGGCTTCAATGCCGCGCAAGACCCCCCGACACCCCAGACGAACGACGTACTGGTGGACGGACGAGATCGCCCAACTGCGGCGACTGTGCATTGCGGCAAAGAGAAGAATGTATCGAGCACGGGAAAAACACCAACCGTCCACGGCCGCTCTTACTGTACAGTACAAAACGGCACGGAAGACGTTGACTTACGCTATTAAGGACAGTAAGAAGCGCTGCTGGAGACAGTTATGCGAGGAAGTGGACCGGGACCCTTGGGGCTTGGGTTACAGGATTGTGACCCAAAGGCTCGGGGCCCACGGTCCGCCCGAACTCAAGAACGCGACGTCAATGGGACAAATTGTTGACGAACTCTTCCGGACTCATCCGAGGAGGGAAGAAGTGACGGACGCAGACGAGGGACTCGACGTTCCTGTCTTCACTGAGGAGCAGCTTATTAAAGCTACGTCCTCTATGAAGATGGGAAAAGCACCGGGACCAGACGGCATGCCCGGGGAGGTCCTGCGACTGATAGCTTGCTCCAGGCCAGGCATACTCCTCGAGATGTACAACCAATGCCTTAAGACTGGGACATTCAGCATGCGCTGGAAGACGGCGAGATTGGTTCTTCTGAGCAAAGGCAAGGGAGATCCTGACGCGCCGTCTTCCTACAGACCACTGAGTCTGTTGGACACGACGGGAAAACTGTACGAACTGTTACTGCGACCACGACTAACGTACGCGATAGAGGCGGCCGGAGGTCTGTCTGATAAGCAGCACGGTTTCCGCAAAGGGCGATCGACCATAGGAGCAATCCGAGAGGTCCTTGAGACCTTTCGGAAGACGGACGAGGCTTGCCACGCAGCAAGACCCATCACGGTACTGGTGACTCTGGACGTGAGGAACGCCTTTAGCTCGGCGAGGTGGGGGGACATCCTGGGAGCGTTGCAGGACGATCTCCGGATCCCTTACTACCTTTTCCGGGTAATGGAGGACTACCTCAGCGACAGATACATAACGTACGAGACGCAGGAAGGACAGAGAACAAGAAGGATCACCGCGGGGGTCGCTCAGGGTTCAATACTGGGACCTGACCTATGGAACGTAACGTACGACAGCCTGCTGAGGCTGGAGATGCCGCGTAACGCATCACTGGTTGCCTACGCCGATGACGTGGCGGTAGTGATCGTGGAACGCACTGCAGACCTGGCCCAGCTTACGTTGAATCAGGTGATGAGACGTGTGGACAGATGGATGACGAAACACGGACTGAGCCTAGCACTGCACAAGACGGAAATCGTCATGCTGACTAGACGACGGACTCCGACGATCATACCGATGACAGTCGGAACGGAACAGATTGAGACCAGAGGAGAGGTGAAGTATCTAGGGGTGACCCTCGATACGAAGCTGACCTTCTGGGCTCATATCAAAGGGACGGCCGAGAAGGCGGCGGCGAAGGTAGCTTTGCTCAGCCGCCTGATGGCAAATACGCACGGACCGAGACCGTCAACACGCAGACTGCTCATGACGACAACACACTCCATCCTCCTGTACGGGGCGGAGATATGGGCTGATGCGCTCGCAGTCAAAAAATACCGGAAGGCGATGACGGACGTACAAAGACGAGGAGCACTGAGGATAGCGTGCGCCTACAGGACCGTCTCAGCGGAGGCGGTACTCGTGGTGGCGGGCGTGATTCCCATCGACTTACTGGCGACTGAACGGAAACGGATTTACGAACGCGACGAAGGGACCGAAAGGGATGGCGCGGCAATACGGGAGAGGGAAAAGACTTTGACGGACTGGCACGCACGATGGACGACGGAGACAACCGGACGCTGGACAAGACGCCTGATACTTGACCTGAAACTGTGGACTGAACGGGAGTTTGGGGAGGTAAATTTCTTCCTTACTCAATTCCTCACAGGCCATGGGTATTTCCGGCAATATCTACGTGACATGGGAAAAGTACGGACAGCGGACTGCAAATACTGCGGACATGCACAAGACGACGCTGAACACACGTTTTTCATGTGTGACAGGTGGACGATACAGAGACGAGACTTAGAACGAACGACCGGGGACATTACACCGGACAACATTATCGGACTGATGTTACGGAACAAGGAACATTGGACGCGTTTCGCAGTATTCGTCGAGACCGTGCTGAGAGGTAATAAAGAGGATGGATGCTTGGAGTATGAATGAGCATGGACTGAACGACAGACGGGTATAGACAAGGAACTTGGACTGAGACCTGAACCGAACGAGACGATGGACAGGTGCCGCGGAGGTGAAGTTATACTAACGTGTTTCCACCCCGCAAAGACGGGACAGAGGAGGTTTTTAGTCGGTAGGCCAACCAAGGAGAGTCCGACACACGGGGGAGTCCGTGTGACTCTCCTACGGTGCTTAACGCATTTTCCTCCTCTGTCATAATAATAATAATAATAATAATAATAATAATAATAATAATAATAATAATAATAATAATAATAATAATAATAATAATAATAATAATAATAATAATAATAATAATAATAATAATAATAATAATAATAATAATAATAATAATAATAATAATAATAATAATAATAATAATAATAATAATAATAATAATAATAATAATAATAATAATAATAATAATAATAATAATAATAATAATAATAATAATAATAATAATAATAATAATAATAATAATAATAATAATAATAATAATAATAATAATAATAATAATAATAATAATAATAATAATAATAATAATAATAATAATAATAATAATAATAATAATAATAATAATAATAATAATAATAATAATAATAATAATAATAATAATAATAATAATAATAATAATAATAATAATAATAATAATAATAATAATAATAATAATAATAATAATAACAACAATAATAATAACAATAATAATAATAATAATAATACGCGGATCGGACAAAGAACTGCAGGAAATGCGGCGAGACGGGACATTACGCGACGGACTGTAAAAACAGACCGGCTTGCCCACTGTGCTCTGAGGCGGGACACGGGGACGTAGCGCACCTTGCGGGAACCGGAAGGTGTGCGGTATTCCGGGCTGCGCTGGAGGAGTGCAGGAGGCAGGCCGGAAGACGGACAGAATAGTTCAGGGAAACCTGAACAGGAGTAGGACAGCAGACATGCTACTACCACAGATAGCTGACGAACATGACGCCGACATTCTGATCCTGTGCGAACCGTACAGGAGAAGAACGACACAAACGTACATTACGAACGAGACAGAGACCACAGCTATCTGGGTGAGGGGCGCTGCCCAATCTCGAATAATTAACTGCGGTGTCGGGGACGATTACGTCTGGGCAAGGGTCGGCGCTGTCACTTACGTCAGCGTTTACCTGACACCCAACTGCACCGCGGCGGATTTCGAGAGGAAAGTGGCGCTCCTTGAAGACGGAATCAGGAATCTGCCTGGAGACGTTATCATCGGGGGAGACCTCAACGCACGGGCGATCGAGTGGGGAATGACAACAATGAACAAACGTGGACGGCTGCTGCTGGAGATGGCCGCAAGGCTAGACCTGGTAGTAGCAAATAATACGGGAAACGTACCGACATACAGACGACCAGGGTTTGGAAACTCTATCCCTGACGTCACAATGACATCGGACAGAATATCGCCACGGATAGGACAGTGGCGGGTTTTCGACGGCTATACGGCCAGCGATCACCAGTACATTGTCTTCGAAGTGGCAGGACAAACGGCGACGAGACAGACGAGGACCCAGTACCCCCCGAGGTGGAACCTCAACAAACTCGACTTACGAAAATTTTCGGAGGAGCTGGCGGCAGCACCAGCACCAATGACGAAAGTCCCCCCTGAACTGACTGGCCGGCGAAGGGCGGAAAGACTCACGGATGAGACGGCCAAACTGACGGACCGGCTGTGCAACAGCACAATGCCGAAACGACGACATAGACCAAACAGGCAACCACAATACTGGTGGACGGACGAAATAGCCGAGCTGCGCAGGCTCTGCTTGGCGAACCGCCGACGAGTTACGAGGGCTGGGGGAAGACCCGAAAGGGAAAACCTCCAAGCCACTTACAAGACGTCACGAAAAACACTTACGAACGCCATAAGGGACAGCAAAACGCGATGCTGGAAGCAGCTCTGCGAGGAGGTGAACGAAGACCCCTGGGGAACCGGTTACAAAATTGTGACTGGCAAACTAGGGGCCCGAGTTCCACTTGAACTCAAAGATGCCGAAACCGCAGAACGTATTGTTGACGGACTGTTTCCGACCCACCCGATACGGACGAACGTGACAGACGACACGGAGGCCCCGGCGGCTCCCATATTTACCGCGGAGGAGCTCTTCAAAGCGACTGCCGCGATGAAGACTGGCAAGGCGCCGGGACCAGACGGAGTGCCGGCGGAGATTCTCCGGCTGATGGTTCGCCTGAGGCCGGAAATATTTCTTGACCTGTACAACACGAGCTTGACGACGGGAACGTTCAGTGACCGGTGGAAGACGGCAAGGCTAGTTCTTATCCCTAAGGGTAAGGGCGACCCCAATACGCCGTCAGCCTACCGGCCGCTGAGTTTACTCGACACAACGGGTAAACTCTATGAACAACTACTAAAACCGAGACTGACGGACGCGATACAGACCAGCGGAGGCCTCTCAGACCGGCAGTTCGGCTTCAGGAGGGGACGATCAACGATTGGAGCGATTCAAAAAGTGGTCGATTCCTTCCTGGATTTGGAGAGACATTGCCATGCAGCGCGACCAATCGTTCTGCTGGCGACCTTGGACATCAGGAACGCCTTTAACTCGGCCAGGTGGGTTGACATCCTGGAGGCGCTTGAAGGCAACTTCGGGGTTCCGGCTTACCTGGCTCAGGTGGTGGGCGACTACCTAAGAAACAGACGGATCACGTACGAGACGACTGAAGGACCGGTGACGAGACAAATCACCGCGGGGGTTGCACAGGGGTCCATACTGGGACCAGACTTTTGGAACGGACTCTACGACAGCTTACTCAGGCTGGAATTGCCGCTTGGCGTTTTCCTTGTCGCCTACGCTGACGACGTGGCGGCGGTGATCACCGAGCGGTCTCCAGACCTGGCACAGCAAAAACTGAACCAGACGATGCGGCGAGTGGGCCGTTGGATGACGGACCACGGACTACAACTCGCGACAGAAAAGACAGAACTGACTTTCCTTAGCAGAAGACGCATACAGACGAGACTACCCATGTGGGTCGGGACGGACGAAATCGAGGCCGGAGGTGAAGTCAAGTACTTGGGAGTGACCCTAGATACGAAGATGACCTTCTGGCCTCATATACAAAAAACATGCCAGAAGGCGGCTAAGAGGATAGCATCCTTAAGCCGCCTAATGGCCAACACAAACGGGCCGAGACCGGGAAAACGACGACTCCTAATGACGACAGCCCACTCGATCCTCCTGTACGGCGCGGAGATCTGGGCAGATGCCCTGAATACAAAGAAGTACTGCCACGCAATGACGACGGTACAGAGACAAGGTGCGCTGAGGATCGCCTGTTCCTATCGGACTGTCTCTGCACAGGCAGTCTTAGTGGTAGCCGGCGTAATCCCCGTGGACCTCCTAGCTTTCGAGCGAAAGAGGATCTACGGGAGAAACGCGGACACGAGACGACAGGACGTGGTAACGACAGAAAGAGACAGGACGATTTAGGTATGGCAACAACGATGGACAGAAGGAACGACAGGCAACTGGACGAGACGACTTGTAAGGGACCTGAGACCGTGGATCGGATGGAAGTTTGGAGACGTGAATTTTTACGTTACCCAGCTCCTGACCGGACACGGTTACTTCCGAAGGTACCTTTGCAACATGAACAGAGTACGGATGCCAGACTGTAAATACTGCGGACACGAACGAGACGACGCGGAACACACATTTTTTGTGTGTGACTGCTGGACAGGACCCCGACTTGAACTCGAGACGATTGTTGGCAGCATCATCCCGGACAACATTGTCCAGGTGATGCTCCACTTAACAGAATGGTGGCAATTAGTTACCACCTATACAGAGACGATACTGCGATGAAAAAACGTAGACGGCTGCCTCGCCTAACCGAGCAGACGGACTGACGTGACGCGACAAGTTACGGACAGCATGACGAACGGACGAACACAGACAGAACCCCCAACCAGAAGTAATATGAAAATAGTTCCTGGTCTGGGGGAGGGCAACAAGGAGAGGGCGGTTTAGTGGGTAGGCCTACTTTGTTGGGAGACCCACATACCCCCCCAGTTCGAAAGGCTGGGGGATATCCGTAAAAAGGATTTCGCAACTCCTTGTATAATAATAATAATAATAATAATAATAATAATAATAATAATAATAATAATAATAATAATAATAATAATAATAATAATAATAATAATAATAATAATAATAATAATAATAATAATAATAATAATAATAATAATAATAATAATAATAATAATAATAATAATAATAATAATAATAATAATAATAATAATAATAATAATAATAATAATAATAATAATAATAATAATAATAATAATAATAATAATAATAATAATAATAATAATAATAATAATAATAATAATAATAATAATAATAATAATAATAATAATAATAATAATAATAATAATAATAATAATAATAATAATAATAATAATAATAATAATAATAATAATAATAATAATAATAATAATAACAATAATAATAATAATAATAATAATCTCTTCCACTCGTCTAGCCGGGCGATTCCCGTTTCTACTGCCGATTTGAGATGATTTTTCTTCCTTATGCACTACTAGCTTGAACGTATTAATTAATCTTATGCACCTAATCCTATGGTCATCTATTTATATCTTAATCTATTCCCCGCTTCTTTTTACTTCACTCAAACCAATTCTTTATATCATATATGCATTTAAATTCGGGAATTCCGGCGATTATATCTATGTTATTTCTTATTATTCGAGCACCAATTCTCGGTATTCTCGGGCTCGAACTTCGGTTACGTGTTGATACCTGGTAATTTCCTTGTTACCCACACACACACCGCCGCACGCATTCGCTCACTACTTGGACAGAGTGTATCAACTCTGCTTACAATTCTTTCTCACTCACTCTCGTTTCACTTTCTCTCTGTCTTACTTCCACTCACACAAATGGGCAATTTCTGTCTCTAGTGCTGGTTTTATATCCATACCATTTAATTTTATTTTCTTACCAAATGCGCGCTTATTTCTATGCACTTATTTTCCTATATCTGATTCATCTTCTTAATCTTAATCTTTTAGAAACTACTTGCTTAATCGTATAAATTTATCTTACGCGTCCACTCAATTCAACCACTAGACTTATTTGATTTTTATGATTTGACACTCTCTACTCTATGCAACCGGTTATTTCTTATTGAATAGTTATTTCTCGCCTGTTCTCTTTCTTCTTCACTGGCCTTTGTGTAACACCCACTTGTTCTGCTCCCTGGGGTGGACACAGACTCTACAGTATGTGATGTCGGAAATGACTCTTAAATTTACACTTTTTAGTTAGACTTTTTATAACGAATTTCTGTTTTCCACTATCAGTGCAATAACGTCAAAAGACAAGAGCCTCCTCTCTCCCCGCACCGGCCTTTTATAGGCCTCCCCTCGCCTTATTCCCCTCTGCCTACTTTTCATCATAATTTTCAAACCTAACGCCACTTTAGACCTTTGCGGTTCGCCGCTACCGCGCTCACCGCCTTCCCCTCGCTTCCGAGCAAGGCCAGCTGGTCGCTGACCCGCTGTTTATGTCAGCGAGGGATTTCCGATGGTGTGACGTCGCTCGTTTTTCTCACGAGTTCGACGGCCTAGTGCCCGCAGAATGTCGGCACGCTCGTACAGAGTCTATTTCTTAGATGTTTCGAATATACCTTCGGCTCTTATAGCCCTTTGAAAATCATGAAACACGCTAGCGCATGTAACTATGTTATAATATATATTGAAACGTTTCGCGATTTTATGCACTTTATTTTTATCCCTATTTCGCCTATTTTTGACGCGGCTCTGTGAAATCGCGTAGTTTTATAACTTTATTTCGAGCGATATCGTCCTAGATCGTAGGGAGAACGTAGGTTGCTCGAAACAGGTTCGTGCTCTGGGCTGGATGGGATGAGAAGTGTCTATTGTTTTATGTATTTGCAAGCAATCTTTTATGTTGTTGTTTCTCTTTTTATTGTTGTTGTTGTGAGACCTCAGTTTAGGTTCATTACTTCGCATTTGTCCGGGGTGGACATGCAGTTTGTTACCCTTTCATCATTGGTCTTTGTATTGGTTGGGTACTTTCTTTTCTTTATGATGCTGAAGGCACTATTTGTTTGTCGTTATAAAGAGGATGGAAGGAAGTTCGTAGGACGATCTGTTCGTTCGTACGATTTTATTTTGACGTTCGTTTGCGTTCGGATGTTATGAGGAGTTTTCCTTAAATTTACTTATGCAGAATTACTTCCGGTGTTCTTGGTTGTTGACTCGATTGTTCATATGGCGACGAGGTGCCGCCTATACGGAGCTTTACACTCAATTTATTTAAGTTGGGTCGTCGGGTCTGCTAATACGCTATTTTCTTATTACTACGCACGTGGAAAAATTTCCAATTGATTTCGGGTTTTTTGACTCTATTATTCGTAAGGTGATGAGATCTTGCCGTTACGGAGCTTAACACTCAATTTATTTATTTTAGGGTCATCGCGTTTGCTTGTACGCGATTTTCTAATACTACGTAAGTGGAATAAATCCAGGTTATTTTCGGGCTTTGACTCGATTATTCGTAAAGTGATGAGATACCGCCTTCACGGAGCTCAACACTCAATTTATCTATTTCGGAGTTGTCGCATTTTGCTAATACGCGATTATTGAATATTGTGTCTGTGTAATTTCAATTTTGTGTATTTCTTGTGTTTTACAATTTCAATTTTGTGTATTTCTTGTGTTTCACAAGGTGTGGCTTATTTATCTTTTACTGCTGGGCTTAGTCCTCATATGGAGCGTTCCTTGGTACCTTCGTTAGATGTACCGGTCCGCCTTGTTTTTAATCAACGGACGTCTAGCTGGTGACATGCTATTTGGTATGTTATTGCTTTGAAAATGCCCGTTCGCGAGATCTGCCTTTTGAGGCTCCGCCCTGCTGGTGGTCGCGCGGTGAGCTTATAGTAGGAGGGCGAGTGTCGTGTGGTGAGGTGGGGTATGTGAATTTACCTACCTATCTTTACACGTCTCTGTTATTGTTTGGGTCCCTAGCTATAGCTTGCTGTTTGCGAAAGACACCGGGTTCACAGCTATGACCAACTAGCTCTTCCTGTACCCCGGATACTGAGGCCTTTAGTCGCACTTGATTGAGCTACCTTATTGCACCTTTAAGGGCTTTACAATTTGGTGTCTTAATTAGTGAGTTCGGCCGAGGTATCCGTCCGTAGCAGGTGGTAGTTGGTGCTGGCCCTGACGTGGTCCCACCCACGCAGGTACACCCTACGTGTCGATTGCGCGTAGTACAACAAGCCGGGATGCCACTCCCTTAACCTGGAGACACACGTACTTCTTCACTCTGCAGAAGACATGTAGCCACGGCGCTATGCGTGGAGACACGTTAATGACAGAGTGCCCTAACACTGCGATTGGGGGCGGTCAAGACGCAATGCAGGGGAGCCCTTTCCTCGCAGAGTATTCTAATTAATCCATTTACTCGACTGACGGTCAGGACGCAATGCCAGGGAATCAGTTGAGCAGAAGAATACTGTTTGCTACCAAGATATTCCCCAAACGGTTAGTTCTTATCGTTATAGTTTCGTTCGGTCAAACGACGGCCAAGCGCAATGCAAGGGAATCGATTGATCGAAAGAACACGGTTTTCGTTACATTCTGAATTTAATATGAATTTTAGGATGGCTGTCGGGCAGCACTTCGTCTTGAAGAACAGATTTTCAACAAGAGCCCCGAGGTTTGTCCGGTCGTGGTTTATATAGGTTGGTGGATAGACCCCGAGGGGGTGTTCTGTGGTATGTCACGTAATGTTTGTCGCCCTTCAATCACTAGGTGAAGGAGGTGCGGAGTGGTGTGTCGGTGTACGGTTATTTCTATATTTAGCCGGGCTTTGTTTTTTCAGAGTTTGAACCGCGGTTCTAGCGAGGTTGAATTTTGTTGGTCTGTGTTAAATTTCCACCCGCAGGAGGTTCAAACTTTTCCTGAGAGTTTTTTTCAGTTTGATTAATGTTTTTTATTAATTGTTGTCATGTGTGGTTTTACTTATCCTTTGTGTGTTTTCCCTGTCTAACTTCTGGTTCGAAATTTGCTAGGATTGATTAATTATAGCGAATTTGGTGTTTTATAATGTGTTTTTCAGATGTTCTTCCTAGATTTTTATGTTGTTCTCGCTTTCGAGGGTTTATCCGGGTAGGGCTTGCCCTAATCTCATTTTGTTAATTGTTTTTTGTAATATTTCGATTTGTTTTATGCTTTTAATTCGTTATTAATATTTTATCCTTGAGTGGGGGTATGTGGTGAGTTTTCATGTGGAATCCCCTTGTCGTTTACTCTTGAGAATTTGTGGAATTTCAGGAGTTCCACTAATTCTTTTGTCGTTTCACCGCATTGTGGCGTTCTCAGCGCATCGCGTCGGCGTGGTGTGGTTGGTTTAAAGGGTGAGGCAGACTATGCCTTCTTAGTACGGTAAGACGTTTGTTGTTACGCGTTGTTCCGCCTGCTTCCTAGTGGGGCGGGGATTACTACGCTGGGGTCCAGTCTGTAGTGCGTGGTATTGTTGCTGACCTGCCCCTCGTCTTGCTCGTGCGAGCTTCTTGCGAGCTGTGTTTGTTTTGATGGTAGTTTATTTTATTTAGGTGGGGCCTATGTCTGACGCCATGCTGTTTTGGGTGGGTACTTGCAATTGACCGTGTGTACCTACTTTTGTACTATGTTGTCCTAGTCCAGCCGATGTTCGTCTGTTCTGTGTTTGCTTCTTTTGTTAATAGATAATCTACTTTTCGGGTGATTCTTTATCTTTCCTATTAGTTGTGATCTTTGTCTGTTGGTGTAGGCTGGATGTGTGGGTGGTATTAAGGTTTTATTTTAGTAGCGGATCGCCGTAATGGCGTTCCGTTACAAGTATATATAGAATATGTTATGCATATATAGAAAGGATAAAGGAAATATTAGGATTAATTTACAGTAAAATAGCGAAAAATAGACAAAACGAGAAAGAGCTGAGACTGAATTGAGTTGCAATGAAGCTTCTCCTGCAGGAAAGCGAGGCTGGCCGACTCTCCACGCAACGATAAACGCCTTTGCGCGAGGTCTGAACAGCGATCTAGCTGACTTGCGTACGGACGAAATATACGAGTAACCGAGTCGGGCGAGTCGCTCTCAAGTAAAATACCCTCTCTCTCTCTCTCTCTCTCTCTCTCTC